>JAUCMU010000143.1:12404484-12424461 GCA_032275025.1 Enteromius treurensis
CAGCCCTCCATCCTTCTTTGGAACAATGAAATACCGGCTGTAGAACCCGGACTGAACTTTGTGAGGAGGAACCACCTTGAACCGCCTCCTTCCTCAGTAATGTGTCTATTTCTTGCTCTATCACCAGAGCCTGCTCGGCGTGTACGAGTGTCGGTAACACACCCGCAAAGCGCGGTGGAGGTTTCCCAAACTGGATTCTGTAACCTCCTTCTACAGTTTGCAGGACCCAACGAGCCACATTCGGCAGGAGCTTCCATGCTGCCAAATGATGTACTAAGGGAACCAGCTGCTCGAGGCTGGTCTCTGGTTGAGAGAGAGGAACTGCTCTGTTGTAACGCTGTGCACCACCCGCGAGTGAACATTGTTGTGTTTTTTTTCTCTTTGGGAAACGCTGAACTGTCTTTCTCACACACACACTCGCAGCACGCTTTGCTTAATGGCAAATTGCTAATGCCAGGTGCATCCCATGTGCTCATATGCTTCCCAGCCGGTGACGTCACCACCTATGACGTCTGCCCATTTCATTGGTCTGATTTCACACACATTCAGAGTCGTTATGCTGGAGGCGTTCCCCATAGCATCTGCTGGATGCGGCTCGAGTTCCTGAAGAGGAACTGCATATTGCATGCACGCCAAAATCCATTTTTGCGTTTCAGTATCACGAGTTTTCATTTTTATTTGTCATAATATATATATATATATATATAATTATAGTAGTAGTAGCTAATACATCTTTTTTATGAACTTATTTAGCCTGCGGTAATTCACATTAACGAATAGTCTTTTCATGAAGTTTGTGGATTTTTGGGGCCTACAGGTGATTTTTTTCTGTTGTTCATCATCAAAAATGTGCAAATTTGCATAAACATTAGTGAATGAGTAATTAAATCTGAAAAATTTGTTTTTAATGTGTAGTTAATGTGATTGTTAAAGAAGCAAATAGGATGTGGTTATACAGGATCAAATGAAATTTGAAAAAAGAAAGCTGAGGTGCAATTTATTTTCATAACCTTTTTAGTGCTGCAAATGCAGCGCAATACACACGTATATAAACTCACTCTGTTCCTTTCTTTTCTGTCTTCTTAAGATATGGGATAACAGCAGTGAAACATCTATAAGAATGACAACCCTCATAAATTACAATGATTCTGTGCCAATGGAAAAAAATATATCTTTGGTCTTAAAGAAAGTTGCTCCTACTAATTCTGGGACCTACATGTGTTTAATTAAAGCCAAGACTGGAGGAAAGAACTGTCAGACATGGGTTAGACTTAATATTTCAGGTATTTCATATATTAATAAAACAATTCAATTTAGATTTGGCATAATATACAGATAATTGTTCATTTTGTTTTAGTTTAATATTTGAAACGCAGACAAACAATATGGCTTTGCATTGTTGGTTTAGGCAAATATGTGCTTAATTCCATTTGTCTCCCTAGATTGTGTTTCAACAGTTTCACCCATCTTCTTTGAACCTTCTAATGAATCATATGCAAACAATAGCGCCCCATTGCCTAGTGTTAATGATGATTCAGTTCTCCTTGTCCTTTGGGGTTGTGGAGTACTGGCTGTGAGTAAACTTGTCCTCAGTGCAATTAGCATATGGGTAAGTGTTTCTAAATGTAGTTAATTTATTTAATATCTTCTGAGCATTTTATTTGGATTAATACAAATAAAGTTTAGGCAATGCAGTAAATGTAGCTAAACCCAACAAGGAAGTAAAGCTCTTAAAGAGAACACTGAGGAATAATTGCAAATGTCTAATCCTACTGTATAGCTGTTACTGTGAAAACCAATTTCTAAGCTATGTAAGTTATTACATGCTTCTGTTCTCAGGTTCTCAGGGAGCTGAGTAAACTTAAAAGTCAACAGACCTAAGACCAACAACCTTCCATATGGTTTAGTAATTTATTAACATCATTTTATTAATTTATCTGAATTTACCTGTGAATGTTACACTTAATGAAACCTTATTGATTCACATTGATTCTCTGGGAAAACGGATCTTTATATTGATTATATTTATTTCCACAATAAATAAATTAGTATTTATCTTTGTTTTCAGTATTGTTTTAGTAAATTTTTTTTTGGAATGTGCCTTTTTTATTTTATATATTTAAATGTAAAGCAAATTGTTTTAGTGAACAATAGCACTGTTTACTGCAATATAAATATGCATTTGTATCCATTTTACTGCTTTAAATTGTATATAATAAATTTAGTGTATTATATGGCTTATGACTTATAAGCTTTAATAAATGTGCTTGTTACTCTTTGTGTGTGTGTGTGTGTGTGTGTGTGTGTGTGTGTGTGTGTGTGTGTGAAAAAATTGGGTTGGTTCATAGGTGCAAATGTTCAGAAAAAACTCCCATGCGTCATCCCCTAAACCCACTTACAAAGATATAGCGCGCTCTTGCCCATTTGCTAAACCAAACTCCAACCCGTTCTCATTTCCAATTATGAAACTTATCATAAAAATAGCTTAAGGGAGTTTTACAGCAATTCCACAGAAAAACAAAACAAAACAAAACAAAAACAAACAAAAACATTTTGGTTCCCCAAAGAAACTTTCAGTAAATGAACAGTCATAAGAACTGTTTTTTTTCTTTGTGTAAAGAACATTTAAAAAATCTAAAGAAACCCTTTTCTACTATGAAGAGCGTTTTGTAAAATGGAAAGATTCCATGGATGCTAAAGGTTCTTCATGATATCATAGATGCCTGGATTTTAAAGACTGTACGAAGAATCTCCACACAGCTCCACTCTCTCACAAATCCATATTGCTCCAGAAAAGTAAAAAAAAAAATAAAAAAAAAATAAAAAAATCACGCATGACCACTTTCTGTTCAGGTATCTTCCCTCTAACTGCAGGCCAGTTCTGAGGGCATTAAAAACAAGACCAATCCCCTTAAATCCACCTGCTCAGTGCCTTCCCCATGGCCATATCTATTAGAAACATGGATTTACTGTAGCTGCCAAAACTTTTCTGTAAGTCCAATGCATATCACTCTGCTTGAAGACTTATCATGGGTTTAAGCATTTGCAACATTAGCTATATTGTTACATACTACATTACTGTTGTCCATGTCTACAATTCACTAGATTAGTGACTCAGTAGCTCCCTCTTCTGTTGACTTATTTGTGAGCATTGATAAAAACTAAATATAGTTAAAAATAATATGTACTTTAAGTACAATAAAATATACCTAATACATGTACATTGTTGGTCTTATTGTGAGCGATTCATCAGTGGCTATTTCTAAAAGATAAAAAGGGCCTTTGTATTCTTTACACAATTCAAAAGGACGTATGTAACAGCTCTCCATTTTCCTTTGACATCAACTAAACGGCTTTTTAAAAAATTTAACCTTAACCATAAAATGAGCATAGGAAATGTCCAGCATATTTGTCCAGAACATGTCCTGACCAGGATTCTAGGACACGTCCGCTTCCTACACCTGGAGGGCATGGTAGTGTTTGCAGTATAGGACATTTCCTATAGATACATCTTTAGGATGTTTATGTTTATTTAGAATGTAAAACTGACATTTTACAGATGTCTGTCATTTGCACACAGCAGATTCTTTCCAGATCAAGCGATCTTGAACAGACATTTTGTAGACGGGCTCGAGACGTGCTATCAATTGCCTAAAATGTCCAAGTGTTAGGTTGAATCATTGGATGCTGGTTGAGCTGGATTAAGCTTGTTCTAGCTGACCATGTGCTGATGCTGGTCCTAAGCAACTGCTACTCAGGACCAGCACATGACCAGATTAAACCAGCATCTACGCTTTAAAGGCTACCAAACCAGCACGTTATTTAATGCCTCCATGCTATTGATCAAAATATATTTTACTCATTACCTCCAGCAAGTAAAATAAATAAGAGAAAAAGCTATTTTATAAGCAATTCGAAAACGCATTGTCTATTGATCTATGTATTGTTTTTAGCAACATCCGTGCTGGCTCCATTCAGGTAGGTTATCTTTATTAGCCCTACAAATCAATTTTTATCAAATCCATATTAAATAGATTGACGACTGTGTGTAACCCCCCTGGGTCCGCTACTGCCACAACTCGTCCTCGCTCCGAGCGGGCCTCAAGCCCAGGTCTCTGGCCTGGGAGGCGGGCGCTCTAACCAGGAGGCTAAAGGCCATGACCTCTAGCGTCAGTCGCTAGAGCGCCTCTTTTTGAGACCATGGGAGTGAGGTTTACCTGCACAGCACGTACTTGCTGGCCTCTGTTACACTCACCCCCCTAAACCTCACTCCCATCCGGGTCACGGCACCAATGTAACCCCCCTGGGTCCGCTACTGCCACAACTCGTCCTCTTTAACTTTAAAAATGGATCTCAAAAATTTCAGAAATCAGAGAACATTCAATTTTTTACCCATAAATGTAAAATGTCATCAATTAATTTTCAGCTTTAACTGACTGGTAAATGTATAACTGTATTCTGCATTCTAAATAATGTATTCTGAAGAATGCTGCTAACCAAACCACTCTGAATGACACATTGTGGATACCACTGATGTTTTTCCAGGTAGGCTGCTTTGTACGCAAGTGATTACTGTACATTAAGAATTTCTCCATAATGCATTCTTTCATTAAGCTGCAGGGGGCTCCAAAGCACACAAATATGACTCACTCATATGCGTTTGCCGATATTTCTTTCCTGGTGAGAAGCTTTCAGATCACTGCCATAGGATTTCTGCCAACTCTCATATATTCAGTATAGCTGATGTGTGTGCCCAGTGACCTTCCCGCAGCAATGCAATGGAGGTGGTGTTGTTGTGCGTTAAAGGCACAGGATATTCAAAACAAAAAGTCCAGCATTTTAGGTCCGGCATTTTGTCTCATTATTGACCCCTGTGGTTATCAGTCATACATTTGCTTTGGGGTTTGCATCAGCATAAAGAATGACAATTAAGACATTGTGTGAATCACTGGATACAGCCAGCTCTAGCCTCAAGGCTACAACAATTAAGGTCCCGAAAGTGTGAAGGCAAGATCTTTAACGTCATTGGCTACTGTCCTTATTGATAAGTGACTTGAGGCTCATTCTGCTTTTTAGTGTTTCTTTAGACTCTCAAAAGAACGTTTTTTTATCGGCATTAATAACTCCACAGTGAACCTTTACCATATTATTTTAATTCCACAAAGGGTTCTTTAGATAATTAAGATGTCCACACTAAAAAATAGTTCTTTGAATGAACGAAAACTGTTCTTCTGTGTCATTGCTGTGAAAAGCCCCTTTTGGAATTTTTAAGGGCGTAGCTTAATTAGTGGAGCAAAGCAAAAGGGTTTGACTTATAAAAGTATAATGAATGTTTGCAGCAAGTTTATTTTATTTATTTGCTATATTTTAAATATTTAAATGGATCCATAACATGCTTAACTTTGGCATGTGTTATTCTTAGAATTCATGATTTCATATGTAGTTCTTTCTTAAATACACTAGTAGGGAAGGACATATATCTTATTCCAACCTCTTACTGCTCATTGCATTTTTCAAAAGATCAAATGTTTTATGAATTCTGAATGCTGCATACATGCTAACCATTAATGGATCATTATGGAAGGACTTTGATCACTATTTTATTTTATAGTTCATTTTTGAGTAACCCAGAAGGGTTTATTCAGGACAGTAGAGTACAAAGAGTTCTTGACATGTAATAAAACTCACAACAAAATGACTCCACTCCGAGAATAATAAACAAATATTGACATTTAAAGCTTATGTAGGCAGATAAACAAAGATTGCTTGCAAAGACTGAGACTTGGATTTCTTTTATCTTTATTTCACGAGTTCACACTTCCTCAATAAAATGATTGGCGGGCTTTCCGGAGCCCTGATGTCCTCCAGGAGGAAGGTGAAGCCTAAAGGTGAACCCTAGTTAGGCTTGATAAAAATTTGGTGAAATAGGAATAGGGAGGGCCTTGGCCACGACTAACTACTGGGACTGGATACCTCCACCACACATCCACGCATACACACACAAACATTTTTACACACAGGCTGTATCCAACTATTTGAGGGAACAGACATTTTAGATAGTGTCCAAAATCATAGTGAATTTTCTCAAGTGCACTCATTCAATCCCACAATGCACCGCAAAAAACTAGCGCACAACTGATGTACACTCGAAAGCTAGAATCCCGATAATGTAGTGTGAGGGCCGGCCCGCGCGCCGAATTAATTCCCGCGTTTTTACAGAAGATGGCGCCCCCGCTGCTAAATAATCCATCCATTCATTTTACAAAGCACTTTTTCATAGCGTAATACGGCGTAATATGACACTGGTAAAAAAAATAACAAAAACGTAATTAGTTATTAATTAGTTTAACTATGGTTTATGTATAATTTCTGTGGCAGAATTCAAGATAAATCCTTTAATCTTATTTCTGGAGCTGCCTGTTTCAAATGATTATGAAGCAGCAAGTAATCTATGCAAAAGCGGCAGTCCTCGCACGCTGTTTTTACATAGGCCTTTATATGATACGAATCTACTAATCTTACCCATCGCGTACCATATAGACACCAATCAATACCAATACCAGAGGTTTTTTCATTTTATTTGGCGTACTATTTATACGCACGTTCATGAGATCCCACATGAAGAAACCGAGAACACATGTTGTGATTAAGCTAAACCCTTTTATTAAGCATGTTTTTGTCCACCGATACAAGTCAAGTGCTAAAGCTCATGCGCTAATAGTGTTCACAGTGTGCAAGTAATGTTACAGTCCAAAAAACATTGCAATGTGACTCAATACAGGTCAGCCAAATAAGCAGATTATCAAATTTGAACCATGACATCCATAAAAAAAGGTAAACTATATTGCTGTTTAACGAAAAATAAGAGGTATAGGCAGAGGCAAAATTTTGAAGTTGTGCTTTGGGTGACCTGAGTTGCTGGTTTGTGGTCTTTCTGATCTTGTCCACTTTTAGATAAAAGAAAACAAAACACCAAAACGAGGGCAATTTCAGTTGTGTACAGCTGTCTTAAGTTTCTGACAAAAAATAAATGATGAAATCCCAGTTACATTCCACAACTGAAAGGCAAAAATAGAGAAATTTGATTCACAAATGCTGACTGCAGCCTTTGGGCTGAATTTGACTGAATATTGTTGCTAAACAAAGCTGAATCTGATTCTGACAACTATATGAAAAGCACACAATATAGCACAATATTTTGATATTATATATACATATTTTGAACATACGGTACTGTGGGGTCAAAAAGTATTACACCACAACATTTTTTGCATTTTAATCTATTTTATAAACCTAATAATTCGAGTAAAAAAAAAAAAAAAAAAAAATAGATTCTTGTGATCTGTTTTATTATTTGGCTTGTCCTCTATTTGCTTTAATCAACTTTTGAGCTTGCATGAGCTCCACAAGTTTGTAGAGAACTCTATTTAAACGATCCAAGAGGATAACGGTTTTGGAAAATCTTGTCTTTTTTTTTTCAACAAAAACATTGATTTCTTAAAAAAAAAAAATTTGTAAGCAGAAAGATCCACCAGAAATTATGCAGCATTTCAAGTATTTCACATTAATGTTAATGAGACGATGAAACTCAAAATCCTAGATATTCAGACTGTCAGACCCCACTGCATAATGAATACACATAACACAACTAACACATAATTGATCTGCCCTTTCAGCAGCGATAGGTCATCTTGTTCAATCTACCCCCCAGTTCTCTGAATGCTATGTGTCTACTTCTGTCCTTATCCTCATCAAGGTGAACATTTTCCTTGGGCATTCGGTCTCTTTTAAAATCAGACTTTCGTCTAAACTGGAGGCTGACAGCCAAAACAGCAGAGTATCTCCTTAAATGTCTTCCTCATTTCCAGGCTGCGGCAGGCGTAGATGAGGGGGTCAATCACAGAGTTGCACATAATAAGGACCAGGTATGTAGTGAAGTGAGACATGTAGCAGAGGCAGAGCGGATGGTGCGGACAGGACACCAGAAGAATGAGGTGGAGGAAAAATGGCGCCCAGCAGCACACAAACACGCCGAGGAGGATGGAGATGGTCACGGCTCCCTTCATACAGCTGCGTTGACGTGGGGTGGGGTTGGCGGCGGCCACTGGGGGTAATGCTGCGATTCTCTGAACGTGAAGTCTGGCGAGAAGAAACATGTGTACGTAGAGAGTGGCCATAAGCACCAGCATTGCAAAGAACATTGTTATCAGACAAACAATCACAGTCTTGCTCTCCGAGTACACTATGAAGACGATCCCACAAACCACGCACACCAACCAGATGGCAGCGATGGCCACCAGCGCTCTGCGTACGGTCACTATGCTGTGGTAGCGTAAGGCGTAGAAAATCGTGACGTAGCGGTCGATGGCAATGGCCAAGAGGTTGCAGATTGATGCCACCAGAGAAATACAGATCATTGAATCAAACACATTGTCCATCAAACGCACAAAATGGTCACTGGTCACTAAAAGGTGACTGCTTAGTACGGCAATCACAATGGTCTCCAATGAGTTTGAAACACTCACCAACATGTCCGCGGCAGCCAGGCTGCACAGGAAAAAATACATCGGAGAGTGAAGGTTCTTGTTTTTAACCACGGCCAAGATGACAAGGATGTTCTCCAGAAGACTCACAATACCCAAGGTCAGAAAAACCTCTGCCTGGATTTGAACCTGCTCGCACAGCGCCCCTCCTGGAGAATCAACCGTGCTGCCATTAGCAGGCAAAGACGTGCTGTTTGCAGGCTTCTGCCCTTTAAGAAACTGCAGGTATGAGTCGTTCATCTGGATTTTTTGAAGTTGAATAAATGGGGAAGATCAGATTGCAGATGAGAGATGGAAATAAGAGAGGAAACAAAAAAACCAAATGCAGAAAAAAATATTGTAAAGAGGTAAAAAAAAAAAAAAAACTGATTCAGATGATGGGATGAAGAATCTGAAAGCTGCAGATGTAGTTCACAAATCAGATGTTTCAGTTCCCCAGATGCTGGCTTCAAAAATGCTCTGCTTCTTCTCTGTGTGTTGGAGATGCTTCTGTAGAGATGCTGAGTGATTCAGAGGCTCGAAGCAAACGGACTCTCTCTCACAGCCACTGGCTGTACGTCAGCAGATGCAGCCTCCGCCTGCTCTTTCTGTGTTTGCTCAAGATTTTAAATGAAAGATGTGGGAACACACAAAGACACTCACATTCATAGTACATAACAACAGGCAGGTATGTGCTTTCTGTGAACTAAAAATGGGTGTTAACCGAATATATGTATATACATATTTGGAAAAACTATATATATATCATTGAAATATTTTTTACCATTTAACTGTTGCTTCTGTCTGGTGAAAATAGGAGTCTACATTGTTTTCTCGATTTAAAAAGTAATTAGTCTAAATTAGGAGAGCAATCAAGCACCATTTACACATGAAAACAGTTCAAAACAAGTTTAAACATATATGTGGGAGGATTTTGATGGGAGAGGACATCAGTGGATAGATTTTTTAAATGAAAACATTAGGGACTTGTTTGGCCAGAAACAAGTTTACCTTTTTTCAATTTTATTCATACACCAGATGGTTAACGTGTTAAAAACGAAATGAATTATTATGCTTGAGCTCTTACATGCAAGCGATTTTGTAATCACTTTATTTTTTCACAGGCTTGCTGTGATAAAGACATATCCTTGCAGAGCTGTACGGTCATTTTCTGTCCTTGAGACAGAAAAATACCAGCTCTCTTGTAAATACATATTTTGACACAAGTCTTTAATTTTGAAACCTTGAGGAGAGAAACTATGCATGAGTTTGAGGATATATTCCTGTAGGTGTGTGTGTTTAAACGTGAAAAGGTTTTTAGTGCGGGTCCATGTGATGAGTCTATTCCCAACAGGATATGGATTGATTTTTTCACACCTCATCACCTGCTTCAGTGACTTTAAGAAAAGTTCTAGATGAGACTGTTTCACATCATGCTCGGTTCACACTCCAGCGGATAATCATTTATCAATACACCTGACTCTGTTTGGTGCTTTCTCAGGAAGCTCAGGAACAAAAAGAGCTAAATTTATCAGTTAATCTAACAGTACTGTACTGCTGATAGGAGAGATGAAGCATGTTAAATTGAAATAAATAAATGAACCAAACCATCAAATCAATATACAGTGATTCATTCAGAATGGATAAAGATTTGGAATGAGAAATAAATTAGTTTTTTTTGTTTTTAACATTTTGAATATCTGTACTTTTCCCCTGGATTCATACCTGTCTCAGGAACACGTGAATATTTAAACAGAATATGTTATCATCTGGAAATCCTAGACAACAGGGTCAGGGTTAAAGAATACTGATAGCATTTAAACAGTTTATATTCCTGAGGCAATGTAATGAACACAGTGCACATTGAACTTCACAGCATTGCTTGTGGAATACTAATTCAGAGTCACTGCAATTAACTGCAATTAATCTCAGGGCTGGCCTTCTTGGATAAAGTTCAACATATGGGTGGGCAAATTTCACAAAGTGGTGTCCAGGTCACATTTTACCCCCAAAACGTTGGGAAATTATTGTATAAGGACATTGTTTCAGGACAATTACACCAATTTACAACAAGTTCCCATTACTGCAAAATACAGAGTAATTCTCATTACTGTAACAAGAAAGCATGTAAAATGTAAGTATTTAAATATTAAAAGCATTTGTTGCAAGCCCTAATAACTATTATTTTACAGACATTTACATTATTTTATAGACATTTATTTTACGTTAAGATTAATATACACTAAATAGGTGATGAAAGTCAGTTAAGAGGGCAAAAACGATTCACATTTTTGTACCTAATAGGTACAAAAGTGTACCTTTTGAAAAGGTACCGTCTCATTGACAGCTTTTGTATACCTTTATTTCTGAGAGTGAAGGCGCTCTTTGTTACAGTCCTCATCGAACACAGAGTTTCCATGTTTTCCTTGAAACCTCAAGACTTCACTGAGTTCACAGAAAACCTTGGCCCTTTAGTTTCGGTTTCTTATAATGTTTTGCCATTGAATGGCGAAAGAGTGACAGTTTCAATTTCAACAATAATGGACCCTTTTCACAAGACTGTGATGATGCGTTTAATGGTCAACAGCATCATAAATCCTTAAAAGTGTTTCTTAATGATGTTTGCAAACATATTTTGGGAGGAGCACACACACGGGTAATTAATCAGCTGGCTCCACATCCCATTAATCATCTTATTATCTCGTCATCCTATCAAAGCAAGACATACTTCCTATAAATAGCACAAGCCTCTTGCCCTGTGCATCTCGATCTAAGGGGTTTGGGCCAGGCAGTGAGTCACATGGTCCGCGAGCCCAGTGGGGTTGATAACCCTAGGGCTCGGGGGACCGTCGAGCCCTGAGCCCTCTCCCTGGACAGCACACCAAACACGCTTCGCCTCCTATTAATTACCAGAATGTTCAAACAGGAGACTATAGGAGTGTCAAAAATCACCTTGACATTAAAAGCAAAAAAAGGTATATACTGTATTTCTCAGCCATGTAAATTCCTGTTCATCACTACACACCTGTCAGAACATGTAGCTGTTGGGAGGAATATAACCTTTGCTCAGGAGTCTGTTCGTGTCTTAATCAAATCCCCCTGACTTGCACCTCTCTGTGACTCATCGAGCGCACAGTACAGCTTTTGTTCCCTGGGGACATAGAATAGTTCATGGATAGGACTCCTTTGGGGTCACACAGTGCTAAAATGTATAACGATACATTCACTCTCCCAAGCTTGGTTTTGTACTTTGGAATTACAACTAAGTCGTACAGTTAAAGTTCACCGCAAAATGAACATCTGCTGAAATTTTACTCACACTCATGTTATTCAAAATGGTTTAGAAAAGCGGATAAAAACATCATAATTATCCTTAAGTAATCTACACCCAGTCCATCAATTAACATACTAAAAGGAAAATCATTATCTTTAAGATGTTTTTAACATTGCTTTCGGTCAAAATACTACTCCAAAATACAGTTTCAACTCTCATTGATTGCACCCATTCAAATTAAGAAACAAACTACATTTCAAATCTACATTTTGGCTGGCCTCCGTGCAGCCAAAGGCCCCATTTTTTATACAGGATGATTTTCACTAGAATCCTACTGACATTACCCATATTACACAAATGCACAATTATAATGTGCTCTGACAGCTGCCTCATCATTTCATAAGAAGATTAGCTCTAGCTGTTCACCTGCAATGTCTGCATCCTTTGAATCATATTTGTTCTGTGTAATACAACAGCAAATATTTAATATTAAGTATACACCTATGAAATAAGCCTCTCATTAAATCAAATGATAAGAGGTGTTGCAGCATGTTCGTTTTCAATCCCTGACCTCACAATGTTATTAGCAAAAAGCCTTGAATATATGGGTGCATTTAACCGTTTCTTCTCATTATTAGTTAGTTCCATGACCCTTGCCCTGCTGTGCCCACACACAAACCTGCAAAAATGCAGACCCAGAAAAAGTTAGTTAAATGTTCTTTGGGAATTAAAAAAAGCTGCTTGAGGCATTGTTCTCAAACAAATCGCCTTTTCTTTAAAAGGCATTTAAGCAGTTTACACTGCATGTGCTATTTCAATTACTATTATGAACTATTCAGAAATTAAATGTACAATCACTTCACGGTTGTCCTTCTACTTTCCAGCCTTATATTTTAGCCATTTGGAGTTAACTTTTTCAAGCAGTTTTTATTTTAATGTGCTCATATCACTGATGGGAGATCAGGCAGTGTTGATCATTTGTCCACTAGAGGGTGTAAGTGCAGTACATGGGGCAAATGAGCATTTGTCATTAACATTGACTCAATTCAGACATACATTTTGAAGACTAGTGTTTTTTTGTTCGTTTTTTTTCACTGATATACAGGATAATAGTTTTAAGCCTTTTTAGAAATACAGCGGTAAAGTTTTTTTTTTACATTTTTTTATTAACATCTAATTTTATCATTGGCAACTAGCTGAAATAAAACAAGATTATTATAGTTAACGCTTATTTTCTTTCAAGTAATGCTTTTTTTATAGTTTCAATTTCAACAATAATGGACCCTTTTCACAAGACTGTGATGATGCGTTTAATGGTCAACAGCATCATAAATCCTTAAAAGTGTTTCTTAATGATGTTTGCAAACATATTTTGGGAGGAGCACACACACAGGTAATTAATCAGCTGGCTCCACATCCCATTAATCATCTTATTATCTCGTCAACCTATCAAAGCAAGACATACTTCCTATAAATAGTCCCCGAGCCCAGTGATAACCCTAGGGCTCAGGAGACCGTTGAGCCCTGAGCCCTCTCCCTTGACAGCACGCCAAACACGCTTCGCCTCCTATTAATTACCAGTATGTTGGAACTCGTGAATTTGTATTTTATTTTTTTTTTTAAATGTATGCACATTTATAACACCATTCTTTATATTGAATTACAAAAATATAGTTTACGCTAATGCGAGGGTGTTTCTAATGCAGTGTCTATGAGAGGAATGCTACATTTCACATCATTCTCTCTTTTGACTGTTGTTATCAGTCTCTCTCTATTTTTTCTTTTTATTGGAAGTCATGAAAACACTATCGTGCAGTTTTTCTTTAGCTATTTAAGCAAATGGGAATGCAAAGAATATATTTGTGGTGCCATCCCATTTACTGCTATTCAGGTTTACCCAACTATGATGACTTCCGCTGCGGAGAAACCCAGAAAAACCCGGAAATGTGAAAAGGGTCCATAACAGGCCACAAATGTAATAGTTGGAGACCACATGCATTTTCTAGATACAATAGCGCTTGAGAATGCATAAACTAAATATAACCTATTTTCATATCTCATGAGTAGAAGAGTCATTGTCATATGTGCCCTTTACAGCGAAACAGATGTTGATCTGCGTAAATATGAAGAGAGAGCCGTGACAGTGACATTTAAAGAAAATGTCATTGTTTTTTGAAGAAAGCAAAGCGAACATAAAAATGGAATCATATTTCTCCTTCTCATCTGTTTTGCTCTTGCAGTGGATTTCTAGTTTTGTACCCAGCAGATGATTTTATATTCTTAATAACACAAAACAATACACTGGCTAGAAGGGTCTTTGTAACCTAAGATTATATGACAATAAAATTGGGGTCTATAATAAACAAATACAGCACATCCTCACCACTGAGATCTTTTGCACTTAAATTTATTGTCAGATTCAGCCCATTCAAGACTAAACCCAGCACACTTAGTTGCATAAGCAATAAACGGACTCATACGTACACGTTATATGTGGTTTTGCACTGTCAGTCGTTTAACTGTGTGCTCGTTGTTGCTCCTGTTTTGCTGCCAAAGGATGAGAGATGCAATATTAGATTAAAGCAATACGATTTTGCTATCTGGAAAGAAAGATTTCTCGTAATTCCAAACAACATTTATCATTCATTTAGTAATCATTTGCCAAAAGACTATAGAATGCAATTAAAATACAGACAGACAAAGCCTTGAGGCCCAGCAGATATTAAAATGTATGAGAACTCACTCTGCAATTGTTAGTCAGTTTGACAGATTGATACTGGGTTAAGAATACAGGAGGGGAAAGTTTGTCTAAAAGCCATAAATTTCCTTATTGTCTGAGTAAAATAATGAATTCAGCTTATTACACACAGATCAACTATCAGTAGGCTTTAGAAATCATTCTAAGATGCTGACTGGATTCTGAAGAAACTGCTTCTCTTCTTCAAGCCAGTTTGAAAATATTTCAATGGATTACTTTCAGGATTCTCCAATGAATAAAAAGTATGACGTATATTGACAACACTACAAGAAATAATACTAAAGCGGAGACATTCATTGGATTTGTCTGTTAATTAGTTAATTACTGAGGGTTTAAAAGAAAATATGCACACTCCACCAAATGGTTACTGATATATTGCCAGGGAAGGACAGCCTTTTTAGCTAATAAATACTTCTATAGTCAATAATCTATATAGCAACAGAGAAAATCACTAATCAATTATTCATTTAGTTAATTGTAACCCATCTGAGTTACAAAAACACCTGTTAGAACGCTTAAAGTAGCATTAAGCAGGGAATAGCTGAGCTGTACAGGGGAAGATATGACCGAAGTCTGACTCTTCTTTATGCAAAAACGCTGCAAACAGGAGCTGTGTCAGCCGAAATAAGCATTTTGATCAATTACAGGTCAGACAGTTTATTTGCTCATGCACTGCTGGGGGCAGGATGCAGCGGGTGCATAGCAACAGACATTTTACCCTGCAAAGACTATACGTGAACTAAATTAAAAAAATGTGTGTATTCTGGTAACCATTATCAGAATGACGTGAAAACCCTGGTAGCAGAGGTTTGGGTCAGCGTGTTTCCAGGGAACGAGTATTAAATTAAGATTAGTACATGTTTCATTCCCTGATAAAAATAATATGAGGTATGGTGATATTTGTGTAAACCTCTTTCTCTTTGCAGGCTTGAACGGCATCATGGCTTTCATCATTAATGAAAAGAAGTCACAGAAATGAAAGCCTTTTGCAATCAAAAAAAATGTTTTTGCTGGCAAGAACAATAAATGACTGAATTCCAACTGCACTTAATGAGATTTATGCATGTCTTGTATAGGATTTGGTGTTGTTTACAGTTAACGTTTACTGTATACATTTACCTTGCGTGTGTGCTTATACAATATACAAATGTAGCTAATTCCGTTTAGGGCGTAGGCCGCTCATGAACTTTGATTCATCACGTGGCAGTTTTAAAGCACCTGCATTACTATAAGAGTTATTAGCAGTATATGTTAAGGTCCAAAACATTTTTTTTTTATTATTGTGTATATAGCCTAGTATAAAGTTGAATAAAATGCCATATCATAGCATTTGAAAATCGGTCAGCATTTATTTAAAATGCATGGCAACTAGGCTGTCAATATTTCACCCCCCCCCCCCAAAAAGCAAAAGCAAAGCAAACTAGAAGGAAATATAAGAGGGCAATTAGAAATTTAGCATAACAAATTTTCTAAAACCAAAACTAAAAGTAAACTAAAAGTGGTCAAATAATATTAAAACTAAGAGGAAACTAAATATAAATAATGAAATCACTTTAATGACTCTGCACTGCCACATACAAGAAAAACGTGCAGTCAATAAGCATAATCAGCACGAGGAGGGACCTACCATTGAACTGCCACACATTATTAAAGCCAATATTATCGCTTTTCTAACACTTCTTCTAATAACAGTGCATACTTTTTAATGCTTACTCTTTCTGTGTAGTCTGTGTGAAGCACAACACTTTGCTCTTCATCTTTGCTGGCGCTGTAGACCGACTCACGTTGAAGGCTAAAGTCGAGGGGTCTTTAAGGGAGTTAACGAGTAAGCCAATAGTTAATCTTCTCCCGCTGTGCTAAAAAATAATAAAGCAAAAGTAATAAAGTTGGAGACCAAGCGCCAGAGCCACAGCCTGCCCCAGTGCAAAGACAAGTGAAGGAAACAGGTTATGTCGCTATGGACCCTGCAAAGTTTTCCTTGAAACTGTGGAGCGCGCGCAAACAGCTCGTTCTGATCCTCGCCCCGTTACTGCTGCTCCCGCTGCTCTTCGTTGTACCACCAAAGGTAAAAAAGTTGTTGTTAAATTAGCCACCTGCTGCTTTGGCCTTTTAAACCCAGAGGATGCTTAAATATGCGTTAAAGTAGCCTAATTGTGCCACCCAGTTGATTAAAATAATGCAAATGTATGCAGATATTGGCCTATTCCAGAATACATTTGTTTTTCAGTAACGTTAGTAAGAGCATTAACACGCGTTCCTTAAAGGGACAGTTCACCCTAAAATAATTTTTTTTGTCATCATTTACTTATTTGAATGTCGTCCAAACCTGTATTACGTACTATTAAGAAACAAAGAATAAGGTATTCTAAAGATTGTTGGCAACCAAGTAGTTTTGGTGCCAATTGACTTGCATTGCAAAAGAAAAATTAATGGGATTACCCCCTCCCCCAAAACACATGCTTGTTCACATGCTAAAATGACTTCGCTTTTGGCAAAATGTGCCATTTATTTGCAAAAAAAAAAAAAAAAAAATGCATAGAGGCACCTTTGAAGCAGAAAATTTGCTTGTGAGATTTTGAATGATACACAGATCTTGTATGAAATGAAGAAACAACTTAACGTCTGTCACACATTTTGTAATATGTTCATAGTTTAGGTGATTGTTAACACTGCACTCTCATGCATCCACTAAGGATGATCTAATTAATTATGAAGTAAGAATGAGTTAACAAAAAGTAACTGGAATATAGCCCAGAAAAGTGAAATTGTTTGTGGAAAAAATGTCCAACTTTGTTTATTTACAAATGCCACATTTCCTGGCTGGTGCCTTCCAAAGTTTCTTAAAATGTATATGCTGTATCAGTAAATAAAATCATTATACTTGATTCATCATATTTAATATTCTTCCCTGCGTCTTCACAACCAGCTGTTTCTTTTTCAGGAGGGCAAATGTTTGTATGTGGTGCTGCTAATGGCGGTGTACTGGTGCACCGAAGCGCTCCCGCTAGCAGTGACTGCCATGCTTCCCGTGTGCCTCTTCCCCACCATGGGAATCCTACCTTCAAAGATGGTCTGTCCGCAGTACTTCCTTGAGACTAACTTCCTGTTCCTGAGTGGTTTAGTGATGGCATCTGCTATAGAGGAGTGGGGTCTCCATCGTCGAATAGCCCTCAAGGTGCTAAAGATTGTCGGAGTGAAACCTGCCTGGTAAGAAAGAATCTGCATTAAAATTCAAAGAATCTCCAGTCTTACGTTTTAACAGTTGTAGAAGGTAAACACATGGACAATTTTAGCCAGGATGTTCACACCTGACCTATTGTAAACATTAGGATAGATGTCTAAAGGTATACGCTGGTGCAAAAAGTGCAACAAAAGTATGATAATTTACTCTGATTCTATTAGCTGCTTCAGCTTTCAACAATTGCAGTGTGCAGTGATTATATTTTTTGCTCTGTTGTACAAAACACTGTGTAGTATGTATATGGTCACATTTTATTGGACTCGTAATGTTGTGTAATAGTTTATTAGGTTTAACTCTACTTGTTTTTCTTTCTCTCCAGGCTGATCTTAGGCATGATGATCACTTCCTCTTTCCTGTCAATGTGGTTGAGTAATACAGCCACAACAGCCATGATGCTGCCCATTGCTAATGCCATACTGGAAAGCCTTTTTGGCAATCTGGATACTCTAAAAGAGAACTGCAAGGAAAAGAGGGATCCAGAGGGTGGGTGGGGAGAAATTTATATTGTGTGTGTTAGAAGCTGATTAGGAAATGGACGTTTTTGAATGCAACCATCACATCAGTATACCATCAATTATTTATTTGGTTTGAGAATTTGTTTGTGTGTGAAATTAACCTGCTCACATGAAAACATAATATACAACCTGAATGGCGAACTTTGAGCAGAATTTTATTTCAACAAAGCGCTATGTTGTCTGCTAAGAATTCTTTAATGTGCAAAGAGTGTGATAATGCTTTATTTATTTAAAAAAATTCATCCAGAGGCTTTTTTTTTTCTCCAGAAATTTGATTCATATCAGAGTGGTATTTGTTACTAAAAAGTAAACATTTCATTGCAGGTGATTCTCAGGTGAAGATGCATGTGCTTTCTTGTGAAAAACAGGTGCTGACCACAGAGAACACGTAAGTGAGAATAATGCATCAGAGACTTTCTTTGAACAAGCAAAGACCAAGCATGATCTTGAAGATTTTATATAAATTTACAGTTAAAAGTCAAACATAATCTCTAGAACTTACAGTTACTACAGCAACAAATGTAGTGTAATAATATTAGTTATATTCTAGACCCCACTGTGGGCCACGTGGACAGCCTTGTGAATGTTCCTATTAAAAAAAGATCATCTTTTCATATTCTTAAACAATAAAGTCTAAATTATTAAGAGATTCTATCCCTCTGTGTGACCTCACAGACCTGATTGGACAGACCGATCAGAGCAGAAGAATCTGGAAGAAGTGAGAAGAGAGGCTGAATACCAAATGAAGGTGTGGAAAGGATTTCTGATTTCTATACCTTATGCTGCAAGCATCGGAGGAACTGCAACCCTCACTGGCACCGCCCCAAATCTGATCCTGGTGGGTCAGCTCAAGAGGTATACCATTTTTCCATTGTAAATACCGTACCAGAGATTCTTTTGCATGCATTCATTTACAAGATGCTTTTATCTAAAGTAGTTTAACATCCCCTGAGAAATACAATGTAAGTGACTTCTCTTAAGGAGACAATAAGTAAAAAGTGCTGCTATACAAAGTTCCAAACAGCTCTAAAAAGCACATGCGATGTAAGTAATGCACAGTGACATGTGCATGTTTTCTGAAGACAGAAAAACTAAGCGCTGTGTGACACCATGTTGCTGTCTTCTGCAGTCTGTAGTCAAGAGGAGAGTTTGCTTCAATTCACATTAATGCAATCCTAATGAGTGGGTTAGCTTTAATTAACATGAATAACATTTCATTTCTCGTTACCACTGAATGGACTTAATTTGCCCCTGTGCTACTGAAAGGTGTAGTACAAATCTCTATTCTCATTTCTACTTTAGTTCACATATTGTTGTAGTCTACCTTTATGAGTTTTAATGTGGTAAAAAAAAAAAATTGTGCTTGTGACATATGCTGCCCTGTTTCAACTAACGCATGCAAACAAGAATTTTGGATGGCACAGGCTTTTGAAAAACTGGTTTACTAATTAGGTCACCACCAACAAGCCAAAATAGAACCTGATGTGATTTCCTAGTTTGAGTGCCACAGAGTTTGAGATGCCCCAAATCCCATCAACAAGTTTTCCAGGCAAAGCGAATGTTTTAAATGTCTAAAATAACAGACTTTTAGTACAAACCAGATTCCAAAAAAGTTGGGACACTAAACAAATTGTGAATAAAAACTGAATGCAATGATGTGGAGACGG
>JAUCMU010000143.1:12443242-12457814 GCA_032275025.1 Enteromius treurensis
CGTTAAAGTTCTTTCCTTTTCCCACTAAAATACTAAAAAGAATAAAATGCATGCATATATATATAAATATATATATATATATATATATATATGCATGCCTACAATTGTAAGAAGAATGTCATATTTGTTTTAATTATAGGGAAAATGTTTAATAAACAGATTTATATTTTATACAGTATATAAACTTCTTGATTCTGTTATCAGTTTTTCTCAATTAAACAAAAAAAAAAAAAATGCATAGCATTTATATATATATTTTTTGACAGAACTTGCCAAATTTCCCTCTGCCCATTTATTAAACTATTAACAAACTGATTTGTTTCAACAGAATTTGGTAACACTTAATTTTAAGGTTACACCTACTAGTTGCTTATCAGCATGCATATTACTAGAATATTAGCCATTTATTAATGCTAATTAAGTACATACTAATGTCTTATTCTACATGACCTTATTCTACATTTCTATTCCTACCCAATACCTAAACTTAACAACTACCTCATGAACTATTAATTAAACCGCAAATTGGGAATTATTTGAGGGAAAAGTTGTAGTTAATAGTTAACAAGTGTTTCCTATTCTAAAGTGTTACCCAGAATTTCTTCTCAGATGCGAGACATTGACAAAATTAGCACAATTTGATTGTGTCTCTCTGTCGTGCTAATTCCGAGTTTGTCCCTTTACCTGTTTGCAGAGCGTATGATCTGGTGTTCGATTTAAATGGGTGAATCAGGGACACGCCGCTCCACCCTGGTCTCCAGGCTTCCCATCTTTAGACGTAGCGCACGAAAGAGGCAGGATTCACTCCCCTCCTCCCCCTCCTCCGGAGGTGTAAGCAATGGCGTCCACACTTCCTCTCCCTCCAGCACCAATTCCAGCTCCAGCAGCACGGGCAAACGCCGCAGCCTCTTCCGTACACCGTCCCTCAGCTTCCACAGCAAAAGAAACAGCGACCCAACCCAGCTCAGACCAGACAGTCGCAGCCAGGGATCTGACGCCACCTTTCGAGATGGTTCTGTCTCAAAGACACGGCATTCATTCGGATTTGGTGGACACAAGAAGAAGATCTCCCGATCTCAGACTGAAGACCTCGAGAAAGTGTCCACCAATCGCAGCGTGTTTATTAATTGCATCAGCTCAGGGACCAACGAGGGAGATGATTCCGGGTTCCTCGATGATGTGAGCAGCAAGAGGTCTTCCAAACACAAGAAGCAGCTGCTGCCCAAGTCCTTATCAGCTCACCAACGGTTTTCGAAGAACTTGTCCAATGTCCCAGACCAGGGTAAAGGTCAGGATGCTGCAGATGATCCTCCTAAAACTGGTACCCCAGGTTCCTGGCCTGGAGAACTGGCTGAGAGCTCTCTACAGTCGCCCATGATCTCAGAAGACCGCACCACGGCAATAACACCATCCGATTTTGTTCACGTTACCGAAGACTCTGTCTCAGAAGTGGACGCTTTGCCAGCCCCTAGTCCAGCTGCTCCACCTGAAAACTTCAGCCAAGCTGTTTCTACCTCGCAGGTGTCCCTTACCCCAGCCCAGACCAGCATGGAAAAACATTTACTGCCAGATACCAGCCACACAGCCAACACACAGTGCGAGAGCACCACTGCCCATTCAGAACCTGTAACGCTGCAAACTGTGCAAGAGCTGAACCCTAACACTAACCCTGACCAGTCAGAGGCCAGTGAGATTGAGAAAGCTCCAGAACTGAGCGAGGACAGCAGCTCCAATCCAGACACCCGTGAGAGGCGGTCCAGAAACACTGTGCTCATCCAGCAGCCAGGAAGATCTTCAGGCCTGAGCAAACTGGACACAAGGCCCAGTCACCTCAGAAAGCCGCACACAGGTAATGCCACCATGGGTGGTGAAGTTTAACAGTTTGGGGGTGGGGAAACCGAATGGAAAACAGTGTAGGTACTACACAACTTCATTTTTTTCTGGTTAAATTGGTTTTAAAACCAACAGGCATATTAATTGTCTTCATGATATAAAATAAAAATGCCGGAAATATTGATGTGACTTCAAATGCATTCTTTATAAAAAGAAACAACACAGCTATATGTAGAAGTTTTTTTTTTTTTGCCAACAACAGTCATTTATACTTTGTAGTGGGTCAGTATACAAAATATTAAAACGTGAAATGCTGTGATTGACTAATCGGCTTGTAGTATTCCAACGAGACATGAAATATGCTGATTAAGAAGTCAGTTACTGCTGGAAGAATGTCAGACCACATCATTTATTATTTCTGTTGAATTAATCTAACACATAGGTAATTATCATTTTTGTGGTTTTAAAAATGGCATTAAAGCACGCCATTGAAGTATTGAAAGCGCTACATAACATGTAGTCTGAAACTGATCTTCAGCTCTGGAACTGCCGAAAGCTTAAACTAGTATTTTTGTACACGCAAACAAAAACTGGGAACTTTATATATAAAAACAAAAATTCTCCCCGCCCTTTAGAAACAATGCTCTGTGCTCCACTTTGGCTGAAGTATTCTTCTAACATGTGATTTTTCCTTTCCGTAAATTATCCTTTTACCTTAAAAGCGCTTTCACTCCAGAATGCCTGTGGCTTAGAGGTTTATGGGAAACTAACCAGCTGTGCTGTATTGAATTTCTTTTAGTTGTGACCTGATATTGGCTTTACTACGGATCCTGTTGCAGGAGAGAGTGAACTCTACACTCACTGGTTTCATTTACATTTATAGGCTTAGGGTCATTCATTAATATTAATGTAAATGATTAAGCTCGTTTTAAGGTTATTAAGATGTTTTTAGTCATACTTGCTTATCTTTAGATACTTAGGAAGAAATATGTCTGGATACAGTCAAGTCTGTTGTTTACCGTGTTGGCACAGATTATTTTCCTTTTTCCTGAAACCCTTTTTGTTTCATTTAGATATGCTGGAAATATGAGCCAGTTTATGTTTTGCATGTTTTTATTTTCTTGTTAATATATTTAGTCATTTTCTGCAGTTTTCCTGTAGAGGTTTCTGGCACTATTTGTGTCAGTAGAATATACTGTAGGTTTAAATCATTTATGATGAATGTACTGTACTAAAACAGAATTAATGACTCTTTATCCATGCTGTTTAGATTTTAATACCTATTTTAAGAGATCAACTACATTTAGTTTATGCAAATCTGATGCAGTTTGTGCTCTAGGCTTAACACTTCTTCTTTGTGTATTTAATATCTTTTCTGCGTGTTTTACATATTCTTCAGATTGTGACCTACAGCATAATTTAAAGTCCATTGAGATCTGTCTATGTACATAGAGCAAGATACTGTAGAAATGTTAATCATTCAGTTAAAGGGAGGAACTTGAAAACAAGGTGGTTTCCATTTTTCAAATTTTTTTCCACTGCATTTGAATATTGTTTTCCATAAAAGTGCAATTCACAGTCGCAGTGTAAAGGTATTTATGTGTATTTCCCAAACCTAAGTGTATATGTGAACTAGATATACATACGCTACCATTCAGATGAAGACTATGCAAAAGGAATAAAAAAAGTATATAACTTTATAACATATAACATAACATAAAAATATCTGGTCATTGGCATGTCTTAAGATTTGGAAATTAAAACCTCATATCGACAACACATGACATATGACTTATTTAACAACAATGAAGCTGAAATGGAACTTTGCAAACCTAAAACTTTGCAAATATGCACACCTTTGCTGTTAATATAGGGATTAAGAGTGAAAGTAGCAGTCAGGCACTGCTGATAATAACATACATTTGATTATCTAATCATTAGCAAAAGTGAGCACCTCTGTAAAAGCAGACGTTTTAGCTTTGGTTTGCTGATCTGAAAACATCAGGTGTTTCTTAGCGTTATGTCAAAGAGGAAAGACATCAGCAGTCACATTACAGAAGTAATTTTTGCTGCCATCAATCTGGGAGAAGTAATACAGCCATTTCCAAACAATTTGTTCTCTTAACAATTTAATCACTTTACATGGTAAATGATAACGTTCACAGTACAGTTAGAAAAAGAAGAGGCAAGCTTGGCATGTTTAGAAGGCTTGCCAGGAAAAAAAAGGTGTTTCTATCTAAAAAAGCATGGCAGCACGGTTTAGGTTTGCAAGGTTGAATCTAGGGATGCTCATTTGAACCGTTTAACCGTTAACCGACCGATTTGAAATTTGACCGATTAATACAATGTCAAAACGTTTAAAAGGTCATTTTATTTATTTATTTATTTATCAGTATTTTACCTACTTGTAGCCTATACAAAATTGTGTTGACAAAAAAAATTGCATTTTATTGGCCACATTCACATGCTGGTGAAGGGCTTATGATTTGGAGCTTGTTTTGTAGCCACAGGACCTGGGCAGTCATTCAACCAGCCATGAACTCCTCTATATCCCAAAGTATTCTAGGGTCACATGTGAGGCTATCTGTCCGACAGCTAAAGTTGAGCCAAGATTGAGGCATGCAACTGGACTGTGATCCCAAGCACACCAGCGAATCTATAAAAGAACAGCGGACAAAGAGAAGAATCAAGGTGTTTCAACAGTCCAGTTAAAGTCCAGGAGCCTGTACCATGAATGTAGATGAACAAACTCAGGGTTACAGGATTAGTTTTGGGTTGACAAATCAAAACCTATGCAATCTGGGTTTGTTGGTACCATGAAGCTCTCATCAACTTTCTTTGTCAACTCAGGCTTGATTCTGAGTTAATGTAGCACATGCATGTGAACGCGTGACATCAGCAATGAGCAGCCAATCACATGCCTTGAAAGTAAAATTCACTTCTAAAAGTCATTCATACCAAAGATTAAGAGATTAAACAATATGATGAACTTAAACATTCACACAGCATGTTGAAACGATCTATCAATGAAGGTGGAAAACTTAAAAAAACAAAACAATGTGCAAGTAAGCTGTAAAGTCACTTTATAAAGTTGATAATATTTCTAAGTATAACACTAAAATAACATAAACACTATAGGTAAAACACTTAAAAATGTCAACTCATATGTAGTCATGTTTACTTATTTATACTGCATATTATCTATGTTTATGTTAATTTAAAAGCCTAATTACTATTAAATTAAACTGGCTTGTGTAATGGATTGAGATATTAATTATATACATAATAATGGAATTATAAAAATAATAATCTCTTAAAATCTGATGATTTTATCTTCAAAAAATGTTTTACGATTTGGAGTAAGAGAAGCTGGGGGAGTGGCTTTATTGCATCAGACATGTGTCACCTTGCTGGAAGCTGATTGGTCAAACTTCGTTTTGAGATCTCTAACCCAGAACATAACCTGCCCCGGAGCAGGTTAGCCGTGCAGCGCAAGTTACCATGGCAATGAACACCAATTGAAGCTGAGTTTCTTTCATGGGACCTAAAACCCAGGGTTGGCACAAACTTATCTTAAATTTACCTGGCTAGCCACCTAAACCGGCTTCATGGTACAGGCCCCAGATGTCATCCTAACTCTGTGAATAAACAAATGCCCACAAAACTCAATTAACTGGAGTAACGCTGTAGAGAAGAAGAGTGGGCCAAATCCCACCAGAATGATGTGTGAGACCGATGTAGTTGTACAGAATATGATTACTTCAAGTTATTACCGCTAAAAGTGAAGTAAATAATAGGGTGTTCTAACTTTGCTTTTTCATCTTGGCTTTATTTTGTAAAAAAATAATGACACTGTGTGATATGTCATGTGATATTGTTCATCTGAGGCTTTATTTCCAAATTTTAAGACATGGATCTCCTAAAACAGAAAACCATGGAATTCATATGGATATCTTAACTTTTTCACGTGAATGTACAGTATATACACACACACATAAACCACACAGCAGCCCAAATGTGTCCAACATTGATAATAAAAAAGCATATTAGAATCATTTCTGCTGCATCACAGAAATAAATGAGATTTTAAGTGTATTAATATGTTTCACAATATTACTGCTTTTGTGACTGAGATTAAATAAATCCTGCCTTGATGAGGATAAGAGACTTCTTGAAGAGCATATAACATTTTAATGAGCCCAAACGTTTGAACAACTGTGTGTGTATCTGTCTGTATCTATCTATCTATAGAAAAAAAACAAAAAACTAATAAATATACTAAATAACTCAGAGTTGTCAAAGCTCTTTATGGTTCTCTAATATATGTGTCCTTCACAGTGTCCATGTGCAGCAGTGTGAGCCCATACCATGAGGTGATGCGCATGGAAAGACGTCTGCGGTCGGCCTCTGAGGGTGCAGGAGGACCAAGACTTCACCTCAATCTCAGGGATCCTCACTGCATGGAGGGGAACACTTTATCCAAGCAGAGAACCAGTTCCTCATCTTCCAAACTAGGCAGCCTGGTAAGGATAACACCGTAATAATACCGCAATCATGAACTGGTTTGTTTGCATGCATGCAATGCATGACTGTCTTGTAAAACCATTGATGTAGGCTCTTAGTGTGTCTTTCCGAGGGATTAAATTCCCACCCAGCGATATAATCGCAGCGCTTAATTAAACAGACAAATCCTCTCACACCATTTTACCCAGCAGGTCAGCAGGGCCAGAATCCATGGGTCACTTTCACTCTAGAAGATTCCAGTGCCTGAATGTGTAGAGTGCCTATTATTGTTTTTATTAAACGCAAATATTGTTTTGCTCCGTTTCATTTTTAAAGGGATGGTTGAAATTTCAGTCATCATTTTCTCGTTTTGTACACTCTAAATCTGTATGAATTTTTATTTCTGTGGAACACAAGCCTAGTATATTAATATAGAGGAAAAATATGTGAACCTGGAACGCAAAACCAGTCATAAGGTCAGTTTTCTCAATCAAACATTTGGTTTTGGTATATTTTATGGCACAGAATTTACAAACTATCTTCATAGAACATGATCTTTATTTAATATCCTAACGATTTAGGTATAAAATAATCAATAATTTTGACCCATGAAGTGTATTTATGGCTGTTGCAACAAATATACTTGGGCTACTTATGACTGATTTTGTGGTCCAGGATCACATATAAATATTAAAACTAATGTGAATTGGAATACAATAACAGTGATACAAAAAAACATGTTTTTGATCATGTACTGATTGCTTGCTTTAATGCAATTACAGTGAAAGGGAACTGAAAAAACACAAAAGATGATGAACACAAATAACTTTATGACTTTAGAATTCTTGTAATATGTCTACTGTATTAATAATATTAATGTTAATGAACTCAAAAATCTCATTAACATTCAAGATATTTTGAAAGAAAATTATGCCACAAAATAAAGAAAGTCAGATGTATGTTTAAAAACTGATTGTAGTATAAAGACACCATTACTTAAAAGGTTCAGGTTCTGGTGAGTCAGTATTGTGGCAGAACTTAGTCCTGAAGAAAAAAGGACTATGGAGTCAACTCTGAAATGTAATTGAAAGGCCCAAAGCAGGTGAAAGATATAAGAATATTTCCAGGTCATTAAATATCGGTGGGGTGCAGTTAAATCAATAATTACAAAATGGAAAAGTGTGGCACTGCTGCCTAGAGCGGACTGTCCTGAGTTACTGTGCGAGAAGCAGTCTTTTGTGATGCTTCATTGTAACCCAATCACTGGGTCTCATGGATTCTCAGTCCTCATTCACAAGTCCATGAGAAACACTGGGATTGTGAAATATCTAGTTCACGACATAAAACTGCCTTTTTCTACTGGAAGTATTTATCAAAGTCACCATCTGTTTATTAAAAGCAGGCTCCAAACAAATATTGTCCTTTAATCTTTTTTTACAAGACCTCACAATAAGTCTGTGGATTATGGGTAATAACGGGAGCACTGTTCACAGCAGGCCATTTGAAGTCCAACAGTGATTGTGTTGTAGTTTGTTCAAGGTGGTGGGGCAGGAGCAGCTCTTTCATTTCTGTAGTGGTGTTTTCAGTGAGAACAAATATATGTACAGTGCTAACTGTACTACCAAAGACTTCAGATACTGTATATACAAAGGTTGATTAAGAGAGCTACTTTGTAAAGTCAGTGGTTCCCAACACTGGTTTTAAATGTCTCCTTTCTCTGACACACCAATTTCAGGTCTTGGAGTCCCTTCCGATGCACTGATGACCGGTATTAGGTGTGTTTGATTAAGGAGACATGCAAAACGTGCAGTGTTGGGGTGCCTCAGGGACCAGGGTTGGAAAACACTGGGTACAGTCATTACATCATTGCGGCTTCTGCGCAATAGACACAAACACAAACAGTCATTGTCCTGAGACCGATGCTTAGGACTGACGGTGTGTGCTTTAGATGGGCCTGCCTGAAAAAGAAGCTTTTCTTAGTGTTATTTGAACATAAAAAAACATTTATTCCCCCATTCAAGTGGATACGACTTGGCCTTGGACGCGCCAAAATAGCTGCCTGGAGGCGTTGCAAATATCACTGCTGAGTGAACACACTTTTCTTGAAGAACACTTTCAGCATGCTAGAACTCAGATATTTAACAATTTTGTAAATGCACAAAATATTTACTAGTCTACCTCATAAGTAGTTATTAGATGTGTAGCAGGATAGTCAAGTCAACCATACCAACTCATCCCCAATCACTAGTAGCTTGCTTTTTGAAAATTACACTTGAGTTGAAATCAACTGAACAACTATCACTGCTGTAAACTACTCGAATGTTTGGGGTTATGATTGTGTAATGACTTTGAAAGCACACCAAAACTGCATTTATTTGATTCAAAAATGCAATATTATGAAATATTATTACACTTTAAAAAATGGAACAGTTATATTAAATATATTAAATTGCTAAATTTTCTATAGCATCACTCCGGACTTCAGCATCGCATGACCTTCTAGTATTCATTTTAAATATCATATTGGTGATTATACGATCGAAACAATTGTGCTGCTTAATACAGGATTCTTTGATGAATAGAACGTTTAAAAGAACAGCATGTATTTGAAATGGAATTATTTTGTACCCATGTCACTTTTGTGTCATTTACTGCATTCTTGCTGAGTAACTAAAATTGTATTACAGAAAAAGGAAAAAAAAAAAAACTTACTGACCCCACACTTTTAAATGGTTTAAACAAATGTGGTGACTATATTTAGCTAGTGCCAGTCATCGATAGATAAAGAATTAAGGTTGAGTGGGATTGTAGACATAACCCTTACAGGAAAACGTTCTTTTAATGAGTAAGGTAAAACAATGGCTCATACTTTTGGCTAGTTCCTACAAAGTTCTAAAGGCTTTGTTTTGTTCCTGAATAATGTTGCCTGCACCTGCACAGCTTGAGGCCAAAGTAATTGCTCTTGTTTTCCAGCGTAGCGGAGGAAAACGCCACATCCTGTGTTATTGTTCTTTAATGCTTGCTAAAGTGCCACTGCTAATTTGTCATCAAGTCATGTGCCGTGCAAAATTTGTGGGCGAGGGTTACCTTTACTCTGGCTGGGCTGACCTGGCCTTTCCATTTACATTATCCTGCTTGGCAGTTGTTCTTGGATGAGGCTACATCCTGAAGGCAGCGTGTCTGATCAGGTTTGTCAACAGAAATCGGAAGTCTTGTAAAACGGTGTTGTATGTTTTGGGTGACTTTGAGGAACCAGATTCTTTCATTATCGAAGCTGTGACGGATAAGATAGATGGATACGCGAACCTACGTTTTAATTGGAAAATCCTCTTCCACAGTGTGGTCAAGTTCAGGGAAAGGCCAGCATTTTGCATTGTGCAAGCTGTACGGAACAATGAACATTGTTATCTGTGATGTCCGATTTGCGAATGAATGAGTCGGCTCTTAATGAATCAGTCTCAAGCATGCCCCAAACTCAGGAGTTGTTTGTATGATTTGGTCTAACAACTGACTCGCTCACTGAAGCGTGAGGCATTTTCAAAATGAACCTAAGCATGAATAACAGTGATGTTCATTTATTTATTTAAAAAAAAAAAACAACAACATTTGTTTTCTGAATGTTCAATTTTGCAACCTGTTCATTTTTATTTGAAGTGCTTATAAAAAAGAAGTTTATTTATGTGGATTCTGCTTTAAAGTCTTTTTTCTTTTTCTTTCTAGAAGTTTCTAAGCTGATTCTCTAATCACTGAAGAGTGCTCATTAACATACTTTTTATGTAAACACTAAGACGGGCAGGAAAAGGGAAGTATTCCATTGTCACAGTGAGAAATTGTGGTTATGCTCACTGCTCTCAAGGGAAGCATGCCAGTTACTGCTCTCTGTGTTCTTCAAACATTAACATTTGAGGAACTACAGTAGTTTCCTTTTTCTCTAATCTCTGGCCAACACTCTTGTAAATCGCACAAGGGTTGTTCCGTAATTTGCCTTTGCAGCTTCATTTGCATCAAGATGGTTTTTGTTTGATATAGCCTAATTGTTTTGTAGCTTGCAATCAACCTTTGTTTTGTAGAGCAGGAGACTTTGGTCTCGCTGATGAATGAATCATTTGGCAGGAGCCAGTGCTGGTTAGCTGAACGTGGCTGAAGGCTTTTAATTTATGAGAAAGCTGCCTTATTTTGCTCAATTCATTGTGGCCTTGACTTGAAACTCGATGATTTTTGTTTCATTGAAGTTGATAAAACACCAGTGATCGGCACCAGCTAAAAATAATCACTACTGAAAGGGTTAGTTCACCCAAGAATGAAAATTGTTATTAATTACTCACTCTCTTGTTGTTCCAAACCCATAAGACCTTTGTCTTTTTCGTGTTTTTAATGAAATCCAAGAGATTTCTGATCCTCCATGGCAATGCAACTGTCACGTCCAGGCCCGGAAAGATACTAAGGACCTGATTAAAATAGGCAGTTCATGACCGTAATCGTTTCTCCCTACAGTTACTTCAGTATCTCACAACTGTAACAAGAGGCACATGTTCTTAACAAGTTCAGCTCGGGTCATTTCTTAATTCGTGGGATATATTTATGCAAATGTTTTCTGACTGCTTATGAGAATTTCTGGTGGCAGCACCGATTTCTGGTTCTGAATGCGTCCGAGGATAAATCCTTGCATAAACCTGCTAATGTGAACTCTGTAAGATTGCCTTTTAAATAGTGTTTCAGTGTTTATTTTCTCACGGGGATATGTTTTTTCTTGAAAAGCGAAGGGAGGAAAAGCTGTTTACATTGCCATTGAACTGTTTTGGCCTTTTTGTCAAGGGCCACAGGATACTTCGTTAATAAGTAAAGCATGTTTTCTCCTGACACTGACATGAAAAGATCAGAAAAATCAATCTGAACATTGGGAGATGGAGAGTGAGTCACACCAAATGTCAGCTCGGCTTCTCAATCCCTCAGAAATAAACGCTTGAGGGGAAAAAAAGACTGTCTTTTCATCACCTCTTTCTTTTTTTCTTTCACAGAGACATATTTATCGACCACTGGCAGGTTTTGTCCTTTGTGCTTCTGTTGTCAATATCTGTGATTTGTGACCTTGTTGATTGAGACAGTTTGCATGCATGTGCACATAAACAACCTGCTGTTTATGTTCACAAGGATGTTTATGAACCATAACACTGTTCTTCTTTAATATATCTAAACAAGCTGTCTGACAGGTCACCGAATAAGGTCATTCACTTCATCAACATTATGTTCTTACTGAAATTACAACAGTAGTGATGCATTATGTTCATTTTGTCATTTGGCATCGTAATATTTCACAGAGGTAAAGGCCAGACCTCTTCATATCCTGAGAGTCTTAATTACGTGCCCAGCGACCCTTTAATTTCTAGCAAAGTCAAAGTTAAGGCACTTTCCTGTTCTGATGCACTGTATTACTTTGCTCTTGCTTAATTAGCCGCAGAGCTGTGCTTCTCCACTTTAATAGGACATAATAGCTGCTCTTTTGCCTTTTTGTCTTGTATATGCGCTTTTAAATAATATTAGCTTAAAATATTCCATATAGAGCTTTGCTGAACCCAGATTGTGTGTTAAAATAAACAACCCTGTTTTGCTCTTGTTTTTCTTACTACTTAGCTTTCACACCTTGGTGTTTTTATCATGCTGGGCACTAGATGGCAGTGTGACACTTTGAAAATAATCTCCCAGAAGCCTACTTTGGCTTGAGCGATAGACAGGAGTTTTGCTTCTTGAGTGCACAGTGGAATTTATTTATTTATTTATTTATTTTCTCGCTGTTTAGTCAGATGTGTGGAGGGGTTGCTGTGGAGGCGTCTTTAAATCAAATTAAATTCTCTTTTGTCATCTTGCTTTAACAAAGAGACCTTGACATGCAGCTGGAGGTTTGGGCTTAATTTAAGAAAGTCATTAGCCACTTCTAACTGCAAATTAGAGACGTTAAAATGGAATCGAAATATGTCATAACTGCAAAAATATTAATCTTGCATGGTTACAACAGTAAGAACCCTTTTCCCTATTGGCCTTGATTTACAATTGTACAATTTTTTTGCAATGAGTATGCATTTATTTCATATGTATATGTATTATATATATATATATATATATATATATATATATATTAGGCGTGGTAATCTTCTGATTCACAGAGTCATGATTTGATTCCAAAATGTTTCTTGATGTTTTTTTCCCCCTAATTAATTATTCTGCTGTGTGTGTTTATTATAACTATATAGTTTGTAGTAAATGATTATATTTTATAATAAATAAATGATTCATGGAAAAAGTATGCCAATATAATTCTGGCCTTTTAATCATTTTAATTGGAAATATAATGTGTGATATATATATATTTTTATAGTTACACACACACATACACAATATCTATATAGCATTAAAAAGATTCATATTAAAATAAATAGTATTCATATTTTTAAAGTGTTTTAAAGTTTTTATTATAAATCTGAATTTATAAAAATTGTAGGGTTTTCATTAAGAACTGGGTATAATACAAAAAAATAATAATATTTTGAATTAATTAATTATGTACAACTACACAACACAATTTTTTCGCTGAATTATGGCATGCAATGTAAAACCATTCTCACAGAGCTCTTCTCCTCAACCATTTTTATTTTGACTCTTGCATGATAGTTTTTCTTCCTTTTCCAGGATGTTTTGAATAACCTTGGCTCATCTGAGTTGGATGAGGATGACCTGATGCTAGATCTCGACCTCTCTGATGACCAGCGACCTCACCATGGTATGTTTTTTACGAGACTCCAGTTGCTCTATCTTTTTTGCTTCAGACTCTCAAACATGTATTATGCCGTTTATCTCTCATTCATATTCATGCTGTTAAATCTCTGAATATCTTGTTGTAGTAATTACACATTCTTGTAATAGCTGCATCGCTCGAAGAAATGATTTTTCCCGTAGATAAAAAAAGATGAGACCTTATTCCCCCTAGCTATAGCTAAAGAAGACTTGGGCAAGTCTTCCGATTTTAATTCCTTGTAAAATATTACACCAGAAAGTTATGCAGGCATACAGTTATGAATTAGTCATGTCGTCATCTTAATTTTCCAAATGTTCTGATATTTCGGGAGGAGTTACATCAGCACATGTGACACTACACGTTAACATGCACCACGGGCAAAGCCTCTAGACAGGTAAACACTGCGAATGTCATTGCTGATATTTACTAAAGCAGTTTTTTTTTGCAAGAGAAGTAAATATCGCAGCGCCTATGCATGAAGTCATTTTGGCATGAATTTCCCTTAGATCAGTGGTTCTCAGTCGGTTTTGCTTCAGGACCCAGATTACACATTGGACAAGTGGCAACCAAACAAAGTTCAACATTTTGTTTATTGTACAAAAATGTCTTAAAAATACAAATAAATCCCTTAATTCAGGGAAAGCTTATGAAGCTTTTTTTCACCCAAAATGCTTCTTTTTTTTCTTCTTAATTTGCTATTACAGCCTCACGGGAAGATTCCAGTCAATCCCTTGCATCATGCCTCAACCTGCTGCCTTCACCCCTGGAGGCCTCCACCAACCGGACCCCTGGAAGAGTTCCCAAGGAGCCCCCCCTCAGGTACCTTTTCTTCACCGCAGCTTTTACTCTCAATTTGCACTGTGAACATGAATGGTTCGATGGTTTAATAATTCAGTAATGGTGTTTATTTTGTTACAAACCACAAAATGTTCATCTAGTTGTTTCATGAAAATGAACTGGTTGCAGAGCTCAACAATAAGGATTTTTTTCTTGCTCATCCAATCAGATGGTAGCTTTGGCCTGCCAATATTTTCACTTGCACTACAAAAACAAAAAAAAAATACTGGAAATAAATAAAATGCATAAATAAATAAATGTGTGTATATATACTTTTTTTTTTAAACTGCATGATTGCAGTACATTCATCCCACTTAAGGATCTTGAGTGTAAGTATAAAAAATAAATACGTTTTTAATGATACAAATAATATAGCATTTTTTTGTTTACTTCTCATCTATACACAAATGCTGTGTTTTCGGCGATATTAAGTACTTTGAGGAATTTCCTGGTAAATATGTCCCAATTACATTTTTACTTGGCATGTGAAAAATACATTTTTCATAGAAAAACCACTTAAATGATGGCCTACATTTTATTTAAGTTGTTTCTGGATGTTGACCTAGGTGTTGGGTGTATAATTCTGCCATCTGTTGGTTAGAGATAAAC
>JAUCMU010000143.1:12461321-12486836 GCA_032275025.1 Enteromius treurensis
TTATAAATAAATAGACAATTTTATGATGTAGGCCGAAAATGAGCTTCCCCTATTTGACAGACCAGTAGCCGCCACTGAATCTGAGGGTACAGAAAAATCTAAATGTTGAGAAAATCACCTTTAAAGTTCTCATATGAAGATCTAGTCAATGCATATTACTAATCAAACATTAAGTTTTAATATGTTTACAGTAAGAAATGGACTAAATATCTTTATGGAGCATGATCTTTACTTACTATCCTAAGGATTTTTGGCCCAATAAAAAAATCTAAAATTTTGACCCATACAATGTATTTTTGGCTATTACTTCAAATATACCCCAGCGACTTAAGACTGGTTTTGTGGTCCAGGGTCACATTTGGCAATGAAACAAATCTGAATGTGTGAATAATGACTTAAATTTCAGTCTGTCCCTTATGCAAAGCTTCAAAAAGAACACAGCTCACCAATCATGGATTTTTAAAAGTGTATTCGCCATAATCACAGTGAACTATTGTTGTATGGAAAAAGAATGCGTTCCATAAAGGCAGCACGCTGCTTTGGAACAACACGAGGATGAGTAAATAATCGCAAACTTTCATTTTTGGGTGAACTATCCTTTTTGTTGCTCTTAGGGTCTAATAATTCACCTGGCATTGAAAATAATGAAACTCAAAAGAAGTAAAGTAGTTGGCTTTTTCTCATGTTTGTCAAATTCATCTTTCGGAAGACGGGAGAGAAGCGGCTTGAACGATGCATGGGATCGCGGTGTATAGTGTCATTATGGTGGGGAGGTGTCAGCTAGTATAGATGTCTTTAATGGACAGTGGCTGGGAGGGCTGTTTTCTGCTGTGAGTCAGCTCGGCTAGAGTTGAGGATGCACTGTTTGATGGGCTATAATCCTACACCCTGACTAAGTGACAAGATATATTATCCCAAGGCGAAATCTGGGCTGTTGGTGTGGAAAACGCATCAGCCGTCAGCGAGACTGATGCACAGCAGCTCGTGTTATGTTTTTCTCGCTCAGCGACGCAGCTCTAGCCCATTTTACAGAAGAAGAGAGGCAAAAGGAAGTGTTTTGCTCTGTGAAGGGAGGCAGAAAAGCTATGAAGCTATGGGAAGAGACAAAAAAGAGCTCAGTCCATCTTAGCAGTGCTTCCAAAGTCAGTGTAAAGGTATATGATTGGTTTTCTCTTATACAGCTTTCATATAGAGAGAGAGTCACAGTTGAAATGAAAGGAGCTGAAATCCTCAACCGTATCATTTTTTTTTCTTCTCTATTTTGTGAGGAACAAAATGACCAAAGTCTTTATTGCGATTTGATCTGATTTAGTTATACTATCAGCAAGGTCTTTTAGAAGGAAAAAAATCTAATTGTTGTAAGACCCGTTCAGTTTTCATTGTACACTTTCTCTAAATCATATTTTGTGCGTTTTTTTCTTTAGAGGTGCACTCAGTCATTTTTTACTCATTAAAAGTTTCACGTAAAGAAATGATTAACTTTTTTTTTATTGTGACTTTAGTAAGACTTTAGAAAGAAAATCTATTGTAACCTACAAGTAGTTCATTCTTGATGACTTTCATGAACAGGCATGTTTGATATAGAGCCTGACTGCCATGATGTTGATCTTTAGGTCAGACCAGAAAGTGCATTAGTCTTACGTTTCCAACAGAATTCATAGTGAGTTAGAATAGCTATTTTTCATTAATAAGTAAAATAAGGATGCGAGTTTGTTTAACCAATCATATAAACAACCATCTCATCATCAAGTCACGTACTGTACAGTATATCACAGATAATTTACTTAAATTAAATTAAACTAAACTGTAAATTAAAACTGTATTTTTCAAAGCCCATTAGCAATCCTAAAATAATAGCTAAACTAAAATAATAAGAATATACAGATATTAATAATAATATTTTATGACAATAGTGATGACGGTAAAAAAAACATTTTAAATATAACAATACTAATAATATTATTATTATATAATATTAATATTATAATAATAAAAATTCCAACAACAGCAATAATGTTACAGTAATGATATGTTAGTAGTAGATTTGGTGTTGATAAAATAAATATTATTATTCATGTTTACATTATATAGAGGTTTTACAGTGCTTAAGGTGTGTTATAAAGGGTAAGCTTAAAAGTGCGGCCAGTAGAAGAGCTTGCGTAATATAAACAGTAACTTACTGAGTGCACCTTTAGCCTAGAGTCGGAGAACGCAGAGAAATGCTGAGACGCAAAGCTCACGACCAGCTGGATTCTCTCTCTCTCCCCCTCTCTCTTCCTCATGTCCTTCAGGAGCAGGTTTGCTTCAGCAGGGGGCAGACTCCTCAGCTCTCCGCAAGCTGTGGTCCTCCAGAAGGCAGCATGTCTGGCCTTGTGCTACTTTCCCCGAGTCTCCTTACCTAAGTCTGCCAAGGTGATTCAAAGAAAGAGAGCGAGAGGGGACTTTCAAGGAAACTCGGGTGTGACTAAAGGAGCGCTAGACTTTTAGTTTGGGCATAACTAATTACTGAGATTCAGTCAGATGTGGGCTTTTTCTGAAGCGTGGAGTTTGGGGTGTGATTATTCCTAACCTTTGATCACACTCTCAGTTGTGGTGTCATGTTGATTTCTCCACAGTCTCTGTGTATGTGCGTGTGAGCGCGATCTGGCTCGGGGAAAGTCTCCTGGGGGTCTGGCTGAATCACAGTCACAGCGGCAGAATCCATTGTTGTCATACGTTGCGAAGAAGCTTGTGACATCACTGATTGGACACACAGTCTTTGTGAGGCGACCGCCTCTTCGCCTGATGTTCAAACACAAGCGGTTCCTAAGTCATTAATGGCATTTTTGAGATCTTTATGATATGTTGACTGCACTGTAATTCTCCTCTACAATAAGAACACTTCTTAAAGCTTGAGCTGTATTTTTGAGGGGAGAAACAAAGACTTTAGGTTAAAATGCCGTTGAATTTGTCAATTTTAAATGAAGCTCATTGATGTAAGACTTTCAACAAATGATTCTTCTAAAGGCATAAATATTTGATCAACCAGAAACATTGCTTTAATGTCAACAAACCGCCTGCAACCACTACCGCGTCCGTTCTGACATCATCGCATAATTCCCTGCTAGAAATAAATAAACCACAATTAAGCCACAAGGGACGTCACGTAATGAGCAGAATCAACACGTTTAAGCTTTTCAGATGTTTGGGGTTGAAAAGTTCAGAATAAACAAACAAACAGAGATGATGTCATCGCCGAGGTTGCTGATCCCGGCCTGAAGCTAATCGTCGTAATAAAAATGAGTCAAAGCTCAAAAATTTGAGTTGAGAGAGATGGTCGATGGCAGTGTGAAAACGGTTGACTTCTAGTATTGCTGCCAGAAAACCTGGCATTCATAGGACTTGACCAATTTGTTGCAGTCTGTTGTGTTTGTCAAAATGGCCAATGGCATGAAGAATTGAGTGGTCTGTGAACGTTGGTAGTTTAACAATGTGTTTTTTTTAAGGGCTTATACCAATATAGAGAACACAATGCTTTGTATTCATTATTTGTTCTGAATAAGAAAAAAAAGAAGCTTTGGGTAAGTTTTTTTTAATATTTTTATTTTGAAACATGGTTGCTTAAACTGATTAAAAGTGTCTGGAAAAACCTGTAAATGAATGCTTTTCTTTTTAAACTGTACAGAAAAGGTATGGTTTTCAAAGACAAATTTCACAAATAAATGTAGATGATTAACTTTTTTTAGCATAGTTAATAATAAAAATAATATTTCCGTAAATCTACATAATAAATAATAACTTGTAAAATAAATAAAAAACAAAAACGTTTAAATTGTATTTATTATATTTTAAAATATTTTTACTGTATTTTTTTTCTTTTAAAATAAAATAAAATCTTACCCCAAATTCAAAGGTAGTGCATGAGAATTTGAGGGATGTTCTAGTAAAAATAACTGTATTGTGAATGATACTGTTAACATGATATAAAATTACTCATACTGTGAAAAGATTTTGGTCATACCGCCCACACCTAGTGTGAAAATTTGTTTCTGGCTGGTAGGGAAGATCATTTAAATTCATTTAATACCACTTTTCACTCAGTTTTTTTCCCCTCTCTCTCTCTAGCTCCCAATTAAAGACGATTGCATCTCGATGTTTACAGCAGTCCATCTCTGTATCTTGTTTGCCAGCAGAAAAGGGCACTAGTTTTTGGATCTCTCCCCTTACAATAATTACTATACTAGCAAGGACTGTGAGCATTTCTCTGATCCGAACACTGCTTCTTGAAGCCAAGCATTCAGACTACTGGTTTCCAAACACGTCTTTGCAACTTTGAACATAGGCGGGACTTTGCTCCTCTAGTGCAAAGTTAAAATGTGATTAAAAGAACAAAGGGCCAGGCTTGCCTAATGCTAATGAGAATGCTAATGGCCTGATGAGAAAACGGTGCAAATATGTGTAACACAGAACACGACTCACCTGAGGGAGTCTTTTACATCTGACAGATGCCAGTACAGAACCTCAGTGCTCTGCCCCTCAACTACTTTAAATAACATACAGCCTCTAAATGAGAGCTCACGCAGAGGGGGGCCGTCAACCTGCTAAACAGAGGGTCATATGCATAACAGATCAGATTTGGTGACAGTGTTTGCATTGGCATAATCAGATCATGGCTAGAAGTGAGGTGATAATGGATATTATGTAGTGGGGTGATGCAGTGACGGAATGATTAAAGTGCAATATGTAGCTGTTACAGTTAGTGTAAATGTTGAGACAAAGCTGCAACTGAAGCATAATGAAAACACTCTGAGGTCAGCAGCTTTTAGGTGCATCTCAGAGCAAAGTGCGTCCCAAGACCTGATTAATAACAGCATCGCCTCCACTAAATGTAAATGGATCATATGATATCATAAATAATATACAGGCTTTGTTCCAAAACTTACGTAGGCAGCATTTTAGAGGCTACATTAGGTTTATTATTATAAATTAACATGATGGTCCAATCATAATCATAACACTAAGTATGGCAGCTATACTCCTGCCTTGCGTTTTCGTTACCCTGTCTATAGTCAAAGTGCTGTCGCAGTGTGAGATTCTCCTCACAACTCTAGTTATTGTAGCAATCACATGGCTTGTTAAGCCGAATCATAGAGGCCCTGACATCTAAAATTGTAATTAATGATTGAATCTAGATAATTACCTGATGCACAGAGCTTCTTTCAAATAAATAACGTCCTCTTCCAGACAGGATAGTAACACTGGCAGTTGTGTTTATAGGAGGTGCCATTTAACACCTGGTCTATGTTTTTTAATGTGTTCGGAAATTGCTTGTACAGTTATTTTTTATTTATTTTTTTGATGAAAACATTTCAGAATTGTGTTAAACACCTCAGGCATCAGAGCTAAAGGAAAGCTAGCATTGTTAAGGCACAATATACAATCAGTTCTGCAGCGCTCACACGGATTTCCTTTTTAAGGGATAAACATTGTGCTTCCATACTTCTGCTTTTATAAATCATGTGCTCAATGATCGATTTTCCATGTCATGCCATCAGTTGACTCCGTGTCACAGTAAAATACAATATTAGAGGAATCTGTAAGGTGCCGTAGTCAGTTCTCACCAAAACAAAGAATGAGCCGTGCTTTTGCTGCTGGCTTTTTGTGCAGACACTGAGTTATACAGGCTCTAATGCTTTAATGAGTATGTTGAATAAGAACGCCTTCTTCTATGCCGTGTCTCAGCGCGAGGATCATGAATAAGTCAGGATTCTGTCTATGCTTTCTCAGGCGTTTAGCCACCCAAGCCGTTTAGGAAATCTTTTGTAAATTTAAAAAAAAAACTGAAACAATTGATATATCCTTCAGGATGGATGGTATGTTTTTACCGGTCGATGCTATGGATTGAAAAACAAGAAAACATGTTTCTATTTTTCAGAGGATGTTTCAGAAGGTGATATTAATTGACAAGTGTGAGATGGAAAGCTTGTAACCTGCCATGGAGTAGCGAAGTGAAATTTTGCTTTCTTGTTGCAGCTCCAAGGACACTCGCCACAAAAGCACTGAAATAAACAGCATGGTAATGAAAAACGACAACAAAAATGTCAGACGTTGGTTTGGAAGACTGACTGTGTTTACAGACTCTCTCTTTGGAGGGGTTCCCAGGAATCAATGCTTAATTCTAACCAGAAACTCTGAGGTTCCTTTTGATCTTCTGTTATCGGTGTACTTTTAAAAAGCATACATACTTAATTATATCTGAAGCAACTTGAATTAAAATCTGAAACCCAGAAACGCACAGTCTGGAGCCGCAGTGTGATCCTTCTGTTGGGCAGAATCAGATTCGTAATTAGCAAGAGGTCTCTCTCTCCATGTCTTTTGTGGAACTCTCAATAAGAGATTCCTATCGCTCCAAATACCCCGTGCTTCCTTTGAAGATATCTTTGACATACGGCATTGATATAAGGTGGGCTTTTGTTCTTTCAAAAATGAAGGGCGAAAGAGATTTTGTCTCGAAAAAGATATTGCCTTACCTTTGGGTGTTAAGTCTTTTGATTTTGTGTATGTCATCCTTGAAATAGACGTTTTTTTCCTCCCTTCATATAATTCCCCTGATATTAGTGCTGCGCCATTCAATAAAGATCCCAGTAGACTGGAAAAGTAATGTTTTGTAACCTCTTAACGCTCTAATTGTCTGAGTTTATATATAGATTAGTATCCACTTGGACCCAGTGAAAGGCCTGATGAAGAGGGTATGACTGTTCCTCTCGAGTGTCTCTTCTCCTCTCTGGACCTTTGTCTTTTGGTCGTTTTCAAGAAGTGCTTCTAATCAAGTTTGATTTGATCCCATTCTCTGCATGAATGATTGATCTGTTCATTTGCGCAAGAAATCTGCACAATGCGAACAATAGGCAAAAATTAGGTTATTTACAGTTAATTCTAGTTAAAATGACAAGCGGTGGTGAACAGGATTGAAATTGACGTTGTTACGTTGCATTGAATGCACATTAATTTGTCATTATATGCTAGAAATCTGGTACTGTGATCCCAAATCTTAGACTGTTTTCTTTTGATCCTTCCAGGGAGCAACGGCCGATGTCCCTCAGTTTGTCTCGTGATGATGAACCTTTCCCCGGGTTAGAAGCACTGCCGTTCAGGCTGATGCAGCAGGACTGCACAGCGGTAAAGACTCTTCTGCTGCGGCTACGCAGGACCCTGCAGGAGGTAATGTTCCACCCTGACAGTTGATTCATGAAGCTGCTATGGCCTTCATCACGGGTGCGTTAGAACAGGTAGAAGAGCTCTCCGTGCCCTGCCGGTTTCATGCCTCATCATTCAGGGCAAACACCAGGAGAATCTTACACTCAAAAGAGGCCTATTCAATCAGTACATAGGCCTTGGTCAGAGTAGAAACTATACTTAATGTGACAAGGCTGTGAGAGGAAGAAAAGCTTTAATACTTTAAAACTTTAATTTTGGATTTCTACTTTTTCTGAACATTAATGGAGTGTCTATTATGGTAGCAATGTGGGATTTTATTTGAAAGCTTTATGAAGTCAGCACAGTATTAATAATGATAATACCAAAAAATCCCCTACAGCTAATACTGCTAACCCAACTTGATTTATTGACCAGAACACACTTCAGAACACACATTTCCATTCCAGATTTTTCCAAGTGGTAACTGCAGGTACATTCCTTCACAATAACAATCACTTTCTTCAGTGAAGGTCCAGAGCACAACAGAGGAACATGAATATGGAAGAGGAGGTTCTATGGCCTCTTTTCTGACTCTCCTCATTAACATGTAAATTAGCCGTCTTCCTTCAGCATTTGTAAACTACAGTGTAACAAGAATCACAATGACTTGTGCAGATCTGGGGTGGGTTTTATTTGCTTGACCAGTGGTTTTACGCACAGCCTGTTCTTTAATTCTTCGTGTGTCTTTTGTGCTTGCGGTCTTTTGATACCTCGTTCCAGACTAATTTAGGGCAGCGCAGTGAGGATGCCAGTTCAAAATGTTCAGAGAGCTTTTGATTTAGCCAAATGTTAAGTAGTAAATATATAAAAGGGGCATAGATTGTTTGCTCACACTTAGTTACTATAATAGGAAAGTTATAGACTGGTTTCAGAGCCTGTGTCTAACTTAGGCTTGAATTGAACTAACCTAGGCTTGAATTGAATAGCTCTTATACCTTTGAACATTATGTACTGTAGTGCCTGTTGGCATTCACAACCTGGCACAGCATCCTTCGTGGATTAAACTGGCTTGTTGTTGTATTCTATTTTATTTTATCTTTTTTGTGTGTGTGTGTGCTTTCTGCCCATTTCATTTACATAACTATTGCATTTCCCACCAGCTAAAACAGTTCAGAGGTAGCCATGTGCATGTATAACCATTCTGAGCAGTGGCTTTAGATTAATATTGAACAGGGTAAATTCTTAAATTACTGTTTTGTATTTTTTTTCAGCAAATAATTTTGACCCTGCTTGGCGATTTGCTGTTTAGCAGTCTTTTGTTTGAATGCACTGGGAAGAATCTGCGTTAGTGAAACGTTTGTCTTGCTTTTGCTTTCATACCTTCTTTGATTACCTCAATATGTTTGCACTTTTCATTACGGTTTTCTTGTCCTCTACTTGTACTTAAAATGCAGGCGTAGAAAACACATTAATCAAAACAGCACATGCTGGATCAGTCTTGAATCCTTTAATAATTATGGAGTCTGAAATGCTGCTTAAAATTCAGTCACGTTTGCCGTGAAACATTTACCAAAATGACATTGTAATGGTTGTGATATTGTACCTTGTTTGAAATTTATAGACCCGTTAAAACTATTTGATTACACACCTCATTTTTCTGGTATTATTTTTTTTCTCACACTGCTGTTGGAATAACTGAATGTTATGGGGTCCTCTACACATACCCACAAAATTTGTGTCACAGATTCTTTGTCACAGAGAACTGGTAAAGTTAGTTACATCCATGAGTTTTCTTCTGGGAGCATAGGGGTGGGCGATATACCGGTAGACACGATTAACCGGTGGAAATGTGTCAACCGATGGAGATTTTGGTCTTATCATCTTAATCGCGGTTGAAATCACATGACATTGCAAGTTACGTAACCACGCAATGCCCAATCACTTCGGCAATGGAAGAAGAAGTGTTGCCAACTTAACGACTTTGTCGCTAGATTTAGCCACTTTTCAGACCCCCTTGGTGACATTTTTCCAAAAAAGCGACTAGCGACTTCTTGGACAAACCTTAGCGAGTCTCTGTTAGTGCCGCGCACGGGCGAACTCTTGTTTTAAGTTTGCTTATATGGGGCGTAACTAACAGCGAGGAGATGGTAAAGAAAAAACGAATAAAGTAAAAACAATTTACAGGCGCAAGCACGGAAGCTAATTCTCGCGCTCATGAAGAGCATGACACAGATGGAAGCTAAGTTGTACTTGTTTTTTATACATTGCTGAAGGAATAAGGTTAAAAAGGCTAACGCACGTTCTGAAGCAGTATTAGGCCAAATGCTTTTCTGTTTGACCACTTCAGAAATCGACGTTTATTATTATTTTGTTTCCTTGTAAAATTCTCAGCCTGTTTCTAACTTTATGTTCTGAAAAGCTCCTCGTTCGTTTCCATGTTTATCATTCCATTTAATTAAATTCAAATAAAATGAAACATATTTGTTTATTTTCCATTTCTTTTTTTTATTTATATTCAAAAGGGAAGCAAGTGAAAGAAATAACAGAGTAGCGGGAAGAAGCGGTGAAAATAAAACTACTTATATGTTTACCTGCCGGCTTTTGCGGGCGGGAGCGGGAGAAAATTATATATATATTTGCGGGAGCGGGACTGAAAAATCCGTCCTGCCCAGGTCTCTATTGCAAGGTATGCAAGAGCACTGTTTTTGCAAGCGGTGGAAACGCGACATTCTAAAACGCTTAACGTTGAAATTGCTTAATTTGACAAGGGAAGCCCAATTTGCTGTCAAACCTTCCTTATAATAATCACTAACTACTGTTAAAAGAACAAGCCCATATTCAACAGATGAAGTGAATAATATCACGTTATGTGTTTTCTCCCCCATGGAAGTCCATTATCAGGAAACCGCTTAATATGGCTTAACAACGACCAGGAGAAACCAAACTTCTGTCCAATTTTATTTATAGTAAAGACTTTTAAGTGTTCACCCCCCATAGAGATTATAAGGAAACAGCTTGACGTGAATTCACTTTGTCTGTCGAATATGGGCTCGTTCTTTTGACAGTAGTGAATGATTATTACAAGAAAGGTTTGACAGAAATGTGGGTTTCCCTCGTCGGTTTTTAGGTGTTTTAAGCCACTTTAAGAATGTCCCATGGGAACTGGGATACTGTCAGGCACTATGTTAGTAACTTACCTGTTGTTCTGAAAAAAACTGAAGAAAAAAACATAAAAGTTACAGTAAACGGTATGGCTGTTTTTTTTAAGTTTTTTTTTATACTTAAAGTATTGCTGCAATTTAGTTTAAATAAAATTACATTATATGAAACCGTTTCTTTGTCTCTGAAATTTTATTATATTATATGCATTTTCAGATACAAATTGCTGTATTGTAATATATATTGTTATCGAGGTAGAAGATTTTGGTTATATTGCCCAGCCCTAAGCATATACAATGCATAATGGGGTGGGCAATATGATATCTTTATAATATCAAAAGTTTTGATATTACAGACATTTCATGCTTCATATATAGTGAAGAATACGCATTTGATTACTTTACACAGTGTGAATTAAATATATATTTTTCTTAGAGTAACATACGTGTTTAGTTAAGAGCAGTGGGAGATTTTTTCTTTTGTTGTTTGAGTAACATGATTGACAGTAGGAGTATTAGACTGCTGGCACTCTAGGACCTGCCTGAATCCAACATACAAATGTTTTCTTTCTCAGCTGTTCCTTTTTTACTAAACACTAAGTTACTATGTTTACGAGGATCCTTGCATAGATTGGCATTTTGACACATACAAGTGTATGTATTTAATCGTTCAAAAAATAACTCCCGATGAGTCACAATGTCATGTAACAGCGAAAGGCACGGTGGTCCAAAATCCACCCCAGCACATAACAATAATTTCTGCCCAGTGCCTATGTGAAAAATTGTGGGGGCGTGGAGATGTATGTATTGTCGCCATATCACCGTTTTATTACCGATCTAATATGCTCATACAGATGCATCTGTTTATGTTTGCAGACAAAACCAACTGTGTGTGAACTTTGTGTGCATTTTGACACAGCCTTGTGTATATTTGACAGCAGACACGAAAGAGCTGGCTTTCTGTCAGGTAAAGCACAATTTGTGTGTGCGCGCTCAGAAAACCTTATATCAGTAGTTAAAACCGACAAGGCTTCTTAAATTGCAACGTGCCTGTGAGCACGAGCGTGATAGAGATGATAATCAAAAAATTTATAGTTGCTGTAGTAACCAAGACGCAAGTTGTAAAGGCACAGCCCTTTTCTGGAAAGGTCATTTGCATTTTTTTTTTTTTTGCTTCAACCCAAAAAGGGGTATTTACAGCTTGGGATAATAAAGGTTCTGCAATGTATTATGCTTCACAGACACATTCTGGGTACATCTGTGACTTACATCTCGTAAAAAGGGCATAATAGGACAGATTTAATGAAATTTTGTTTTGATTGTGTTTTGTTGTTTTATTTATTTTAACAAAAGTGTAATTTATATTATAGCTCAATATTTTGTCTGCCCGCTGCTTTACTCAGACTAAAGTGTTCTGCATCTCTGAGATTGTCACTGCGTCTGCAGCTCTCTTCCTTCACATTAATATGGGGGAGAGGCAGCAGTAGCATGATGAAGGAGAGAAGCGTTTGAGGCTACAGCCCAGAGAGGACAGGGCTGTCTGCTCCCCTGTTTGGATGGTATAATTACATAATATATACGACATGAGCTAATTTCCCAGTGTGTTTTCTTACCGAGTTTTAGAGTAATAACGGTCTTGTTTAATTTGTGCTTTTCTTTTAAAGCATTTATTGAGCTTGATTAAAATCCATTTCTACATACGTGCTTTTAAGTTGTTGAAACAGTAATTGCAAATTATACTTTGAAGGTGAAGATGTTCTTGTACTGTAGTCTTCGGCTGTGTGTGGGTCAGTCTAGGGTGAAGGCGCAACATGAAAGGGACATAACAGGACGTAACAGAGACGCTGCCAAGCATAGTAACCTCAGCAGAATATTATTTACAAGTTATTTTCTTTTCATGTGCTCATTAAATATTAACATTTTAACACTTTGCCTTTCAGAGCACTGAGATCAGTCCTGCCAGCAGCCTTCACTCTCTACCCATAAGCCCCTGCAGTGAGAAATCACTCCCCTTTAAGGTAATTGCCCACATTCAGTGTTGTCAAAATGTGTTTCTTTTATATTAATATCGTGGATGAACACTTTCTTTCCTGCTAAGGTATCATTGTCTTGTCACACTTTGATTTAAAAAGCTCACTTTCCTTTTTTTTTTCTCCTCCCTGAAGATTTCAAAGGCTGTAGATCAAACATAACGACGGCGCTAAACGACTGCATTGAGACAGAGGTCTCTCTATTTTTATGTAGTTAATTTTCTAACTCCATTGTGCCTCTCCTAAACTCACTCTGCTCTTTTCATTCAGGCTTCTCTCTCTGATAGAGATTGAGTTACAATTTTCCTACTGTCCTGGGGAGATTATTTGGTTATGTGCCCTAATCTTGCCTGGACTTCATCGGGAAAGGTTTATGATTTTATACGAGCTCTTGCTTGGTAAAAAAGGATTTAGTTTTTCATCAGGACTTTTTTTTTCTTATGTTTTTCGGCTCAAAAATACTGCGAAGTGGAAACGAGGTCTGCGTCTTTCTCTGTCCTCCTTACTGACCTACATGGATTGCTAACAGAAGCGACGGTTGCGGCAGCGGATCACGTGACATTCCGGCTCATCCGTAGCCTAGCGCCACGCAGTGGGAGAGGGAGATGCTTAGAATAGGACCCCATGCATTCTGACATTGTGTTCAACTGACAGGAGAGGGGTGGGACTTGTCCTGATTCATTCCGAAAAAAAAAAAAAAAGGAAAATATTCCCGATTTTAAAAATAAAGCCCGAGAACCCACCTGAGACGGAACCGTGTCACTTCATGTCCTACTTTTAACAGAAAACTTCACTCGCCAAACATTTGTTATCCCACCTTCTTAATAATTAGAGCCTGCGGAAAGCGTTCTCCTGCGGCGAGAGCGTGGCGTCACTTAGGAAAATAATGGAGCCTCTTGCTCTGCACCCTGGGAAATGAGCTTGGGCCGGGGTTCCAAAGTCATTCATCCTAGTGTCCCTGTCAATTGCGCATTAATAACTCCTTGTTAAGCAGGTGTAGTCGCACCCGCCACTCTCAGGGTGTCCTGTTTGAAGTTTATAACATTACAAACCTCCGTATGCAGGAATAACTGAGGACATCTATCACATTTACTTCCTTTTATGCCTACCTTCAAAGTACATCAGTGAAATACTCTGCACTTCTCTAATCTTGTACCATTCTTAGTAATGAAACTGCCAGGTAGGGCTGAGCGATACAGCTAAAAAAATATCCCTTGTATTTTATTTCTTCTTTTATTCAGCCTTTTGATGAATAAGTTTATAATGGCATACACTACCATTAAAAAGAAATCTTACTCCAAATATTGTGAAAAATTATTAGCATTTAAAATTAGTCTTATCTATTTTAATCGATTTTTAAAAAACGATTTATTGCTACATTTTCAGCAGCTATTACTCAAGTCTTCAGTGTCAATCATTATTAATGTTGAAAGCAGTTCTGCTTTATATTTTTGTCATACTTCTAACATACTATTCTTGCATACTATACAATTTTATACCTTTCTAAATAAAAGTATTAATTTCCTTCTTACTGACCACAAATCTTTAAACATTATTGTGTGTATATGAAGAGTTTAGATGCAAAAGCCTCTAAAACCCATCTTGGTCAAAAATGAGATCATGATACTGATTGAATGCCCTCCATACACAGTATATGCTTATCAAGTACTTTCACTTCAAATATGCTATATCCCAACCTCAACTTATTCAGAAGAACCAGTACTTGCATAGAAATCTATACATAGTGGCCAGAAAGAAATGTCAGTTAAAAAAAAAAAAAAAACGTCAGACGTAGAGGCTTTTGGTTTTGAACTCTTCATAATGAAATGTCTTGATTTATGTATTTTTTTACCATCTGGGGGAATTATATTTTTATCCACAAAGCCATGATAGCCAATGAGATTCAGAGTAAGGTAAAATACATAATAATAATATTAATTGAACATAATTAAGCATTATATTTACAGACGTATACTGTATATTTTTAATAAAGCTTGAATTTATTCACAGAAATGAATTGAACAAAGAGTAGGAGCTCAAATATAGTCCTGCCATAGACTTAGGTTTAAGTTAGACACTACTGAAATATGTCTGTCTCAGAAAGGATTGCAAACTAACCTAACAATGTGGGATTTGGCAGAGCGCTTATTCAATATATATGGCCCAGGCCCACCACTACAGTATTTGTGGCATTAAGCCAGACTGATACATACCTCAGAATGCTTACTAGAGCCCGACCAATAAAGGATTTTGAAGGCCGATACGGATACAAATATTTGTTGGTTTTAAAATCCGATAATCCAATATATCGGCCGATATATATTAATTAATTTATTTATTTATTTATTCTTTAAATTTCAGAAACGAGCAACAAAACATTAACAGATTTCCCTAACATTAGTTATTTGTAGCTATTTGAGGTTTAACTAACATAACATTATATTGCATTTTAAAAAGGAACATCAAGATATATTAAAGTTCTGATAAATAAAATTAAGATATGAAATGTAAATTCCTTTTGAACAAAAACAACAACAACAAAACCAAAGCTACCAGTTTTAAAAGACTTGGTAAGCTTCATAAGTATAACTTTGAATAGGACTGGAGACAAATTCTCTTAAGTTCTGATAAATAACAACAACAGCAAAATATAAATTGCTAAAAATATATGAGGTAGTGTACTGAATCAGTCAATCCTTAATAGCTCCAGTCCAGCAGAGGCAGCTTTTAGCACAAGAATAGTTATTTGTAGTTGAATATTCACTAAAATATTATTGTCACAACGGAACAGCGGAACATCAAAATATATTAAAGTTCTGATAAATAAAATGTATAAAAATAGAAACTTTAGATATGAAACATAGTTACCAGTATTAAAAGACTTGTTAAGCTTCATAAATATAACTTTGAACTATACTACTTATAAATTGCTAACAGTATAAGAGGTAGTGTACTGAATCAGTCAATCCTCAATAGCTCCAGTCCAGCAGAGGCAGGTTGTGGTACAAGAAGCAAAGTTTCTCTGCATTCTCTCCTTTCAAAGAGCTTCGCCTATCCTCATAAATGTCCCTATGGTGCTTAGTCACGATTTTTGTCATGCTTATTTGAGTTAAGAGAACTGACGGGGATGTTCTTTTAATTGTTATTCAAGCAATGTATGTCTCGTGACCAACTCATCATGAACACACTTCACCGATGATCTCACTCGTAGATAACTGGTTCTCTCTGCCCGACTCTGGCTGGATCAGCAGGTTTTTTTTTTTTATATTCATTTATCGGCCTTTTTAAATGCCGATACCGATAGTTAGGAAAATGCCTAATATCGGCCGATAATATCGGCCTGCCTCTAATGCTTACCACAATTTTTGGTTTGATTGCATTAATCGCTGCAATGTTAAGTATTGCCTTTTATGTTCAGGGCTCTGTGATAGGACATTCTCATTTATTAGGTCCTTCGTCCTCTTCTTGCCTCAAGTATTTAATCTAGGACAGACAGATGGAGGAGCCACTCAAATGCAGCTTTACTGCATGGGGTAGAGATCCAGCTCTCTGTCCTGTGTATTGTGTATTCGTGTGTGTGTATGCAACTGTGACCAAACGCATCTCTAGAGGTCCTCCATGGCACTGCACAGATAAAGTGCCTCTTGTTAAACCTCTATAATTAAGATATAATTAAATATTCCCCACAGGCAGGGATTTTGTGGAAGGTTACATTCTGCCTGTTTGCTGCATACATTGGTCAGGACATGACCTTTTTTAATTATGAACAATTGATATTTAAATGCTTTATTTTTTAACTATACACTAACGGTCGGTGTCAGTAAGTTTTATTTAAATAATATTGATTATATATAATAATATATAATATTGACTAGGCTGGGTTAGAGCGTTAAATCTGACTTACAAAAACCAAAAAAATATCTTATTGACCCTAAACTTTTGATTGGATGTGTGTATTCACACAATACAGTTCAAATGTTTGGCATTATAAAGGCATTTTTGTGTTGCTGAAAGAATCTAATGCTTCTGTTCAGCCAATGTAGCATTTAATCATCATAAATACAGTACATTTTGGTATTTGAGACACTGTTGCAAATGTTTGTGCTGCTTAATGAAGTGCGCAGTATCTTTCCTGCAAATGTACTCTCTCAAAAGTAAACTCTTGCAAGTCAAATGTTGGTTTAAAAATGCCATAACAAAAATACATATAGCTAGAAATTTTAGATGAACACCGTTTCATACACTGCTGTCTGGACAGAAGAAAACAGACTCTATCTAACCAGAAAAAAGATAGAAGTAAATGGCCCTTCTTCATAACAAGAAGAGGACAACTACATCAGAGTCTTTAGTTTGGAAAACAAACCCCTCCCTGGTGCTCAGCTGGATGCTTCATTGAACAGTGCACACCAAACACCAGCTTCAATTGTAACAGCAAATACAAGACTCTTAGATGCTACTCGCCTTTAGGCAAGAGTTTCAAAGGAAAAAAAAAAAATGAAACTGGCAAATAAGACGAAAAAAATAGATGGGGCAATAGATAAAGAGATGTAGCGGTAAACAGTCAGTTCTGCTGGAAGAAATATAGTATAAAACCTCACCTGAATGTCTGATTGTCGAAAGACTTAAGTTATGCCTTTACACTAAGTGAAGACCACAGGCTAGATTCACGAAACATTCCTGAAGTGATAGTTCACCAAAAAAAAGGAAACCGAATGAAAAGACAGAAGGGCTAATGTTTTGAGGAATATTGGTGACCAAGCAGTTTACAGTAGCTATTGGGGGAACCGTCAGCTGCTTAGCTTCTTTAAAGTATCTTTTGTGCTCAGCAGAAGAAAAGAGCGTATACAAGTTTGGAACAACATGAGGGGATCATTTTTAGGTAAACTATCCCTTTAAGAATACATTTAATTTCAATTTCATTAACTGTTGTTTTCTTCCTATTTTTTTTAACTTTACGGAAATAAGTGTTCCCAAAACATTTCTTAAGAATGTTCTTAAGATTGTGTTGAAGAAAAAAACATTTGACTTGGAAATGTTGGACATATTAAAAAAAGTGCTGAACTCCTGTCAAGTCAGTTGCAATGAAAAGCATGCGTTTATTATAGTTATTACGGCAATCTGCAGGCAGCACAAAAAGACAGCCTTTGAGTCATTTTCATCGATTTTATCAGGGAATCCTCACCAAGTACAGCCATGTTTTTAAGACATATTTGAAAAGATATTCATTACATAAAGTATCTTTAATTTTTAATGAATTGAATGCATCCTTGACAAATGAATGCACGAATTACAATTTCATAGTGATTTGAAACCTTTGAATGGTAGAAAACTTGGTAAGTGTGTTTTTTTTTGTTTTGTTTTTTTTCACCCACAGCAATGATTGTTTTTAGTTCAAAAGTGACTTATTGTAATTATTATACAGCTACATGAAATCTAGTATTTAAGGTCAAAGGAACACATTTGGGTTTGGTATCGATGAAGAGCTACTTGAGCCTTGCTGATGGGGCTGTAGCTGTTCATACAAAAAAAGTGTAGTTACTGTATGATTCTAGTTTAGTCGCTGTGTATTTCATCATCATCTCCAGGCAGAAATTAGCTTACTTTAGAGAGAAGCATCAAAGATTGACAACAGCTCCCTTGAGATGTTTATGTAATGTCAACAAAAGGAGCGCATTCAAGCCAAAGCCAGAGCTTTGAATGATGGTGTCTCCAAGTACGTGACATTGAAGCTCATAATCCCCTTCCCTGATCTCTCATGAAGGGCTCCCGACTCATGCATATTGTGTCCGGGTACCTCATGTCAGCGTTGTCTAATCTCCACCGGGCGCTTCTTTTAGAGGAGAGATGTCGGTTTCGGAGGCGGCAGTTCTTTTCCGTCATTCGTGGAGGCCGTGTTGTGCTCCTGGGCCTTTCGGTCCTCCTCTGCTGCCCTTGAAGCTTCAGTCCCGCCCTCCCCTCCCCCAGCCTCACATAATGGATGCTGACAGCACAAGGTCGTGGGAAAGTGCCTGCTAGTTCAGGTGAAGTTTATGGAGGAGAGTGAAACCACTGCACAGAAAGCACACCTCCACCTCTCAACCGCGGCTGTTTAACGCCCACACACGAGGCTGCAGATTCAAACTGGGGGCGATGGCTTGAATAACGCAGACTGACTTTTTTTCTTCTTCTTTTTTTTTTTCAAACCGTGTTTGTGTGTGCTTTGTGTGCAGGATCCTGGGAGAGAAGAGAACCAGATCCTGCTGCAGCAGCTGAAGGAGAAAGACGAGCTCATTGTACGACTTCAGGCTGAATTGGTGAGAAAACCTAGACGAGTTCAATGTAACATTTCATAACCACCTTCAGAAAGCCTTACGATCGCAAAACAGGTTCCTTTGCTCCATTGTCATTGGGATACTCTAATTTCATGCATTATTTTGGACTGTTCGAGTTAACATCCTGTTGGTTTCATGTCCTTTCCTTCTCCCAAGGCTCGCGTTAGGAAGTTATGGAGATGCCGCTCGGCAGTTTCCTTTGAACTGGGACGATATTTGATAGACTCACTTAACGTGCAGTAAACAAGCTCGTCGTGTGCTTTACATGCACTGCGAGACACATAATGTTCCCAGTCCCGACAGCTAGGGCAGAGACGAATGAAGGAGAAATATGACAGGTCCATCTCAGATTTATAGAGTAGTGGTCTTGAAAAAAGGGATGGAATGAGATGGCGTGATGGAGGGGGGAGGACAAATAAAAACAACAGAGGGCAGTAAAGAGGCTGTAAAAGCAAAAGGACAAACAAAGCCCATGATGTTTCAAACAATTCATGACTGTTTTTTTGACCAGCATCTAGTGGCTTATGATTGTACGTGAGGAATGATTGGTTAAGATTCACCCAAAAACGTAAACTCTGTAATTTTATTTTTCCGCATGACATTTGAAATGTCTTCCGGCTTGATTTTTTTTTTTTCATTTGTTAACAATGAATGGCCACTGATGCTTTTGAAAAAGCATCATAAATGTATCATAAGACTTTTTTTTTTTAATGACTCCCATTTGTAGTCATGTATCTCAAAGTCGAACATGGGAAATTGCCAATCTACATTGAAAATGTATGACGTCTGGAAGCTTTGGTGCTGTAAATCTTCTGATTTGACAAGGAATGAGTGTCTTAAGATTCCCCCCAAAAATGTAAACTGTGCCGTTTTACTTATAGTATGAAATTGTCAGTGTGTTTTCTTTTTCTTGTATTTACACTAAACTGTGACTAATGCATTCAAACTTCAAAAAATGTGGCAAAAGCATCTTAAAAGTATCATAACAGATTGGTATACAACATACGCTATATTCTATGCCCCAAAAGGCCTTCTTAAACCCTGCCTGCAGTTTTAATGACTCCCATTTGCAGTGACTGCATCACAAAAAAGTCAAGCTCTGCAAACTCTCATTGTAAACTAACGACTTCAGGATGCTTTGGTGCTGCAACTTTTTAAAATATACAGTAGGGTCCTCTGATTGGACCAGATTCACCCAAAAATTGCACTTTTCTGTAGGAGATTTTGAATATCATCCTGCTTGCATTTTTTTATGTGTTTACACCCTTTTTTAAAAGCACCAATCACCATTCAACGTATCATAACAGCACATTCCATGTCCCAAAGTCTTTCCTAAATCCTGTCAATGCTTACCCATTTGTAGTCACCATTCAAGTTCTAGAAATCAAGTTCTAGACGCGTTGGTGCAGCATGAGATTGTGTGAATGAATATGCTCTTATATTCTTCAGCAATAGCACTGCATTACTAGTTTAAACGTTCCCCATACTTGCTGATCACTGTCTAGGTATTCAATGAAAAGATTGCAAGTTTGACTTAAGCTCGGTCTGTGGAGGTTTGAATTGATGTTGTCCTTATCTGTCTTCTCTTCGAGCACTGAATTCAGAAATGCGCTCCCAATAGTGTTAAGCACGTCTCTGAAGGTCACAGTCTTTTTCTCTCAGAAAACAGTCTGTTGGTAAATACCACATTGCTCACTGCAGTTTCTCTGCTCCATAAGATCCCAATGACTCAAACTCAGTTTGATGTGGGTTTCGACCCCGAGAACCGCGGTGGCTGTTTTATCTCCAGTAAAGCATGCATACTGAACAAATGTAAACACGTATGCATAATGTGGCATCCTGCTGACGACATCGGAATCAACAGAAGACTCGGTCATTGACATCATCGCTTTGCAGATTCTTTCGCCCAGAGACCTCCGCTCTATTTTTAGTGGGAAAAGAACCTGCAGGCCACAATGGCTTAATAAATCATGGCAAAAGCTCGTAAAATAATACTCACTGGTGAAACTGGCAGCCTGCTGGCTAGGCTCGTCTTTGTCAATTTTTACTGTCTTTATTGAATGTCATTAATGAAGTATGGCTGCCCTAAATTTTGCTGCACCATATTTCTTGTTTTATTAGTCTGCCGTTCTGCTGCTTTCGAGAGGGACATTAAGGCTGCTTGATATTCCAAGTCAAGACTCAACATTTTTTTCTGATTATATAGCCGATATGAATGTACAATCAGAGGGTCATTATCAAGACTGTATATGTGTGTGTGTGTGTATTTCATCCACACGTACAGTTTTATGGAGGACTCGGAAATCAATAAATATTTGCTTTTCAAATTTTCTGATAAACACACCTTTATGGAAAGTTATATTAATTTATTATAAAGATTTACATTTTTTTTATATTTAATATTTTAAATATTAAATTCATTTATTTAAGTCAATTTACTATGAGTGTATCATCTTGTTACAGTTTTAAATGTCTTTTTGTTCCCTCATTTTTATCTTATATGTCAATATAATATCAATATGTCATTGTATGGCTATGATATGATATGACCGACAGATGCTGAGATTGACAAGTCATAAAACTTGTTTTAATGCTATGCCACCCATTTCTGATACGTATGTCTTTTTAACAGGAATCCACCCGCTCTGCTCTGAAATCTCTTTGCCAAAAAGCTGACAAAAGCACTCAGACAGATTTCTTATTCTCAGAGGTGAGTACCCATTAAAGCACCGTACAAAGGCTCCTGACGACACTGCTAATGTTCTGGGGTCATTGAGCTGTGTCTGGTTTTTCTAATTGAATACAGGTCCCCGCATCTGTCTTTTTTATTTCACTGACTTTTAATGGTAAAGGGCACTGAAAGTTGATTTTCAATTTGATACGGAATTTGTATAGCGAAATTGTGCTTTCTGAATTCAACAACACTTTTGCTAACCCTTTTGTCCGCTGTCCTTTCGATAGTTTGACTGCCCTCCTTTCCTCCCGCCCGCTCAATAACTCCCATCCACCCTTTTTATTTGTTTTTAATATGAATTTTGGTCTGAAGCTAGGTGCTTTCTCGTTCCCAGAGGCGGCTTTTTAATGGCTCACACACAACAAATGATGATGTTATATTGCAGTGAGTCAGCAAACTGTGTTCAAGTGCTTCAAACTTTAAATGACTCATTAACAGAGATGCAACAGATATTACGACATCAGAGACAAAACCAGTCTTTAAATCGCCTTCTCTCTTTCGTTTGCAACACTTACACAAATGAAGACCAAATGATGTTTGATAGTTCGATTAAAAGCTATTTGCGCACTTTTGAGACATGTCCTTCTTGTTATCAATCTGTTTGTGGATTTTCAGCATTTGTGATGAGTATATTATCTCTCACTCACGGATAAGAAGAATGATCTTTGAGATTTTCTTTACAGATTTCTGTCGTAGTTTCCATGCCCTCGCAGTGCCCGCATCAGTATGCCTTTAGCGCCTTTACACTGAAATAGCTTTCAGTTGGGCTCCTGTGGAGACATGGTCCATTTTCCCTCTGGCATTTAACATCTCTGCAGACTTTGTGCTTTGTATTACTGCTAATATGCGTATGTGATGTGAATTCGGATGGCTTTTTCAAATTGCTTGACAATCCATTCCACGGCTATCGCTGCGCTAATGCGTCACTGCTCCATCAGACCTCGGCGTCGATGAAAAATGCTGTAAAAAAGCTGAAATATTAGAAAGAGTGCTCATTATGGAGCTGTGGCATTACATTTTTGCAGTAAGCCGGCCTCTTTTTTGCTGCGGTGCCAAAAACAGCCAGTGTGGAAATGGTCGCGTGGGAGGATGTGGGAGAATCTTCTTCCTGTCTACCTCAGATGTGCCGGCAATGGATGAGCGCGGAGAGGAACTGCACATGCACGAGCACGAGACCCTCAGGCTCTCTGAACGCAATGCACACCATCATTCTTTCTCCTCTGCTCAGCCGGAGATGAGTTCTGCATTTCCACCCTGCCCTATGTAGACTGCACCGCTATATGGGTTACTGCATTGAGGACACGCAAATATCTGAAAGTGTGTCTACAAGTGGGTCAGCTATTTCGAAGGCTGCTTCAACCGGAGGAGGTCATCTGTTTCCTTTTTTTACCCTCGTTCTTTCTCTCTTTTTTTTTTCTGGAGCACCCTGCTTCTCTCTCCAGCTGAGCTAATTAGTTTAAAGGGAGAGGAAGAGAGGCTTGGTGCCCTCTGTTGTGTCACAGTGCACCAGGGGGCCAGACTGGCCTCTTTCGGAAGCGTCAGACAACTATCCTACACGGTTCTCACGGCCATCGACTTCTCAAAGTCTTCCCTGTTTCTGTTGGACAGATGCGCAGCAGGAAGGGTGGGTTCGTGCTGAGGGGCTCCTGTCAGGACAAAGAGACACGGCTAGATGGACAGGGGCCAACCTGCTCACCTGTCCAACGAGAATGAGAAATGATGTGTACAGTATTATGGCAGAGCGATGTACAGTATAATGCTCAGGTGAAGCACATCTTTCTTGAGCCATGGTTGGGAATCATGTATAAATAGAGCACTGCTGCCCAGACACGACACTAAAATATGAACATTTTAAATAAAATTATAGATAGAGATATTTTCAAGTGTTAAAAAACAAACTTTCACTGTTACTTGTCTTTTTTTATTCCCTTGCTTTTTATTATAATTCCAAACTCTTAAGACTTTCGTCAGTGCTTCTCTGCTCTATGAGGCCCCTAAAGGCACATGGTGTTGAAATAAATTTGGGGTGTGTGGAAAAAATTTGGGCTGAGAGAATTTTTTTTATTTTTCCTGACTTGTTGGGTTCTCGCACAAAATTTGAGTCCCTCGAGAAACTTTTGAAAAGATATTTCCATTCCCTCTTAAAAAAAATAATGTCCCAAAACCATGCCTTGAACTATAAGCACTGACAGTATTTCTTTATATCCAAGTTCAAAATAAAACTTTACAAGCAGCTACATTGTGAACGCATGGAGCTGTATGAACCACTGCAAGCTATAAAGTAAACAGGAAGTGCGTGTCTGAACTCAACTGGTTTTGCGAGAGAGCGCAAAAATAATTTTTCCACCCACTTTGAATTTTTATCCACCAATGGGCTCCGTACTGTTATCCAATACCATTATTGTCAAAATGTCCATGTACAAGATTTCATACGTGCATACTATCTCTCTCTCTCTCTCTCTCTCTCTCTCTCTCTCTCAATCAATCAATCAATCAATCAATCATAAGGTTTAAACGCAGCAATTTTTTGTTGTTTATAAGCTGGTGTCGTTGTCACATCTAAACCTGATGAAAGGCCCGTTCTTTTCTCTTCTGTACGAAGCCTGACTGCGCCGTTATGTCTGTTTATTTTGCTTTATTATGTCGGTCTAAGCCTGTTAATATTAAGCTCTGCCCTCCACGCTGTCGTTCAGCCATTTAAATGAAAAAGCACTTAAGAGCTCGTTTACTCTGGCATTCCTCCCTTCCGTAGCAGAGATGTGAAGTTTTATGGATTAGCTTCTGTTTTGTGTTATTTCCCTTCCAGTCATAAATCTTTTTTATAGAAGTGACAGTTCTTATTAAAACGCTTGAATATTTAGTCATATAGAAACCCCTTCCAGCCAGAATAAGTCGTTTTTGATACTTGCCCAAACAGTTGGATCTATACCAGTGAGGGAGATTGATCAGTGGTCAGATCCGTATAGCTGGAGGACACCTGTTAATGGAACATACTGGACATCTCCCACTGCTCTGTTTTTAGCTTTCCAGCCAATCCTGCTGAGAGGCTTTTTGCGTTTTAGGCCTGTTTCACAAGCTCCAAAATCATTTTAGGCATCTCTTTATTTTTTTCCAATTCATTTCGGTGCTTATTTATTTATTTAGATTCATTTGCACATGAGGGGGTCGCCCTGTCTCATAGAGTCATGCTGAGGCCCATCTGATCACTCCGTGTGGGGGACCTGTTATGCTAAACTCCCAACTTCATTGCTCAAGCCTGCTTGCTTTTCTCTTTGCATGGGTCAGAGTGTGAGTACTGAGCTTCTCAGAATGACATTCCTGCTGAGCGGTAATCGTTTTCTTTCTTTTGTATGTGTACAAGGAGTTCAAAGAGATTTTGTTTGCCATTTGTAGTTCGGTTTTTTTTTCTTTTTCCTTTTTTAAGTTTGGGATGTCCATTTTAATTTAGTGTGATTTGATTATAAAAAAAAAAAAACAAGGGACTAAATCAATTAACTCAAATAATCATGTCGCCCTAACTGCTGTGTGAATTAAATTATAAAGGAAATAGTCTGATAATTGGATAACACTCACTCTTCTGAGCCATTAAAAAAATCTTAAAAAAAAAACATTATATTATTAGATTTATAAATTATTATTAAAATATTATTACAAAATATTACATAATATTTAAATATTATTACAAATACCGAATTGTATCAATAAAAAACAAGAGATTTTTATTGTATATAATTTTATTACTGTAAAAATAATAATTTAATTTAGTTTAAAGCAAATGTGATTATGGGCCACAAAAAAACAAAAACAAAAACAGGAAGTGTTCAAAATTGAGATTCATAAATCATCTGAAAACTGAATAAATAATTTTTATAGGGGAATATTTGGCATAAATATTTGTTAATTTTATACTATTTGAAAATCTGAAGAAAAAAAAGGAAATATTGAGAAAAATGTACTAAATATCTTGAACATGATCCTTACTTAAAGGGTCACAACACCCCATTGTTTCAGAAGTGCTTTTTCACACCGCTGGTTTGAAAAACTTTCTGAAAAGGGGCGTTGTTCACTGGGGGTAAGGGGTGGGGGTAGAGTGTGGAGACAAGGCG
>JAUCMU010000143.1:12489945-12507064 GCA_032275025.1 Enteromius treurensis
TAATTAATCAATAAATACCATCCAAGGCTGACTTTTCCAAAACACTTCTTTATTTGCTGCTAAGAAGAAACCCCAGCCGTTATGTGAAGTATAGCTCCGTTGTTATTCTAAGTAAAAGAAAAGGGGGGGAAAACAAGGTCAAATTATGTTAGTTTTAATAAATAAAAAATCAAAGAAATTCACTTTTTTTTAATTGTATTTTTGCCGTATCGAAAACATACTGAACCGTGACACTACTGTATCATATCGAACCCAACTGTGATTTTTGTGAACCGTTACACCCCTAATAAATATATTATTTTATAAATGAGTCCCATAAACATTAAGTACAACATTTCCTGGATGTTGAATATGACCAGTAGTAATCACTGTAGTCAATGTTAATACAGCAATTGTAAGGCTGATTAACTAAAAACAATTGATTTGAGTCATTTATTCATGCCAGTGCTTTTCACTTAATTTTATATCTTTTTATATATATATATTTATATATAAAAAGTTGCACTGAATATAAGAACCACTTCTTGAGTCTCAGCTCAAGAGCACCCATAGTCACAGAGGAATCGTGTGAAAAAGAAAGAGATGGGGTAAGGGATAGTGTGGGAGCAAGAGACGTGCACTCGAAAGTCAGCCAAAAAGAGAATAGATTAGGTGTAACACAAAAGGGATATATAGATTAAGAGTTCTTCTAAGGTTAATAGAGAGATAGCAACACATGCCAGTCATTAGAATGGCTCTCCATCTGGGCTTTCTGTTGAAAAAGCATCAGGTGGGGAGCGAGTGTGTGGGAGATGCTGTGGCGTGAGAACATTCACCAGCAGGAAGTAGTTGGAGCTCTAAGCCGTTAAAAATTTAAGTGGTATCTGGAGGCAAGAAAGCATCAAGGCAACGTGTTTTACACGTGTCATTCTTATTCTCAAATTTGTTCTCATTAGATTCCTGTGGAAAGGAGGCCACCTTTCCCGTCCTTTCTGCTTTTTTTTTTTTTAAAGCACGGCACTCTTTGGTGGTTGTTTTTTGCTCCGCTGGCCTGTATAAACATGTCCATGATAACTTTGTCAAGGTAAAAACTCTGATCCTAAGCCATGACAGAAGGTTTGAGTCCCTGTGGACAGGGCCGACTGGAGACTGCCCGCAGGGTGTTCTCCGCCATTAGCAGAAGGTGAACGCAGGTCCAGCATATTCGGCCCCCTTCAGGGCCACTATAATGGAATGCACACGCAACACCTCGCTGTGGACAGATGGCCGGGTGAGGCTGGAATGGTGCACCACAATAAAGAAGTTAATAAATAATTATAGAAACGGTGACATTCAGCAGTAATGGGGATCAGAAAAACGCATTTATTTTTATAGGAAGTTGTTCTCCAACCACGCCGTTGAATCGGCTGTCAGAAGCAGAAAAGTCACATTCCTCAGCTCTGGCTGCCCGGGAAACAGATTTGATTTTGCACGAATCCCCCTCAGAATATTTATGAGTTCCTGGTTATGTGTCCAAGCCTTTGCAATATGAATTTGACACGGCCGATTTGCGTTCTCCCCTTTGTGTGCTGATTTCAGGACCTATTTAAGGCAGCAGCTAACAACTATTTTGATCACACCGAGATAAGAAATTCACAGTTTGAAGTTATCAAACCTGAACCACAGGGGGGTTTAATTGTACAGCTTGATTGAAGATTTCAATTATGATGGCTTAAAATTTTAAATTTGATATCTGGGAATGAATATTGTTTCGATAATTGCGCTCAGAGTGCTTGCAATTTGAAGATCACAGCAACACTTCAAAAGGATTTTTCATCCCAGAATGAACATTGTGTCATCATAAACCCACCCTCATGTCATTCCAGACTTGCTTTCTTCACAAAAATAACATTTATTTACTATCCGTTGGGATATTCCGTTGTGTTAATTGTGCTGGATGTCGTTTTTTTTTAACCATAAAAGCGCTTCAATATTGGATTGTTTTTCACCAAATTGGCCTTTGAGGATTGTAGCTCTGAAAAATATTGAATTGAAACTGACTGGAGCACTTGAAAAAATTATCAATAAACCGCATGTCCATTTTGCTGACACACTCGGGCCTTTTAAACATTAAAGTGAGTCATAGTGTACTGCCAACAAATTTAGCAAATGGGATATTCATTCATTTATCTGCTTTTGTGTTCCAAAGCACAAAGAAAGTCATACAGGTTTAGAGCTACAGAAGGGTGAGTAAATGATGACAGAAAGTTCATTTCTGCATTTCCTTGATCATTCCGTTTCTGCTAGAATGTGATGGTATTATAAGAATTTAGCAATAAAATGTTAGCGTTCATGGGTAATAAAAATGTTGCTTATCCAAACAGCACAAATACTCAACCAATTGACAGTGAACAGCACCGGCAGTAATTGTCATTGTTTATTACCGACTTTATCGGTTTAATTGTTGTAGCCCTGAATCAGTTACACCCTCAATTAGTTCTTCTGCACGCATGTTGAGTTCCGCATATATTATTGCTTAAGGAAGGACGCTCAGTCCTGCCCTGCAGAGCTGCAATACGGGCCATAGACTCCAGAAATCAATGAATATATTAATTTACTGGAGTTGCAAGGTTCACACCGTCTTCATATGGATTTCATGCGATAGGACGGGAAATAATTTATGGACCAGCCTCACCTCTGCGTTCTTTTATTAAAGCTCGGGGCAGATTACCATTTTTGCAGTTGTTTCAAGTTCCCTTGTTATTCTTGGCAGTGATATTTCCACTCAAGTTTCTCTCTTTCTCCATCCACGCCACAATGTGACATAGTCACCCACCCACGGCCTCTCTAGCATCTCCTGCCTCACTTCCCTTCCTCTCCATCTAGCTGTCAGACTCCTGAAACACGTTTTAACGCACGTTCCAAAAATCTTGCTTTGCTCATTACTATTTTATTAACCTGTAAAACCATCTAGATAACAGGATGAACAAATGTAGAAATGTCTCTCTGCCTCTTCGCTCTCTCACTCATATATATCTAAATATAATTTGCTCTCTGTTGCATGTTATTAGGTCTAGGAAAATTGCTAAATTGCATTTGCCTTTGTTTAGTCCAGATTAGTGCTGTTGGAGCTCCCTTTTAAAATATTTGCCATTTCATATTATCATAATTCAATTCCAAAACTCAATACCTTTTAGGGTGGCAGATATCTTATCGGGAGTTACTGCATGGTTGTTGAAAATTGCTCAAGCCTGTTTTTGTTGACCTCTTGGACCTGACATTTTGTTCAATGTTTAAATGAAATGCACTGTGAGGCGGCGTGACCGAATTATATCCATTCCAGCCTTTTTGCTCTCATCCCTCTCCCGCTGCCCGCCATCACGGTCTAATTTTTATCCAAATAATGTTTTCATCTTCTGTTTATACCTACAGTACCTAAGCGCTAATGCATCGTATCTGCAAACCGCCACAAGCCATTGTTTAGTGTTAGCATGTAAAGCTTTTGATTTTCTCCTCACTTCACTGAATTTCCTTTCTGTCATTTGTACACATCATGTTCATCTGTCTCCATGTTGTTTTGTTCTCCCCTCTCCCCTTTTTCTTCCCATGGGTGCAGTAAACAGAAGCAGCCCGCGCCGGCAGCACAATGCAGGTAGGGTGTATTTCTGTGTAGAGCCGCTCTGTCTCTAATCAAAGGCAGGCAGCTCCATCCACCAATCCTCACCTTGGCTAATTGAGGGAAACCGCAGAGCTTTTAAATTGCATCAACAAATAATCACACGCAAATGTCTTAATTGCCGTGGAGCTGTATATGAAATTACGGTGATTGTTGCGTGCTAATCTTATCAGCTCTGTCCTAATCGTCTCTGTTGGGGACATGTTGATTGCTTGCTTTATTTTAATCCACACTTGCAAAATCATCAGTCTTTTCTCCCCAAATCAGGTGGTGGTTTTGCGGGAACTGCTTTTGCCGTGACGGCGCCAACGCTTTTGTTGAGATTGTCACAAAAAAATGCCAAACACAAACCTGCAGTGCAAGCGTGACATTGAGCGCTGCAGTAAAACATGACAAAACGGCGGATGTGAATATCCAGCGAAAGAGACGCCGGACACTCATTTAAACCCCAGATTTGTGTGGGATATGGGTGAAACCCAGGAAGACTTGCATATACATATTTATAGAGCAAACCTCCAACGCTCTTACAGGAAAAAATGTCAATAAGCCGCAAATCACACCTATATTTATTTCTGTCTGCTATATCTGCATCATGTAGTGGGTGCACAGTAGGTGCAGGGAAAAGTCAGACCTGTCGATTTTGCTTTTGCATTTCTCTAATGCGCGGTTTTAGCTTTTAATGGTAGTCAGAGAAAATATGAACATTTTGTCCCTGTAATACATTTGAGCTAATGGCGTAATGTGCTTTTTGGGACTAGTGAAGTGCATAAATCTGTCAGTGTTGTTTTGGTGAGATGTGAAGTGTCACTGGATGGAAAGATGTATTGTAAAGTTTGCTTGAAGGTGTGTAGGTGCCTGTTCCATAAATTCAGGAAGTCTTTTAAGGAAAGATGCCAAGATTTTGCCTGTATTGATCCACTGCATGTCACCCTCTCCACGGGTGAAATACCAAACTCGTGAAATTAGTGCTCCTTAAAATACTTTATGATCTTTGGACACTTACGATACTCCCGCTGTCAAAGCTCAAGGGCATGGGTAATGGAATTACGCTTATGATATCCAAAACTTGGCATTTGGTGTTAAATATTGGATTTGGAGAAGCAAAAAGACAAGCTGTGATGTCGAGCGGTTGTGTTACACACAGTAGCATTTCCGAGATTTGCCCCAGTGAAAATGACTGACAGAGTTTGTCAACCCAAGTGAAAGCACGACAAATATGGTTTTGGCATTGATATAATAGCTGACTTAAAGGGAGAAAAGTGACTCGCAGTCTTGCATAATGAATATTTAAAAGAGTTTGGACAGAAGTGAAGTATGAATGCCTGTTTGTTGAGTCTAATTGTATCAGATACCATTATATCAAACATCATGTGTCAGTCAGCTTAGATAATAGCTTCTTTCTCTGCGTGATCATGTATTCCGAAATATTAGTGTCAGATGTGTGCTGAATATTATGATGTCACCAGGGGCCTGTTTAATTAAACAAGTTTTCAAACAATCCTGGTTAATACCAGTTAGTCTGACATATCGTCAGTCGATTTGCTTCATAATAAGCTTATTTGGTCAACTATAGTGATAATAAAGAATAGCTAGGTGAATCCAAATACTTGATTGGTACTAAAAAAAACAGTTATAATAATAAACATAATTCATCTTTTCCACCAGCACTTCTATGTTTATTGGGTTTATTGGGCAGCTGCTGGAGGAATTAAAGTGGATATTATCATTAAATTTAAACAAAGCAAGTGACAGATGGCTTTCTATACTCTCCGCACCACTGTAGATATTGTCTTTTACCAGGGAAATTACTTTTAATAACCCTCAAATGAAGCGTCAAGGGCTGCTGTGGCTGCTGTAGTAAAACTGGATTTCATTCGTTTCTGTGTAGTTTCTTTTTCATAGGAAGGAAATGAAATCCCCTGCATAAATCATTCAAAGGATGGCTATAGATGTAATTGGTGTCATGTTTGTTGTTTTAGATTAAGTCCATAACAGTCTGGTGAGATGGGCAGTGTGAAATGAGCCTTTTTCCCTGGGACATTTGTCATATATATATATATAAATAGAGAGAGGGGGAGGGAGAGAGCTTATATTAACATTTCTTTTGGATAAAAAGCTTAATAGAAAAGCTCTCCCTAAAATAAAAACTACATAACAGGAGCAACATAAGGGTGAGTAGATACTGATTGAATTGTAATATTTGCTTGAACTATGCCTTTCACTTCACAAGATTTATGAAGTGGAATAATTTCTCACTGATGATCCCTGAAATTGCTTGTGCAATCACATGCGTGTGGAGCAAACCAGGTACACTGAGTTATTAGTCTCTGTCCTTGTGCAATCCTCATGCAAAATTTTATAATGCTGCTTATTTATGAGTTCAGCATTTTGTGCACCGTTTTATCATTATTTTTAAATTGCCAAGACCGCCTTGGAGGTCCCTCGTGTAGCTCATTTATTTATCAGTGAGGTTATGGTCGAAATCACACAGCCATGCTTTTGTTTTGAATCCCCTTGCATCTTTCTAACTTCCCGGACCAAGAAAAAAAGACTTTCCATCCGCTCCATCTCTCTCTTTCCCTTGCTAGTCCTTCAAAAACCCAAGTGCATTCTCACGCAGAGTTGTGGTGTGCATCTCCGATTTTTAAACAAACGGCTGTGCTGGATACCTGTCTCCATATGGATCCTATTAAAACCTCACGCAGCCATCTGTAGCCTAACCATGCTGTGATATCTCCAAACCACTTCCCTCAGCTCTGCTCTAGCTTGGCAAGCCGAGCTCCGCCGTGATCCCTTCGCAGTTTAGATTGTATGCAGAGAGGTGCTGCTTGTTACTATCGCAACACTTCTGTGTCCCGTATGAATGTCGATTAGCTTGGGAAGAACTGTACATTTACATGTCAGGTTTAAAGGATTATGACGGGTGCTTGGTTCCTGCCTTCAACCATAATCTAGTCCTGCCATTTATAGAACACGACCTGCTGCTCACTCCATACTGCTCTTAATGCTTGCCAGTATCTTACGAGAGCAGTCATGGATGAAGCACTGCTGATACGGACATGCCGTTTTTCTCTCTGTGCATCTGTGTGTATTTTAGTTTGATTTATTTTTTTTTTTTTTGAGCCTATAAAGGCTTACTGTACTCTACTGTCAAAGTGTATTAACTCCACTGGTTGCAGTTCGCCACCTGATGGGGGATTATTTATGCAACCTAGTCTATACATATACCAGATGTGCTTTGAAATAGTTAATAGTAAAATATATATTTTATTTCAATAATATTTTTTATATATTTTTTAAAAACATCTTCAGTGTCACATGATCCTTTAGAAATAATTCTGATTTGGTCATCAAAAAATATTTGTTAAAACAGTTTTGCCGCTTAATATTTTTGCAAACCGTATTTTTTTGAATACTTTAAAAGAAGTTTAAAATAACACTTATTTAAAATTTTTAGCAACAATGTAGAACTCTTTACTTTTACTCTTTTTATTTTATTTTATGGATTTATATATTTTTATACATTAAAAAATTTAAAAAAATTATAATTATATTATCATAATTGTATTAAATTATATTAAAAGATACTTTTTAAAAAATATTCTTTTAATGTTATATACATGTGTGTGTATATATAACTCATAAATGTATATCTGCTCTGTAGTTGATATTTACATGGGACTCACATGGGAAAGTAGATTATTTCCGTTTATTTGCACCATAACATTGAAATGTTGGAATGAAATAAAATTTCTTGTTGTTTCCTATTAAATATTCAATTAATGAGTGTTATTTATAGCTTAGGGAATCAAGAACTCATTAGTTCGAATCAGAAATGTGGAACAAAGTTGTCGTACAGTACTTACGTGTCGATTAACTGACGACAATGCGTTTATGATGGGCTTCGTAATTGAAAACCACTGCAATCGGCACATTCATCAAAAGTGAGATTTTAGGTTTGTTCATCTCTGAGAATAGGCTGGATTTAGAAATTAATTAGCACTCTATTATTTTCTGGACTGCAGACTGCAGTGAGAGTAGAGCAAAGAAAAGCTCTGTGGCTGAATCTCAAATGACAGACAGACTGGGGCAGTCCAGGGCTTGAAGCGGACTATAATTGTGGCCGAATTGTGTGTCTCTGTGAGAACTCTGCTTTTACTGGCCATTGCAGTAGGCTTTATCTGTAGGCGCTCTGAACACTTTGGGCTGGAGAAAAAGATTTGCAGCTGTGGATAACACCTTGAGCGTTTTCTGCTTTTGCTTTGTGCTTGGCCTAGTTACCTTTGAGTTGGCTTAGATTATATTGTAGCGAATGTGCACAGAACCCGACTATAAATGTATTTAACTTTTAAAACAATTCAGACGGTTGATCTTAGTTAATAAATGATTGACTTTATTTTCAAACAGCTATTCAGAACATTCAAAGTTAAAACTTCATTTTTTTCATTGAAACCGTACACTTTTTCTTTGCTGCAAACACAAAAATGTAATTATAAAGCAATTATGCCAAAGGTTATACTGTATTTTAATTGCAAATGAAGTTAGGTAAGAATTGTTTTATTAAATCAACTTTGATTTAGCCCAATCCTGTCTAAATCTGTTTGTAGCTAAAAAGAGAAATTTACTGCTAGTATATATTCTGATGATTTTCTACCACAGGAAGCATTTGAAAGCATTGTGTATATATGCGCATTACATTATATATAAAACATATGTTACATAAATGTCTTTTCTCTGAGTTTTGATAATCTCTTTGCTAAATATACAAGTTAAATTTCTTTTTTTTATCTAGTACTGCTGAATACTACTGCTGTTAATCTCCCATTACCAACTGTATATTGAAACAATCACTTTTGAGGCTTCATTTCAATTCTGATAATCTCAATGTAGGCACTTGAAACAGAGCCATGGTATATCCAATAAAACACACATCTGAAGTATTTAAAAGCCGTGAAAGTATTGTGGGTCTATATCTAAATAAAGCAAGTACATTTATCCTGGAGACATCGTGGTAGTTATGTTAGACATGTGATGATAACAGATTAAGAAGCATCACAGATTATGCATAAGTAGTATGGAAGATGGAAAATCAGATTCCTGATCATCATTTAATGGCGTGTTTGTTCATGGGAGATTATTTCAGGGGATACACGATGACGAATGGTTTATATCTGCACCATCCTACACTGTCTTTAATCACTGCATGCAAGAAGATCTCAACTCTCATTGAAACATAAATGTTTGTGCATTTCCTCCCAGCACCGTTCTCCAACTGCTCAGGGCATATTTTCATCTGGACTAGATTAGATACACTCTTCCTCTAATTATGTTTCAAGTGGGAAAAAAAAAAATAACATAGAGATTTGGATTTATTTCTTCACTGAGAGTTGCTTATTAAGTTCACATTATAGACGCATGAAGAAGGTAAATGAATGTGTGAAGTTTTATTGCGTCAGTATTTTATTCATTGTCCTCGAGCATATCATTAGCACAATATATCACTGCAGAACACTGTGTTTGTCGAAGTGGGCAAAGCTGCTATGAGCTACTGAGGAACTTATTTATCCCAGATTGCCTTTGCTGCACACTGTCGAAAATGACAGAACATTTACTCTGTAGAACGGGAAAGGGGAGGATTGTACAAGGTCCTGTGAGGGTCCGGAGAACAGGCTTCACTGGAGGCCTTGTTTTAAATTGCTACTTTTTTGTAAGAATGTATTTGCCTGAAATCAGAGTTGTCAGTTATGTTGATTTGGTCACTTACCTTTTTATTCTCAAACAAAAATGGCCAATGTTTTTCTTTTTTTTTATACCATATTTTAATCATATTTCAATGGGTTTTTTACAGTGTGTTTATTTGATGTATTGTACTTTTTTTGCATCCGTAATCCCATGTGACTTAATTGCTAATATGCCAAAAATGAAAAATAAAGATGCAATTGCATAATATTAAAAATAAAAAAAGTTGAAATTACTTTAGTGCGACTAGTGTAAGACATTAAAGCTTAAACAGGGTGTTCAGAAGGTGTTAATGGTGCTGTGGAGTGAGGAAAATGTCTCATTTCTTCATTTATTTAACATTCTGTCAACAGTCACCAAGACACTGTTCGTCTATCTATCTCAATTTTACATCTGTAGTGACATGTTTCTGCATTTATCGCAGCTTGAAGCCCGCTGGCAGTCAGAGGCCCCATCGGCCCGGTCCATAATCTGTCCTTGAGAACTAGCCGAGGGTCTCTGAGGGAATAAGCAAAACGAAGGCAATCATTAGAAATTTGAAAAGAACGTCCTCCTTTCATACAACATGATTTGATCAACTTTGCATATTCCCATCGTGGGAAATGAAGCTGCCGGCATGCTTCCAACACAACTCTCATGACAAGAAGGACGCCCGTGTGCCGCCTTCCTATAGTTAGATCCGTGGTCATCCCCCACTCAGCGCTGCTAATTGATGCAGCATCCTGCTGACTGTTACCTGACTTTGTGTGTGTGTGTGTGTGTGTGTTTCCAGGCTCGGCCTGGCTCTGTGCCCAGGGATGAGACTGCACATCCATCACTACTCTATAGTTCTATGGCCAGCTGAGAGACCAGCTCTGCACCTCTCCTCCCCTCCCCCTTCAGCCAGTGGACAGATTCAGGACACCTCAGGTTCATTAGTCAAACCAAAGTAGGGCAGGTGCAGTGCGAGTTGCCTCTCCTGGATCTATCAGAGGCTCGAGGTGAGGCGTGACGCACTCACATGCCACAAGGACCACTTCTGTATAGGCTGTATAGGTCTTTCCTGCTCTCCAGCTTAATGCGATGTGACCCCGCTAGATAAGCGTTGGGGTTCATTCCACCGCGTGCTGTGAATATATCAGCTCTTAGATACTGAGAGCCAAAGCCCTCTAAATCTCATACAATTTACTGCAGCGTTAATGAAAATAGCTAAAGCATAAATATTAATGAAAAAGTCTTTTGCAATCTGCACATTCACAAATGGCTCGAGGTGCATAGTTGCAATGTTTTGCCGACAAATACAGATAATTAATATGCAGAACAGGAAAATCTGATAAGAATAAATTGTCTTTGTTTTTAACATGAAGTGTCTTTAATGGGACAAGCCACCCACACACTTTCACAATAATAAAAAAAAAACACTTGCTACACAGTGTGAATCTTTGGGTTGATAGCAATTCCTTTTCGATTTTTATTTATTTATTTTGTAAATTCAGTATGATTCAATATAATTAGTTGCTACATTTCCAGATTTTTTTTTCACATTTTAAAATTAATTTATTTGTTTTTATAAATCTTACAGATCAATATGAATTAAAATACATATATTAAAATAACATTACATTGAATATTTTTTTACGGAATCACTTTTAAGTAAAACTGCTTTATAGTATATACTTTGTATTTTGTTAGAAATTTCTTTACATAAAATACTCACAACAACAAAAAGGATCCGTACTGGAATTTGGATCAGATGAACAGTTCAGTGCATTCGTGGCAAATTACTGGCAGATGCAAGATGGGAACCTGTTCTCATTTCTTTTCCACTGCGCATGCACCTCTCAATGGTCTGTCAGTAGATACAAATGCGGTAATTAATAAGTGCTGTGTGTTGAGGTGACGTGTGTTGGTGAGTAGCTGGCGGCAGAGGCCCTAACTGTAGAGCCCTCAAGGTGAGTTAGAAATGATACAGGCGTCTACAGGGCCAGCCTTCCCTTCACTCACACAGTCATCAGACGGCAAGTGACATTTGACAACTCTCCTCAGGAGAGCCACAAAGGACAGAGCGTTCTGTTCTCTGCTTTCCTGAACCGTGATGATTATAGAGCATTTGGCAACATGCAAGAGCTAGAGAAAAGTCCAGATCTGGTCAATATTAGCTTTTTTTATTTAAAACAACAGCACTATTGCATGTGTGATATTTCTTAATGGAAACTTTATACCAGCTTTTTTTTTTAATGAAATGAATGTAATAAAATGTTCTTAAAAACCAATTTGGCCAAAGTGGGATGAGCTCATTGATTGCCATAATGATAGCTAAAACTGCAACAATGAAACCTTTTCATAATGTTCCCACGTTGCAGCTGAACAGGAAGGAGAACTTCCTTCAGAACTGCCACAGGAAGAGTAAACAATCCCAGAGAGTCTGAGTGTAGGGTGGATTTTAAAGATGCATTTTCGTCCAGTCAGTGTAGGCTTTGTGATGGCCCCAAGGCCCTTAAAGAGAGAGAAAGAGTGAATGTAGGATGTACTGGTGTGAGAAATGAGGTGCTGTGAAGTAGGCAAGCCCTCCAGCAGTCCGTGTACTACTGATAAGAGATGAGGGCCTCAGGGAAATGTAGTGGGTCAGACAACAGTTTTCACAGGTGTTTTAGGGGAGAAAAGCACAAGCCCACACTCCAGTAATGCTCGCCATCAAGAGGCTTTTATTCAATCTCGTATCCAAACACAGCACTCATCCAAAAAACATTGGTAAATAGAGATGGTACTGAGAACATTTATCTTTCTTCATGAAATATTCAAGCTTCAATTGCCTCATTGAAAAATAATTACAGTTGCCTGCTTTGGCAAACTTGAAAAACTCCACTTTGAGGGAGAAGATTTGAAGAGCAAAGGCTGATGATGTTGTGAAGCTTTCAATTACGCAATATCACACCAGTGAGCTGCTGCATTCGATACCACAATACACTTTGATATTCACGAGGAAAAGAACAACAACCTGAAGAAGCACTATGAAAGAAAATGAAATGAATGAATTAATATAGCATTAAAAATTACATTGATACTATACATGCTGATTCTCTGATTGGTCAGATTTCTTGGTCAGAACGCAATTATTTAAAAAACAAGTTGCAAATGCTTCAACAAAAGCTTATCATTAAGTTATCATTAAAAATGAATTACCTGTGAAGGGAATACATTCTGTCAAATAAAGTGTTCTTTCACCATGTCTATACATTTAATATGATGAAATATGTAAACAAATTAAATATTTTATCTTTAAAATTTATTAAAAAAAAAGAAAAGAGAGAGTGCATCATTTAAGGCTTTCTCAATTCAGCCGCACAGCCGCAAACAAAGTTTAATGTGTGTGAATGTGTAACTTACATACAGTTCAATAAACAAGAAGTTATTACTGAATCATTTGCTTTTAAGTCAAAATTGGCCAATTAGTTGCTTCCACTCTCAGTGAATGGGAATAATGTAAACAGTGAAATCTCCCAGTGCTACTGGACTAAACATCTGCATTTTGAAATACTGCTCTGGCAATCGAATGAGAGGAACCATAACTGTTCTCTAATTTGCAATTTAGTCATGCAAATATTGTTTTTGCTGCATATTTTAATTGAAATTCTCAGTTTTCTGTTAGGTTTCTTCTCATTAAGGCTTAGGATTAAGTTCTGTTCGAGTGATACAACTTCCTCTGCCGTGTCATCGCAGGCGGCTTATTTGGCTCGAAGGACGAGTGTTCTCGTATACTTTTCACGCCTGACATAAAAGTCTGGGACTTGGCCACTGCAGAACAGGTCATCACATCGATTTTAGCTCGAGTCCTCAGCCCAGCTCGGCATTAGCAGCCATGAGAGGATGACAGTTCACCTCTCCGCATAGTGACACCAGAGCAAATGGATGCCAGTGGAAGAGATACAGAAAACAATACAGCCCGAGGGCTCTCAGACCTTTGGCACGGTGAATCATGTTCAGCCTCCACGCCACCATCGCCCCAGATGGAGTGAAAATTATGCATCATGCCAGGTTGCTTATGGACAACTCCGCTCAGAAAGCCTTACTAAGAGCAATATTTTTGTCCGTCGCACTCCGGGACTGCAAATCTCTGTGAATCAATGTTTTGGTGCAGAGAGGCTGCTTGAGTAGAACCAACTGAAGCATAAAGCGCTGGTAGCTTTCTTCCATTGCTTTGTGTGTCAGCTCATGACACTTAAGTTGTGTGACACATGTTGTTGTGTGAAAGCCACACACAAACTTACTTCATGAAGCTGATGGTCCTTAAACAGGCAGCTGCGGCTTTACGATGACACCCAGGCAGCTGCAACGTTCTCATCAGCTTTTGAAGACATCTGCCACCTTATCAGATAGAAACTCAATTTATGATTATTTATTTTTTATTTTTTTGCTCTCCTTCATCTCTTTCGCTCTCACTTCGATGTTTTTTTTCTTCCGCATCTTGATATATATTTCCCGTTATTGTTTATCCAGGTCCTGTGCTGTCAGAGAGAACAAGACAAGGACTGTAAAGAATCTTATCTTCCCTAAAGCTGACAGCTGTTGGTGGGGCTCAATAGGGGGGAAAGCCTTTGAAGTGTGTTCAGTTACTCCACACATCAAATCCAGCCTCCATCATGCCTCATCATCTAGAAACACGGCTCAGACGAAACTCGCTGAATGGAGCACCCCACCCTGCGCTCCCGCTCTTACGTTGTCTTTCAACTCCTCTTGTTTCTCCTTCACATCTTCACTGTCTCGTTTTTTTCCCCCCTCTGTGCCACCATCCATTTAGTTTTTATATTTTTCAAGAGTCTCTTTTGCAGGCCTCGAGTATCGATCAGTCTCTCTCCATCGATCTCCATCAGCACATAAACGTGCGGTCTCTTTCTGCAGCTGACATTTTCTTTCTCTTTATCCCCTCGCAGAGGAACGGCGCTGTTCGAATTGCTCTGCTAATTGTCTGCCGAACGAATTAGTCAGTTAGTGAGTTCAACTAGGTTATCTAGATTTTCTTGTTTGTTTGTTTTGGGGTTTTTTTTTTGGCAAGGGGATGAGCAAGGATTCGCAGCTTCTCAGAGGGGATGTTTAGCGTGCTGAGAGCAACTTATGCTTTAATGTGCTGTCAAAAAGGCCTGTCAGAAAGCTTATGCAACAAATCTATTAGGTTGAACAATAACTTTCAGGGCAGTTACTGTCAGAATTCAGAACATCCCCTGTTCATCTGCTGTGTTTGTGCTATTATGCATAAGCTGTAGGTCTTGTTGATGGTTTTTTACAGGGTTTAGTCTATTATCTGTCAATACTTGCAGTTTTCAGATTTGTAATCGAGATACACTGTATGCAGTTTATCACAACCATATTGATTAATGGCTGATAATATGTATGTGCACCTTATCTAGCCTATGTTATCTAATGCTCACTTACATTTAATCTTAAAAAATAAAAAAAATAAAAAAATTAATAACATAATTTTGTAATAACATACCATTTATATATTGAATTTAATAAATCTCTATCTCTGATAAATATACATTTATCAAATATTTGTATCAGCATGTATCAGCTTTTAACATTTTTATATACACTATTCAAATTTGGCATCAAAAAGATGGTTTTCTTTTTTTTTTTTTAATTCCTACAGTTATTCAGATTTAAATTTCTTATGTGTTAATTCAAAAACATAACTACATTTATGATATCACAGAAAGGTAATATTTTACACTGATCAAAGAGTCCTTACAATTGTAATATTTGGCAGCACAGCTGTTTTGCAAGATGAATGAAATATTTTAGAAGGATCAGGTGACACTGGAGACAGGAGTAATGGCTTCTGAAAATGCAATAAAATATTTTCTAATATAAAAATAAAATAATAATTTTAAAAACCCAACAAATTCACTAGAAAATTACATTTTAAATTATATTAAAATAGACAAGATTTCAATTTATTATGTTTTACTAAAGTAGATGTAGCCTTAGTGAGCCCAATACTTTTTTTTTTTTGTAAAATATGTTACCGGCCTCAAAATCTGAGTGTTAGTTGTACACACACAGACGGATATTTATGAAAGTTGTCTGTATAATTCCAAAAAAGAATCTTCCCTGCTTATTCGTACATTCATTCAAACCAATATATTAACGCTATTATTTTTCACTTCCGCACTCTATACTCCAACATCAAATCACAACTAGATCATGTAGACAGCTCCACGGACTTTAATAATGAATTAGTTTTAAATTATGAAAACGTGTCTTTTTTGCACATCCGTACAGAGCTCATATGTCACAGCATGGCACGAGGTGCAGAGGCACGGAGTGGCAGTTGTGGTAGCCCATGAGCCCATTAAAAGTATTCAGGGGCGGTTTGTAATCAGCCGCGCTGGTGAGGAGGACAGCCATTTGTCTTTAAGCACCCTCAGACTGTGGCACTTAATCCTCCCTCGCTTTCTCTTTCTCTCTCTTTCTGAAAGCCACTCTTCATCATCTTAACTTAGGTTCAGACGGATGGAGTTTCAGGAAGTGCGGGCAGACAGCATGCTACAGTACTCTGCTCCTCATTGGCTGAATATAGAGCCTAGCATCTAGGAGACAGAGACAAAAGATAGCAGCCCGCTGTGCTCCCAAATGCGCTTAATTGTTTACCCTCGCTTTGTCGTTGTCTGATTACAAAGGTGCGTTTCGGTATATTTAACGCGAGTTTTATTTGGAAAGATGAATAGATTAGCGTGCTCTTCTAAATACGGTGTTGCCACACAAAAAGTCGAAACTCTTGTGTTCCTTTTATTGTCGTGTTTATTTGAGAAAACCTCTGCATCTGTGAAGCAAGAGATTCATATTGTCTTTTTATTTTACATGATTCCAGAGAAAAAAAAACAACAACAACAAAGAAATACATTCTTGTCTGTCGAGACTGACGAGAAGTGCCGGGAAATTGTTTTTCCCCAAACGTATAATTTTTTTTTCTGAGAATATGAAAGCGAGCCGTGTTTGCTTGAGTGGATTTTTTTTATGTAATACATAACCAGATATCTGTACGCTGCTCTCAGTTATCAGTCTGGTACTATACATAATACACAAGGATTACTGCCCATTGCCTACGGCTTAGACGGCATGCCTCTTCACAACAGTTGCTTGTTGCGCACGCGTGCGTGAGCGTGTATGTGTGTGTTTGTAGGTGTGCTGAAGTGTGGAAAATGAGTAGGCTGAATCCTGCTACTTCCAGCCTACTGCATATAATCAGCCGGAGGGCTTTTAACAGAAGCGTGCCATTAGCACAGGACCAGCTTCTTCACAAGCTAATAAAGACCCAAATGGATTACGACCATTAAATCAGTCTGATTTACTCTGGTCGTTGTTTTTCCACCGGATGACTGTGTTGTGTGTGTGTGTGCTCTTTTCTGGCCTTTTTCCAGTGCAGGTACCAAACTTCTCTCTCTCTCTCTCTCTGTCAACATCTGATGCATTTATGTCTGCTAGCGCCTGAATTTGTACTGTGAATGCCGCAGAGCGCGTACTTGAGAGGACGCAGACATTGTAAATCTGAGCTGCGCTCCCCAAACACCCGCCGCTTAGCATGGTATCTGTGAAGAGAGACCCAGCGGATGAATGCTTAAAATGACAGGTTATGTGAAAAGGTGTTTGTTTGTTTTTGTTTTCTTTTTTGTGCAAATATGTAGATCTGATAAGTGAGGGATAAGTTGGGATAAGTGAATAAACAACTACAAAATTATTTTATATATATATAAAATATTATATATATAT
>JAUCMU010000143.1:12518015-12539501 GCA_032275025.1 Enteromius treurensis
TATATGTGTATATGTGTATATATATATATATATATATATATATATATACATGTGTGTGTGTATATGTATGTATGTATATATATATATGTATATATATATATATATATATATATAAACATTAATGCAGTGTTTTCTCATAATTTTCATTAGTGCTATTTGTGCAGCACAGCGGCCCTCAGGTGCCATGTGGTTGCACTAGTTTCCAGAGACATTAGCGGCAGAGAGCACCTGTGCATTCTGGTGATAGTGATGACCCGTGGACTCTTGTGTTTACTTGTAATCTGCATCGCCGCGATATTACAAAGCAAATAGCATCACGCTGGTGCCCACCTGCTTCAATTAAGTCCCTACTGCTAATCATTTCCCAGAGAGATCCCTCAGCCTCTTTCCTTAAACTTGTTTCTTCCAGTAGGCTTGCAAACAAAACTAACTCTTTCAGCCTCACGGCAGCAGTGAACTTCCCAAAGTTTGGTGAATCCATCCTTTTTCTTCTCTGCCACCCTCAAAGTACCAGAGGCCTTCTGGAAGCCTGGAGACTCCAAACTCTTTCTTCCCATTTCAGACCCCTTTCTCACTTCCTTGCTCTGCTGTCTCACTGCAATCCTCTGTGGACATTTTGTCCATGCAAATGGCTCTTATCAACTCTCGAGTACTCAGCATTTCAATCCATCCACCCCCAGACAGTTCACTTCATTTCAACTCACTTTTTTCTGTGTTTTCAGGGTCAGTCAGCCAGAAAACCAATTATTCAGCCTCCCTTTATCACCTGAATGAAAGGGAGAGGGGTTAAGGCCTGCAGTGATACTATAGTTTCACTACAGCAACCCTAGAGTCCTTTTTGGTAACGCAGCATCAGACCTTACCTCCTGCAATGGCCCATTAGCGTAGAATCACTGTATCGCTTACTTGTCTTCATCTTTTTGAAGAGCCAAAATAAATTATCATGCCATTTGCGTCTTTATCCCTCAAAAAGTGCAGCAAATTCAGGATACGTGAATGCGTGACCCAATTTCTCCAAGTACTCTGTCACCCTGCTGAAGGGGAGGGTGAAATGGTTTGACTGTGAGAGACACAGCGACAAGATACAATTCACGAACAAATTTGGAGAAAACAGCTCAGCGAAAATGCCTGCCTCAGCTCCAAGATCACAGGAGGATTGATGGATTTATACTCTCACAGGCAGAATAGTCAATTATTCTCACGGGTGAAATGGAAATTGGACGTTGTGACTTTCCCTCCCTGACTCTCTGACATGAAAGGAAATAGCCATCTTTTGCTTGTTGCTAGTTTGATAGTATAGTTTCTTTTGGCTTTTCAGAGTCTCGCCAGCTCGATTATGCCTGGCTTCCACAACAGACATCCGAGATTAGTTGGTTCTTCCACACTCCGAGTCAGAGCCTTACTCCAGGCAGCGGACCGGAGACGTCCATGTGCAAAGTGTTCCATTAATCATAGAACACAAGCTCCACACTGAAGGGCAGTGCCAAGGAGGTGGACTGCGTCTGTTGGCCCCCTTTGGCCCGGCGGTTGGCGAACCCCATGGGGGAGACGAATCTGTCACAAAGGGGGCACGTTGTGTCCTAGCTCAGCACTTAAACACACTTCTTGGTGTCCTTGAAAAATGCAAGCCAACTTTGTGACTGGAAAAATTTGGTTTAATAAATGGTGGAAAGAGTAAACATCAGAGCTTAGATTGATTATGCGCTTGAGGAGACTAAACCAGTGCTGTTGTTTCCACCGAAACAAACGTCTTTGCTCTTGTGTCAGAGGCCGTAACTTATCATTGGCTCGCACAGATTATTTTCTTGTCCTGAGGATGTGTGGGGTTGGGGGGTGGGGGGGGGAGAACAGACAGGCGCCCGAAGCCACCGCAGCATTGTGTGATTGGGGTCTTTTTCTCTTGTTCTCTGAGGACAGAGGGTGATTGATCTAAAGAGTGTCTGAGTCCTGGTGCGGCAACTGTAAATAACCTGAAACTCATCTTTATTCAGACCTACGCATTGACCCAAGCACCACACAAAATCGAGCACTCCAACACCGTCCCTTTATGGACATACACAGTCCCCCGTATGAGCAGAAATGTCAATATTTTAGTAATGACATTATAATGTAAAACTGTGACCCCACTTTGTGTGGGGCAAGTCAATTACGAGGGAGTCATATCTGTTGGAACGGCATGCTTTTATGTTTAGAGCAATCTTGTTTTTTTTTTCAAATCAACAAATCAAAGCTTTGCATCCTGAAAATCTCATTACTTTCCTTTTCCCCAGCAAATCTTCAGTTACTTCAAAGCCTTCTTTTATAGAAGTGAAATGTCATGCAGCTAAAATAGAAGGGAGCCCTCTGCTGTTTGCCAAGACGTACTGCTTTGCTACCTACTTGTTTTCTCTCAGCTACAGTTAGTCAGCTTCAGCTATACGCTTCAGCGTCAGTTATCACTTTAAAAATGGATATATGAATCAGCAAATGCAGGTCTTGGCCAAAGCATTGACTTTTAACATGCTCCAGCATCTAAACTTGCTTCCTGGAATTCAGCACCACCATAAAGTGAACAGCTCCCTGCACTCTCTTTCAGCAGCCCTCCCCTCGTGTGGCGGACAGCTCCTTTACCGCTGTGAGTGAACAGACTCTTATTTATAGAGCACAGCTACTTTATGATGTCTTTTGAAACACTTGTCACCGTAGTCCAGCAAAGACCATGCTTTGGCTTGCAGGTTTTGTCAATGGAATCACATTTTCTGGAGGGAGCGGATAGCTAAAAATTGATCCACCAACTTTTATGCCCAGGCAGCAAATAACACATAACAGCCACAAATCACAAAGCTATTTCGCTCCATTTATGAGCAGTTAATGCTATTTAGTAATGGGAACGAATTTCAGCCAAGTGTGCAGGAAAAAAAAAAGTTGCAATTGTGTGTTTTATTTCTTGGCCTTTATTTGAGCCAGTGATCTGCTATTAAGCGGCCTGACGGCTCGCAGGGTTTCGCTCACAGGTGGGTGCTATAAATAATGTATTGACTGTAACATATAGAAGCTGAAGTACTCTCTCTTCATTCTGACACAGTGGCTTTTGAAACTGATTTTTATGCAGTCTATCAGACTTGAAGGTCTCAACTTTAATGTTACAATAATCTGTTTTTAAATTAGTATTCATAATGCGTGCTAGCCTGCTCTGTCTGGGTTTCAGTTCAAATATTAAAGTCTGTTGCACTTATTATGAACGGCAAAGTAAATCTACCGGCTTCAAAATTTGCTTTTCTAATAGCTGTTGTCACAAAGCATGCACATGTTTAAAGTAACTATCATATTTAATCATCTCCCCCATTTACACCGTTCCCACCTTATTGGCCCGCGCTCTTATTTGCATCTATTCTGGAAGTCCCCCCCGAGCCTTGCGATATTTTTGAGTTAAAAGGTGTTTTATTATTAATGAAACTTTGGAAACTTCTCTTTGGAAAGTCTCTTCTCTTACGCACAAATCTAAAAATGAACCCTCTGATGCCAGAAGACCTATAAATATTTTGGTGAGGATATCAGGACAGCCGCTGTTGCCAAAACAAGCTCCACAACATCTTCTAAAGCGCCCCACATCCGACTTTCAACCCCAACTTTGCTCAGTCAATCTCAGGCCGTGACATTGTGCGCAGATAACCCTGTGCCCATTCTGTTTGCTTGCTAATGCATAATTCATTTTCTGAAAACACTGTGTTGGTGAGCTTTGAATGGCTGCGTGAGCTGTGTTTCAGAAACGAGCCCAGGTGGAAAATCTAAAAGAATGGAAATTAGAGGGGGGTTTTTTTGCATAAAAGATGACATATTTTGTGGTGGGTGAAGAAAGAGATGATGGTGTGCCGCATCTGTTTTGAGTAGGCCTGATAATGTAGCCTTCATCAGACCATTTTTACTCCTGTGCAGTTCACGTGGCATCCATTAAGCGGCTTATCAATATTTATACATGTCTGGAGCTAAAAAACAAAAAAAAGAGAGTACTGGGAGTCAAAGGTGAATCGAAACCCATCAACTAGAATCCCACATGCCTTTACATGCATCTCTAATGGACAGCTTTGGTGCCTTAGTTTGAATTAAGTAAATGGAATATCAAGTGGCAGACTGCTTGTATATGTTATGCAGTTTTAGACTGAAGCCTGCGCTATTGTTGACCTCTGTACTGTTCTTCTGGGATGCATTGATATTCTGCTCCTCCCATTTTGTCACACGCCTGATCCAATCTCTGTGTTTAATGAGCCATTGCTCTTGTTCTTTGGATTTTATCTAAGCATACTGACAACGGCTATGTGTTGCTGTCTTCCATAATCCTTCAGGTTCCCCGGGTCACACCAAAATCAACAATGCCATTAAATGGTTAAACAGGTTATAGGAGTCAAACTACACAAAGTTGTAATTTGCTTTTTAGGTTGCAATATCTGACTGAAAATGTCAAACCTTACCTGATAAAACAATCCCTTAATCTGCTGACTTTGCATTAGGCAGCATTGTTTGTCTTCTCTCGGTGTGATCTTTGCTTCATATTCAGGACTGCAAACTCATGGAAGTCTCTTTGAGGTAGAACAGTCAGCACGTCACCTGAAGGTCATGGATAAATAAACAAGAGGATTTAATGTGGCGAGTACAAGTACAAATTGAACTCTGAACTACTTTGTTTTATCTTGCGAGTGGAGACGGCCCATGACACAGCGCTATTAAGCAGACACAAATGATCCCAGTGGAGCAGGGAGCGTTTGATGGATATGGAGGGTAGTCTTTATACTTCTGTGCTCAATGAGGAGTGCAGATCCAGTTTGTGACTGTCATCAGGGCCGATTCTAGGATTTCAGCCTTTGGGGGGCCCAACCACGAATCTAAATATGAGCTTCTGGCTCAGAGGAATGTTTCTTGCTTTGATAGTGAGAGGTTGTATGTTAAAATTAAGCTTGACTAAGAATGTTGAATGTTACTTATGTTTTAGGCACTGACAAGCACAGGATTCAGCCACTGTTTTCAACACGCATGAAAAGATCACACAAAGCTCCACTAAATGGCCACAGCTGCAGCAAAAAGTAAAGATGTGGGACAACAATTTACATTCTTGTCAGGAACAGTGGCATTTTGTCACAGAGCATCAGTGTTTCCTTCACTCAAGTACAAAAACAGTGCAAACTGTGTTGTCAGATTTACAGAAAATGATGCTAATTATTAAATTTCATAAGTGTATCATGCAGAACTATCACTGACTGATTCCTCAGTGAACTCAAATTATTTTTGGATTGCAGTATATTCAAAATGAAGCTGGAACTGTTACAGTACTTTAATATATATGGTTATATGTCTGTTTGGTGACACAATGAAACCATAAAACAACATTTTGCCCTTTTACACCAAACAGTTGAAAATGTGTTTTTTAAATTTATTTATTTTTATTTTTATTTTTTTAAATAAAATGTTTTATTGATTGATTGATTGGTTTACCTATTTATCCACATTATTAATGTTAATAATATTAATAGTTTTAAATTCATTGATCACTTTTAATATTAAATAAAGCTATTACCAAATAAATAAATAAATAAATAACTGAGTCTAATAAATAAACTAAATCTTCCTCGTATTGTTATTAGTTTTTATCTATTTATTTATTTATTTTTTTCTGGAGCCCTGTTGCATAATCATAGATTTTTAAGGGGGCTTACAGATTTATTGTAGATTTTTAAGAGGACCGAGATGAAATTGAGGTCTAGAAATCTAATCAAAACTGTTGTTATAAATAAATACACCGTTATCAGTAAGGTACTACACCAATTATTTCTTCTGATTATTTATTTATTTTGTGTAGAAAACCGGTAGTTGCAGACTAAATGACTGGCAGTTGCTGGACAAGGGAGGAGCCATAGTCTCACAGATGAGTCCTCTCCATTATCATAAACTACCTCCGCCCACCCGACTGTGGATCTCTCTCTAGCTCGCTCACTCTCTCTCTCTCTCTCTCTCTCCTCGTCTCTCTTTCCTTAATTCAGTTCTGGACAGCGCCGGGTACTGATGCTGCTGCCCGTGTAGTCGCATCTATCCTGGGGGCCTCCTCCCACTCATCACAGCTCGAGAATCCGCATGTAGAGCCGCTCGGTGTCTGTCGCAGAAAAGTCTCCGCAGTACTGCATCGGAATAAGGGCTCAGTGCAAAAATCTTCTTCCACTGTATTCGCGGCTGTGAGTGTGGCGCTTTTCTGCATCAGCGCAAAGGAAGTTCTGTTCAGTCGTGCGGTGGGTGATGCTCTGAGATGCGTCGTGTTTAGCGCACGGAACCCAGATTTATTCGCCGAGACGGGAGAATAGAAAAGCCAACATTGTATGAGGCACATTTTAACTTTGTCTGATATTGATTCGGATTTGCTTGGGAGATCTTGAGCATCAGGATGTTTTGACGGGCGCTCTCCAGACGGGTTACTGAAGATTTCGCCTCCAACAGAAGCGCATCCGAGGCAAAAAAAAAAGAAAAAAAAGCATCGGCTGACAGTTTGAAAGCAGCCTCTCTGCACAGGATTTAAAACTACTGTCGCTTCGGCATCTTTCTGAACCTAAAGAGGATAGGTTTTAACAGAGGGAGAGATGAAAGTTTTTCCGGCAGTATTGTTTCTGATCACATTTTGGAGTCTGGAGTGGGAGCCTGTTCTTCCCGATTCAATTATTCACATTGGTAAGTTGAGATCTCGGATGCACCATTAGTGACTGTGATTCCTCAGCACACTCGTTTCCACGTTGAGAAGACCTGTGCATTGTCGTGCAATTCGTTAAGATGTTGCGGTCCAATTAACGTGCATTTATCGAGCGGATGCATAGTTGCCTTTAAATCAGGTTGTGACCGTAATATCGGGTTAGAGGGATGAAAATCTCCTTGTGTACTCATCAATGCACCCATTATGTAGTCTACACGGTGGGTGAGAACAGGTGGTTTGACTGGAATCTGTTCCTCGCAACGCCGCATTGTATGCGCGCCACGTTACCACAACGTTAAAAAAGCCCGCAAACTTGGATTTGCAGAGATCAAGAGTGTTGGTAATACTCTTTGTAAAAAGGGCTAGGCGAACGCGCACATGCGCGTGCATGCTTTAGCGATGGGTACGAGGATTGGCACTGCGCGCGAGATCGGATAGGGTCCAAGAGAGGTCTTAAATCAGAGCTGTAAAAGAGAGGGTTCCTCCGAGAGGCCACTGTGTGGAGGTGGAGCCCGGGGTACTGGGGATTTGGCAGGAGTCAATTTGGCGTGGGAGCGTGCGCGTGCGCGTGTTTAATTTAATTAAAGCTTGATGCACTAAACAAATAAATATTGTAGCCCATGTGTTTCTGGCTGGGTGGCGTGTGCATGCCTAAAAGTTGGTTAAATAAGTCACGCGTTATGCAGGCATGAATAAAACATCCATTTGATCCATTTAAGCTACATACATGATTCTCAAAAGTGTAAATGGGCAATGTCTGTGATGAAGTGACGTGGCTAGCATTGTGAGTTTGGGTAAAAAAAAAGAAAAAATATAAAACATATTATATTATATATTATAAACAAGTAAACAACGCATTACGTCGTTTCACAGTACAATTGTTGTGTAAAAAAGTTTGAATTGCATATAATTTGTGGAGTGTGGTTCATTACTTGCTAAAGTTAGTTATTTTATTGCAGGCTATTGCACGTGGTTTAGTTAATATTACGCATAAGTGTTGTTTGTGTTTTATGAGTAGTGAACTATGCTCTGTTTTTTGATTGGTCAGATGACGGAGAGGCCAGTCGCAATGATCTGTAAATCATCATGTGACCTTCCATTGGGCCACTTGTAACCACTCGTAACAAACATTTTAAGAGCTGAGAAGGTTAATGTATTAAACATATCGTTTAATGATATATACTTGCAATGACATGTAATACATTCACGTAGCTACATGGGATAAAGTAACCATCTGATCGATGCCCGCTGTAATAGGCTCCATTCATCAAAAACTATTTTTAATTATTATAGTGCATATCTATCATAGCAAACAGGTGGATATTCGAGACATTCTGGGTATTTGATCTTAATTCAGAGTTGTCACATATGGTTCTTTGCACACTTTACCTTTAAGTGATCCAGAAGCAGATAGATATACGTGCATACCCACTCTAATACATCATACAATGCTTTACGTGTTTCACGAGTCTTTAGACGTGCATTGATAGCCCGGTTTGCCTGTCATTATTAATGCCCTCCTCATCTTTTCTCTGCAAAAGCTTCGTGAAAACGTGACGTCATTTGCATGCGAAAACGGCGTCGTTTCTTTTCGGAGAGACGACTGATGAAGGCATTTTATCACACGCGCTTGATTGCAGAGGAGCCTTCTAATGATGTGCACACCAAGAGAAGTATCTCGGGCGCCGTGCGCTGCATCGCAATGCTGCAGCTCCTTTAGGAGCCCATTGAGAAAGTCACAGTGATTTATGTGTGTGGAGAGCCCAGAGTGTCCAGCAATACGCGGGTGCACCTCCAAACGCGCCCTTTAGTACCGACCTAGGAGTGTCAGGAGGCGGCATAAGCCAGCTTTGAAGTTGGGTCCAACCTAAAGATTGATGCTTAGGTAATTATCACAACATTAGGACAGACGTTTGGTTTGCTTTGGTCACTAGTCCTTGAGGAATTTTGATCAAGGTTCCTATCTCGCCACCTAGTGGCAGCGATGCTCTGCCCTAACTTGTACTGCTGGGGTATTCAAACTTGTTCAGGTTGGAAGTACACATTCTTTAAATATTATTTATAAATAAATAGGCAATGATTGTTTGTCTTAATATTTTTAGTGAAGTAAATGTATAATAATAAAAAAAAAAATGTAATCATATAGGCCATATATTCAAACAATAATCATCAGACCCCCTGCCGGACCAATTGCAGACCCCCTGTTGTAGACCCCCTGCTCTTTCCACATCTAAGAAGGCTTTTGAAGGATATTTGCATTCTTCGTCTTGTGTTTCCGCCGTATAGTGATGCCTTCAAAGATACGCTATGTAATATTCATTTTTCTTTTTCCTCAGATGCACATTTTCAGACGTCTAATTGGTTGGGAGCTCATGATATAAATCTTGCAGTACCTGTTTCACTCGAAAGAAGTCTACTCGCCACAGTCTATGTTCACAATAGATGTAGAGTGTGGACTAGATTTTGTCTGCGACAGTTTTAATGGTGTGGATCGCCCTCATTCTCAGGAAGATTTGACATATTGAGAGCACGTCTGGGGCTCTTAGGGGATATCACAACACTCTCCACTGACAGTATGTGTTTTCGGTCTGGCTGAAGCTTCTTTGTAATGTAGGTTGCGTGTATGACATTTATTGCACAACTGAAGAGAATAGACAGAGGTGGGGAGGGGGGATATCAAAGCTGGTCGGGGAATCAAATCATTATCCCTTTCCTCTGCGCAGTCATGGTTTGTTACATGTTTAAACTCTAAAGTCAGAGGAAATTGTAGGATATAATCCTGAGCGTTGCATTGTAGGTGGGACAGATGGGTAGTGCCATTTTGTTGGTCTATTTCTGGACCAAACGGCCGTGGCCCCCATCCCAAGAACATGGTGATAATGAGATGTGCTAGCCTGCAGACTATCCTTCATAGTGATGCTTAAGCGCTCTCTCTCTCTGTCCTTCTTTGTAGTCCTACAATATAAAATAGAGGTAATGAGGAGTGATGCTTGTAAAGGTCTTGTAATTACAAGCAATGCATTGAAATGTCTTTTGATTGGATGGCTGTATTGTGCCTGCTCAGGTGTTGTAACAGATAATGAAAAGTTGAAACGCTAGATATAGAAGGCTTCTGAAGATGATTAGGTGATTAGTTATAGGCTGGGGTTATTATTGTGGCGTTAGCAGAGTAAATCCTTATGTTTTAGTGGAAATGGTCTTAATTACAGTAACTGGCACGTTGTGGAACATTTCGAGGTTCCGGATGTAGTTAAAGCATCGTTTCTGTAATTGTGTCTTCTTAAGATGCCAGATATCGGTGGACTCAAGATGTTTTATTATTATTTTAAGTGCATGGGTTATTAAGCTGACATGGCCCTGCTTTGTTTTTTTTCGGCTGATGAAAGGAGTAATTGTAGTGAAAACACAGTGAAGGTGTAACAAATTAAAGGTTGTCCTCTGGGGGTGCTGCTTGCAACATTTGCATTTCTTACTCTGGAATTTGTCCCAGGCCCATTAAGGAAATCTAGATCTTTTATGCTTCTAAATCACTAATCTGCAGTTTAGAGGAGCCCTGCAAAGACCACTTGGATTTTTAGATGAATTGTGTGGCATTTTATTTTAAGTTTCCCTCCCTTTTTAAGTTTGTAACTTTTTATCGTCTGTTAATGTGATTATCACAAAATGTCATGTGCATAATGTCATGTGAAATCTCAGTCAAACTGCAGTTGGATTAATCGACTAAGTAAAAAAAATGTAACTGACACAATAAAACACAATAAAACCATGACTTTTGAAAAAAAAAAAAAAAAAGGTTTATTCATGTTATTAAACCTAGAGTCTTTAAAACCCAGAAAGTACTGATATTAAACTTTGTGGATGTGTACTGAGTTTTATTTACAGTTCATTTTTTTACTTTTTTGCATTTTTTAATCTTTAGTGTATTTTTGAGATTAGAGCATTGAGTTTTCTCAAGCCCCAAACTGAACATGAAGGCTAATGGGGAGTTATTGCATTAGCAGAACACATGAGAAGAAAGTTTGCTTGTACGCGTCTGTCTTTATGTGCTCTCGTTTGTTTCAGTCTTCCACATTACTTTGAAGTTTCAGCAGGATCTTCTCTCTGTCATGAAATTTTGAGAACGTGAGGGACGTGTTTTTCCTCTTTTGTCTCATTGAATTCATGACACCAAGACGTTGAGTGATTTCCTGTGTGTTTAGCACAGAGGCTCCCAGTCGATTGCAGTGCGGCGCTACGCTGAACACGTCAATCAAGCCTTGCTGCGGGCGTTATGGTTTGTTACAGTGTTGCAATTACAATACGTGCGCTTGAAAAGAGTGTTTCGCCTCACTAACCGCTACTCGATCGGCCATAATATCCTCATGCAAATGCAAGGCTTGCATTTAAATAACGTCAGCCAAACACAAAAAACAACACAAAAGTATGGGTGGCTCCTGACTAACAAATAGTGTTACTCGAAGAAAGACGTTTCATCTGGTGTAAGATTTCTAAAACTCTTCGAATCTGCGCAGATGTTTTCCTGTAAACAAGCATACTGTAATACCGTATAGCCACCTTTCAAGCACCGCTCTAAAGGGAGCGAGTCCCCTTTGAGAACTTGTGTCTCTGATCATTGCTCGCTCTTGCACAGGGAGCCTTGGGCCTCTTCCTTTTACTTTCCTCTCTCTCTCTGTAGCTTTCTATTTCTCTCTTTCTTCCCACCTGCTCGCTTGGTCCCCTTCAATAGCTTTCTGCTCTGATCTGCTTCGAAAGCACACAAGTTTTGGGGTTGCATTTTTTTATGCAGTCGGTTCCCTGTAGGGGGCAGTAGCGAGGCTGGATGTGTGAAATACTACGCTGTCATGCTTGTTTACTGTCATCTCGTTGTGAATCGCAGTCATTTGCAGGTAGCCGGTTGCCGAGGAAGAAAACGCTTCATCTGTACCGCAGAGAATGTATTTTCTTTTCCCACACATTTGATTTTATTGCTTTCTCGTGAAAAACGTAGTTTCGTTCTATCTTTCGCCCATCTCTCTCTCGCACATGCAGCCTGATTAAAATGGTGCACTTCTCCTTACGCCTCTAAAAGAAGCTGTCTTCTCATTTGCATAGAATGTTTTTTTTCTCTGTTATAGAAACCTGCTTTTACATCACTGTAAAAAACAAAACAAAAAAAAAAACACGCATTTTTGTGATATGAAAACTTGTCTGTGTGGAATGAAGTCTCAACTGTGTGATATAAAGAAATAAAGTCGTATTTATAGGAAAATATCATAATTGTGAGATATATTAAGGTACTATTGAGATTAAAAAAAGTAATTGTTATAAATAAAGGCACAGTTTTGAGAATTTGTCACATTTGAAAAATGTGGTTTAAAGTCTCATTAGTGGAATATAAATTCCGAATTATTAGAAATGAGACAATTTATAGTCACAATAATGAACAATTTTCACAATTATGAGATGTAAATTATTGAGACAAACTTTAAATGATTTCAAATAGTCTCAGTTATGAGTTATGAGTCGCAATTATAAGAAATGCAGTAACAAACATAGTCACAGTTGTGAAATTTACGAATGTAATTGTGATGTAGTAAGTCTCAGAGGCGAGATAAATTCCAATTATTTGAAATGAAGACAAAATTGTGAGATATTGTGACGATTGTGAAGTATCAAAATGCAAGTGTGAGGTATAAATTCCCAATTATTTAAAATCAAGTCACAATTATGAGACATAAAAATGCAATTCTTGAGAGATCATGACTGAATTGTGAGGCATTACATTATTTTAAATAGTCCCAATTATGTGATAAATTTTTTAAATAGTCACCACTATTATAATAAATTATACAGATATACTGTAATTAAGAGGTATAAAGTCACAGTTAGGAATCACGAGATATTAAAACGTAACTACTGTATTAACAAGAATGTCTCAGCTGTGAGAGCAGGAAATACATTTGCAGTGACCTTTATTTCATTTCTTTGATTCGGAAACTGGCTTCCGTCGTGTTCGGATGGTAGATATAAATATACTTGTACATGTTAAATAAAACAAGTTTTGAATTGTGCTGCAATACTTATGCAAATGCCTTATTCAATTACTCTGTTCTAAGCATAAGACTTGTAAATCTTAAAAAGTTAATCTTTAAATCCTCTTTGGAAAAAGCCTGCTCTAAATCGTGTGGATATTGTTGTTTAGTCTCACTAATTCCTCTGATTTTTCCTGACCCTGAAATGAGGCATCTGCCTTTGTTCTCCTTAAAAGTCAATTCCCTACTTATGCCTCTGTAGACCCTTGCCTCATTATTTTTGAGACCTCTGCTTAGGTCAATAAAGGTAACAAAGTGACAGCACACACACATAATGCCATTTTAACGATTGGAAACAATAGCAGCTCCTAGGTAACCGCGTATAGAGCGGAGAGATGCAATTTAGTTATGAGGATGTGATTGTGTCTTTCCGGTATTAAATCAGGTGGGTTTATCCGAAGCAAACAGGAAATGAAAATCGGGATGTAGAGTAACAACAACAGCAACAAGAACAGAGAATGGAGTTGTTTAAAAGTGTAGTTGTTTTGAGCAGCGATGTCCTGTGTGTTCCTACAGTACCGAAGGCAGTGAAACCACTGTACATTCTTGCTGAGAAAATGGAAGTCAGTGGGACGTTACTTCTAGACACTGCTGCTGGATAATAGGGCTTTGTTCCAATAGGCAAGACTGCATCAGCTTCAAGGCTCGGATCCCAGCCAGGGAAGTGCAGGGCTGAAACACTGATCTCAGGCTCTTGCTAAAGATTCTGCATTTTTGTTGCTTTGTAAAGTTGCTCTTGGGACAACCTCCATTTCGATTTAATGCACCATGAAAAGAGGATCAACCCTTCCCTTTAGGGTAGGAGAGAGGAGGAAAAGTCGGTTGTTGTGTTTACTTTGAGGCGACCGTGTGGTAACATGATTCATGAGACCCAAACCGCATCTGCTTTAATGTACTTATTGGTAACTTTAAGCTTCCTGTAACTTGTGTCAAACAGGGTTCCTCATCATCTGCTGGATAAAAGCTTGTATCCGGGGGACGGCTATTTGTGCTTAACACTGGGATACGAATTGTGCTCAAACCAATCAGCTTCCATTTTGCTTTTTGCCAGGGTATTTGCTGTATTTGATGAGTGCATTACCGATGCAGGAGCGATGAATGATTTGATGATTTGCTCCAAAAGAAGTGTTTTAAGGATGCAGAAGCATCCAAAACGAGATGTACTTCTTTTTTTTCCTCCTTTCAGCTTCTACGCAGTAAAAGCATGGTTTTAAAATGACACCATACTTATGGTTGCACATTTTATTCGATGATTATAGTGTGAGGCAAGAATGAAGCTTTACTTCAATGCTGAATCAGATGAAAGGTAGTACAAAACACATTTCATGTGAATCTCGCAAAAACAATAACCAGTACGGCCCACTTAGTCGTGGTAGAATAGCCTACTGTGATAATGCTATGTGAGTTTTTACACTGTACACTACTGTTCAAAATTACTGATTACTAATTAAGAATATGGTGAAATTTGTAAGATTTCTATTTTAATGTATTCTAAAATGTACATGTAATTATTCCTATCATGATAAATATGAGTTTTCGCTAGTCTTTAGTGTCACGGGATCCTTAAAAAATCATTTTAACATGCTGATTTGGTGATCAATCAACATTTGTTATTATGAATGTTGAAAACAGTTGTGCTGCTTCATATTTTGGTGCAAACCTACATGATTATTTTTTAATTCTAATGGATAGGAAAAAAAACAATAAAATAAAATTGAATAGAAAGTTCAATAGCATCATTTCTTTGAATTAGATTTCAAATCTAATTCAGCCCAGTGTTTGGCCCAGTGTATCAAACTCGTGTCATTATTTGAGCGAATCTTGCAAAATAAAAAACAAAAACAGAGCCATATTTAGCAACACATAAATAGAATTTCACTTTCCGGGGACTTAACCTACAGGTTGCTTAATTATAGTTAAATCTGCATATTTAATAAAAAAGCCTCGCTTTACCTTTAAACAGGCCCTTGGTCTTCTGTAACTTCATCTATATTTCTGTCAGCAACTGTAAGGTGCAATTATCTTTCTGGATCTTTACCTTTAGCAGCTTTCTCACACTTTGACTCTCGGCTCTGTGCTTGAGCTCATCTGACTTTCTTTGCTGCTTTCAGTTTGATTACTTCATAAGCCGTAGCCATTTCCAAATGACCCCCCGTCTGTAGTCTGGGAGATCTCTTCTGTTTAACCTCCGCTCCCACCCCAGTTTCACAGCTTCAAACAGCCCCTTTGACCTACTCCATCAACCCCTTCTCATCCTCCTGGAGCCTTGAGCGCCACTCTCATTTGCACTGTTTAATGCCGTGTGACCACCCAGTCATCAGCGCCTTGGCCGGCTAGTTTTGATCTCCAGTTGATTTCCCATAGGTTTCCTTCATAACTCATTGCATGTTCCTTCACCTCTATTGTATGTGCTGCTTTATGTCCTCTGATCTTTGATCTATGTGAAAATTCAGTGTCCTTAGACGTTGTCTGTACACTTGGCTGCCAACCGACAAACAGTTGTGTTGTGGCTAAGCGCTGCTGTGTTTATGCAGTTCACACATTGCTCGTGAAGTGCTCGGATGACGTGGCGTCGGCAATGCCATATGGGCAATGAAGCGTAATGACCTAAATACATTTGCATTATTAATTTGTGTCCGTATTGAATATTTCAGCTATTTCGAGATGTCTCCAAGTAATTGTGCTGGTAAAAAGGAAAAAAAAACAACGTCCCTACAGAGTTCAGGTCTATAAACCGTCCTCCCCCCATCATGTTATAGTCTGATAATTGGCTTGTGCCACCAAACCGGTGCTATTATAAGGGCAATTTGAGAGCTGGGTGGACCGATCTAATTGAAGAGGAAGTGTTAGGAAAGGTAGGTAAAATGGGCAAAAGGGGACGGAATGACGCATTACGTGTCTCTTGGAGCGAAATTAGCTGTGTTTTGTTTGATCTACTTGCAGCGGACTGTCAGTCTGTCACACAGCCAGTCCGCTGTGCAATTTGCCACCATGTTGAGCCACCATCTACTCAGCTCTCATTTAGAGAGCATCCCCATTTTGCTCACATTCATGTCATCTAACAGGGAAATTGCTTTTCTTGTTATCGGATATCGCTCTTCACATGAAGCTCCGCATAGACGCTCGTGCTTAACGAAATAAGCATTCAGAGAAAATCCAGTGTGTTTATCATAGCGGGCTTTGAGATTACACTGTGGATATTATTAAAACTGTATGCTACAATTATACCGTCCAGAGGCAAAAAAAATGCAACTTATATCAGACTTAATTTGAGATTATAGCATGGCTTTCATCAACCTCCATCACTCATATTATGGATACGCATACAAATGATTACATAAAAGCTGTTAATGAAATATTTTCAAAGCTATTCTCTTGCTAGGACTCACGCTGTTTATACCTGGGGGTCAAGGTTTTGCTGGTTAGCATGGCCTCATTAGCTCCCGCTTCTGTAACTATACCATCTGGTTTGAAAAATCTTTCAAGTCATTCGAAAGCAACAGTGTGTTCTGATAGAAGTGACTTAATTCATTACAGTGTAGTAAGTGGTTTATTTGTTTTGGCAGAGTGGTTATATACTTTTCCCGCAGCTCTATAGTAATTAGTCACATGGCATTTGTGGCAAGGTCCTGCACCATCCGAGCAAGTGTCACTGTAAATAAAAGGGGATGCTAATGGATAGCGTTCTCCAAGTTTTGTCGATCTCCTTGTTTTGCATCAGCAGTAATATACATTTTGAAAATAGAAATCTTAAATGCTGGCTCTAACAACTGTTGCACGTCGATGGCCTGCAGGAGGATGTGGGCGTAATGTAATTTCCATATGGAATCGTAAGGGGAAAACAACAGATTGGAGACTGTCGCTGTTGGCGGTTGTTGCCCTTTCCAAAGCGTTGGCATTTTCGTCGGTCAGTTTGTCCCTTGTTTCCTCTGGTCAGTTCAAATTGCGCTAGTTGTGTTTTTCTGTCCAGCTGGGAGGACACTGATGTTGTCTGAAGTCCCTTGAGAGACTCTGATCACAGGTCTTAAAATTGCTTTAGAGGAATCAAATAAAGCTGCTTCCTCATAGCAAAATTCACCGCCTGCTGCGCCTTTATTGGTTCGTCAAAGTTTGCAGTATCACAATGACTTGAGTCACTAGCTAATCGGCATTTGAATATATGCTAATTTGGACTGATTGCCGGATGCAGGGTTTTTGGGACTTTAAGCGGGGAAACCCATTGGCTGATGCAAAGCTTTGAAACACACTTTTTATTCTCCTCCTGCTTCATAGTAGTTCCACACCCCTTTGCCATGCTCTCTGGCCACCCATCCTTCCACTAATAATTGGATCCTGGGAAAGGCTCAGTGAGAAACTATTTTACATAGCTTTCTAAATCAGATCATGGGATTCCAGTGTGCTTCAATATTGCATTTCAACAGTGTGTGAGTGGATGAAATATTCATACCTCCAAAATGACTTTAATATGGGCATGTTTCGAGAAGTGTGACAGACGAATTTGACCTAATCTGGCTTTCATTTAATATCTAATGAGATTTTTAGGGCATCTGTTCATCTAAACCACATATGAGCTTAAATGACATATGCTACGTTTAGATCTGTGGACACAGTTGTTTAATAGTTCAAACATTTTGACAGATCTTAACTGTGTTCATATCCGCCTTTTAATCAGACATGAAAAACATCAACTAGTTCATGCTGTGTAGAGAGTAAAAGCACAGGATGCTAATAAGATTAGAAGCTAGCTTTGTCAAGACTGTAGCAGTTGCATGGTTAATGCCTCGTAATCCCTAAGTAGTGGAAATGGAAACTTTGAATTTTTTTAGTAGTTCCAAGATCAAAAGATTGAGTCGTTCCAGTTCGGCACTATCCAAATTCTGCTAAATGAATACTGTAGCTGAAAATATTATCAAGACACTTGCAGTAGAGCTACTTATTAGCAAATCCAAATAAGCTACAGTGTTGGTGTGTAGGTAATAAAATGTAGCAGCTTTACTACCTTAACTACATTTTCAGTGGCGTGACAGTAGCTCAGCTTTTCCCATAATAAGCAATGTAGCAAGACAACATGGTACGTTGCTACTGTATGTGTACTGAGGCAAACGTCCTCTCTCTTATAATGCATGTCAAGTTTGAATGTGTGTTTTGCAACCCTGGCTAATTGGAAAAATGTAAAAAATAAATAAATAAATTGTGACATAGCTTGTGATACTAGAGGAGCTTTAATTTTTTTCCTCCTAAAACAATTAAACTTTAATCTTTATTCTACATTGTTTGACGTACATAATGCCTAAATTACTGTCCACTGAGTGATGCTAAAAGTTAAATTATCTACTGAAAGAGAGAAATGCACACGAACGTGTCATGAACGTGAAACAAATTCTGACACTGTAGAGAAGAAATTGTTCAATAAAGAATTACAACTCTTGAGTGAACTAACCATTTAACTCTCCCCAAAGCTTATTTGATAGTGTTAAACAAAGCAAACATGAGATTCAATCATTCAGTTAAAAGGCTAGTTCACCCAAAAACTTAAATCAATTACCCACCCTCATGTCGTTCCAAACCCATTAGACCTCCATTCGTCTTTGGAACACAAATTAAGATATTTTTGATAATGTCAGAGAGTCATCTGATCTTCCAAAGACAGCAATAGAGCTGAAATGATCCCAGATCCAGAAACATAGCAAAAACATCGGTACAACAGTCCATGTGACTTAAGTGGCTCAACCTTACCTTTGCGATGCTACGAGAATACTTTTTTGCGCAAATAAAACAAAAACATAATTTACTTTTCTCCTGTGACTTATGTCTTCCGCCATGCTCAATGCACCATATACGCAAGCTTTACCGTATTTGACGTGATCAGTCTTGTTTACATCCGCGTGAAAGGATGCGCATGTGCATAATCTCCGGCTATTTGCACCTAGAAGAAGTACTGTTCTCTAAAATGGCAGAAGACGAAAGGAGTAATAGGAGAATAATGGTTAAGTACATGTTATTTGTGTTTTGTTTTTTTGCTCCAAAAAAAAAAAAAAAGTGTTCTCCTATCGTTGCAACACATAAGTTGATCCACTGATGTCACATAGACTTTTTTACCTGTGTTTTTTCCACCTTTCTGGATCTGGGATCATTTCAGCTGTATTGCTGTCTATGGAGAGACAGATGGCTCTCTGATATCATCAAAAATATCTTAATTTGTGTTCTAAAGATGAATGAAGGTCTTACAGGTTTGGAATGACATGAGGGTGAGTAATTAATGGGTGAATCAACCTATAATTCTGAAGCAACTATGGCAACTTCTGCTTACTTCTGCAAGTCTTAAATCTTTTTAATTGACTCAAGTTTCTTAAGCGCTTTGCATTGCACCAGGCGAGCTACCAAGCAAGTTTACTATATAAGTTGTGTATGGACCTCGTTATGTGATTTAAACATCAAAGTGTATTAGTTTAAAGATCACGCACTGTTTTAAAAATGGTTTAAGATTGTTACATAATACTGTGCACAGAACCATGAAAAAATAATTGTATTCATCTATAACTTGTAATCATAATGTGAGTGAAAAAGAATAATAGTTGTTGCCGTTTTACCACCTGTTGGGCTCATTTTAGTCCTGAAAACTGCAACTGACTGTATGTATAGGTACGTTCCTGGAGTTTTGCCTCAAAAATAAATAATAGAGGCATGTCCAGTTACCCTATGTTGCACATTAGTTGCAGACTCATATATTTTAATGACTTGTTTCAAAAACGTTAAGTGTAATCAGTTTTTATTAGTAGCTCAGCTAGTGAATTTTCCAAAGCAGCAGCTTAACTGTAACTGATATTTTACATTGTGAGTAGCTTATACTGTAGCTTTGGCAAGATGCAGATTTAAAGTAGCTTCAAAATAATTTGCTTTAGCAGCCTTCAAATTGCTATAGTCTCCACACAAGGTGAATTTTTCACAGCAATCAAAACAAAATTAAAAAGATTGTCATGCAGTGATTTTGATGTTGTCAGATTTACTGATTTCTGAAGGAAATGTGTCACGAGATACCCCCGGTGGGTTGTCATCTCTCTTACTGTGATGTGCTGCTGTGCATTTCGGTGTTGATGCTGAGCTTACATCTACACTGTTTGATTTTCATACGACGTGCGTGTCGGTCTGTATGAGTAATAAAATGAGAGAGAGAGACAATATGTGGTGCATTTTATAATGGAGCAGCAGCAAAAATGATTGTGCCTGTGCTGTTTGCTGATGTACGCCTGGCTGCACTGCTCATCTTTCTTATTCCAGCTTTTGAAACTGCACTTGTTGACCAAGTAAATAAGGCCCAGTTGTAGACAGTCTTTTTCAAGCTACCTTCAAAGATGATTGAGTGCCTGGTCGAACAGTCATTAACCTTTGTGTTTGTAACAAGTCTTCATTATCTCAGATGTTATGCTCTCTTATAAAGGAAACAGTATGAAGCTTTTGCAAATCACCTGAGCTTAATGGTGGTATTATTACAGTAAAAATTAATGACTTTGATTTGTGTTTTGTCCTTTTAAAATGAAGAGAAATTAAATAAATATTCAACCAAAAAACATTCTGCTTTCTGAAAAGCAGGAGCATAAATCACTCTGTCACTGCTCTGATATAGATAAGCATGGGAAGCCATGTAGTAAGAAGCCAAAAGCCACACACACACACACACAAACACACACATACTGTATAGATAGATAAATAGATAGATAGATGATTTCATCGGGAGCACGTGCCTGGACCTAAGTTAACTTCCGGTCTGTTTTTTTTTTATCGGTCTGGTTAGTGCCGCCGGCTACAAACGCAGCTAATGATGAAGCCAACTAATGAAGTTGGTTTCAGGGTATTGTGCTATGGGATGTGTTTCCCAAACATTTATTTATTTGTGGCGATCTGCCACGATATCAAAACTTTTCCAAAAGGCTTCGTTGAATAAACATGAGCACGTGATGCACGTTTAAAAATTGAACCGAGGCACCGGTGTTTTATATTACTGTATTTCTGAAGGAAGACTGTCTTTGGAAAATGTCGTTTTCATTTTATCCTGCATATAAGCCAGCGTTTGTAAGCTCAGAGCTGCTTTTGTCTACAGCCATTACCGTGGAAACCTCTCATGCTTAAAGCATATTTAACAGGCTACATATTTAGTTTGTAATGAAAAAAAATTATCTACTCTAGAAGGACTCTAGAAGAAGCTGCTGTTATTGATTTTATTCATATATATATGTTAGGGGTGTAAAAGTTCAAAAAATCACGGTTGGGTTTGATACGATACAGTAGTGTCACGGTTCGGTATGTTTTTCGATACGGCAAAAATACAATAAAAAAAGAGAATTTTTTAGATTTTTTTTTCCCATTTTTATTTATTAAAACTAACATAATTTGACCTTGTTTTTTCCCCCCTTTTCTTTTACTTTGAACAACAATGGAGCTATACTTCACATAACATCTGGGGTTTCTTCTTAGCAGCAAATAAAGGAGTGTTTTGGAAAAGTCAGCCTTGGATGGTAATTATTGATTAATTAAAACAGTAGATTTGAGCCGTTTCAAATCGTGAAAGCTGAGCGTCCCGTGTTTGTAGACCGTGCGTGCCATCCACTGACATCCAGGGCGCCGTTTCTTCCTACGGGACAATCCGCGTGAGGGGAGACGACAGGGGAGAGATCCACTATTTAATTTTGTGGTGTATGTGTCACCAAAGGC
>JAUCMU010000143.1:12539601-12552642 GCA_032275025.1 Enteromius treurensis
TTCTCGTCTGTTTGGGGGTGGGAGGAGCAGACGCGGGTTCCCTGTCCCATCGTTTGCGCTGCCTTGTTGAGTGTAGCTATGAAAACATTATATTTTACACAGTTTATTCTTTTTTTTTTTTTAATCGTTCGGTTCGTATGCGTACCGAACCGAAAGGATCGTACCGAACGGTTCGATTCGATACGACGTATCATTACACCCCTAATATATATATACATGCATATATATCTATACATACAATTTATGTAGTTGCTATATTATCATTGAAAGTCTCTATAACAGTAAAATTACAAAATGAATATTAATATTGTGGGCTTTAATATTTATATAATATTTCTGGAAAGTCAAGTCTTTGGATAATAGAAAAAATAGCTGCATTTATTTTAGTCACTTTTTGTGGTTTAATGCATCAGTGTACTGCATCCTTGCTAAATAAAACAGTTTGTGTGTGTGTGTGTGAGCAGATTAATCTTATTATAATAAGCGAAACTGTCTGCTTTGGAAAAGCTGTTCTCGTTCACTTGATGAAAGCTATAACACTAAACATCTACTCACCGCTTTATTTTTCCCATCTGATTGCAGCAAAATTATTTTGTTTGCGAATGCGGTGTGCTCATTGATTTGAAAGTGTTTTTAATCTTTCTATAGATACAGTATATGCAATGTTTCCTGTCTCTTAATGAGATTACTTACCTGATCTACAAGTAAGTGCAGTTCTCAAGGAAAACGTTCTCAAGCGTCGTTACTTCTCTAAGCACGTGCAGCAACAACATGCTATACATGAGGGTGAGATGAATAGCTCACCTTAGAAAGAATTCTGTCTCTGCGTCAATAACTATATAAATCATAGTTGTAATGGTTAGCTAATTTGAGTCGATTCTAAGATTCCTATCTTGACGGGCTCCTACCTGAGTATGAAGAAATGCTTCTTCCTTCCTTCAAAGAACAAAGTTAATCAGGAAGACAGAGACGGGGTTTGATAAATGGAGAGAGCTAGAACGTAAACACAAGTCGAGCCATTTGTTTTTTTCCCCTCCCAAATCAATTTCAGAAATGCCAAATGGGCAGCTTTAGCAGGCCTCGGCTCTGAGATGCATCTCAAAAAAAATATTAAAACAATACAGTCTGATGGAGCACCGCGAAAAAGCAAACAGACTGATTTAATTATGACATCGCCTGTGGTATCTGAGGGATGACGAGCACTAATGGCTGAGCCCGGCCTCGCACGACGTGTAATCTGGGACTTGTTTGTTTATCTTTTTTCCCTACTGAGGTGACGATCTACAGTAAGCAGAGCACAGATTAATGAGATGTCATCTGATGAGATTGCCATGAGAAACCACCAGAGAGATCTGGATCTACAGTGGAGTGCATGTGTTGAGTCAGTATTCGCTGTGATTTAGTTTCTGTGCCTTGAATTCTGACTGCTTTAGGGACCATGACAGGATGATGGGCTGAGGTCTTGTTCTTTGTAGTGACTGTGGAATATGTTGAGCGTAAGAAGAAACTGAATGCATCTATATGGCTGCTACAACAAAAATATATTTACTTACAAGCTTTGGTACATAAAACAGCGCTATAGTAAAGGCGTTTTTGCCACGCATGAAACGATTGATTTTACTTATAGGAAAATACTTGAACATGTTGTCTGTAATGGTATTCATATCAAATTTTACAATAGTAGCATCAGCTCAAATTAGGACTGAATGCAGTTAACATGTTCATGTTTCACTAACATATTTATTTTTTCACTAAATAGCACTCGATTCAATTTAATCCTTTTTTCTCTCTTTAGGTTAAGTTAATTATTCATCATCTAAATGGCAGAGAGCAGTCTTGCCATGGAAACTTGCATTTTTAGATCTTTTTTTCTTTTTTTCATTCTGTAGTGCAGATATTCATACTAATAAAATTAGCATACAGCAATATACAACTTTATGACACCTAACGAGTGGGTGTGTGAAATTGATGCAACCTGTCAAAGCCTATGAAGTTAATATATGATATGAAGTTAATGAAAGTTAGAAGCGAGTTTGGAGTTTGTGAAAACCGGTCTCTTTGCTGTCAAGAGACAGTAATATGCGTTGTTGTTTCTAATTATTTTTCCAGATGTTTATCCTGCATTTGCTGAAAATAAGGAAAAATTGAATAAATTCGTTGCAGATGAAAGCATATCATTCTCAGTGACAGATTAGTGACATCATGTTACAATAACTGACTTGAAATCCTCGTCTTTGCCATCAATGCTGATTTGTTTACAATCAAAGCCAATTTCTTCTCATCTGAATGATGTATCAGGCATGGTAATAAAGGGTTAGGTGACTTTGTTGTTGTTTGTAAGAAAAGAGAAAGTGCTTTTGATTTTCACGATGGAATGTTTGTTTGTTCGTTTTCAAAAAAGTTTCTACAATTTTAATGTGAAATCCACAGTAATCAAATCCCAATAACCTCAATGTTTGCTGGAAAGTTGGAAAGTACACTACCAGTCAAAAGTTTGAGGTCGGTAAGGTTTGATTTGATTAATTGATTTTGAAAGTAAAATATGAATACAAATGAAAAATAACAGGTTTCATTTTTTATATATTTTAACATGTTATTTATTTCTCTTATGGCACAAGCTGAATTTTATCAGCTATAGTCGCTGAGTCTTCTCATGATCTTTCAGAAATTCTTTTAATATGTTGATTTTGCACCCAAGAAAGATTTTTTGATGATAGTTGCACTTCTTAATGTTTTTTTGTAGAAACTAATACATTTTTACAGGATTCTTTGCGAAGTAGAAAGTTCTTAAGGACAGCGTTTATTTGAAATTGAGAACTTTTGTAACATCATAAATGCCTCTAGTTTCACTTTCTATGAATCTATGCTTATTTCCTTTTATTTTACCACAACTTGTCACATAGCAAAACCTAAGACATGCAGAAATCAGAATTTATCCGTTACAGACTGATTCTAAATGGAAGCATACCAGCTTTGGCAAGGACCGCTGCCGCATCACCAGAGGAGATTTCCATCACAAGATGTGTGTGCAGTGTGCGTCAGAGAGAAACAAAACTCTGGCGATTATCTCGCAGCTGTCACCCAGAGGGCTCACCTCAGCCCCCATGCGCCTGCGTGAAGCTCAGGTCTGGCTCTCTCGGGCCCCTTGTACTTTGATTCACCCGAGATGCCGGCGAGACGTGACCTCTAGTGTGCTCTCTGTCGCTCACTGCTGCCCTACAGCAAAGCTACACGAAGACCGCAGATTTACACCAGCGCTGTGCCAGTACAGCTCTGCTTCATTTGATTAAAGTCTTGGCATAAAAACAAAAGGAGAGCAGATTACTCTATTGATCCAGAGAAGCTCAACTGCTTTGCGGGGAATAGCATAGTTTCGGCGACGCAAACGATCAACTTTGTATTCATGTGTAACGGATTTGCATTATGTGAAAAGTAAATTAGGAACTATATGTAGTGCTTAATATCACGTCTGCATACACGCGTGTTTATTTAACCCTCCCACATTTCTCTCTCTCTCTGCTTTTTCTTCCTGCCCCTGAGTAGGTGCCGAAAGCTTGGTGGAATTGCATTGAATTCTATTCTGGTCAGAGGAATGCAAGGACATTGTTGCGGCATGAGCGATGCTGACGTGGATTGAGTGTAGGTGGCAGTGCATCGACTGCGAGCCCCAGCCACGGGGAATGATTACTCTCTGCTTTCTTTCACTCATCATAAGGAGGACGGCGCTCAGATCCTCGCCTTTTGTGATGCAAATGCAGTTTTGTCTGAAAATATGCTGCTTATAGTGTCCTTGAGCGCCTCGGAAGGTCTTTTGTGGAGGAATTGCTTTGGAGCAAGACCTTGATATTAATGAAAATCACAACTCCTTAAATGCCTTCCTGTTTCGAATGATTCAGGCGGACGCACGGATGCATTAGAATGCGTTTCATAAGACATTTTCTCAACTAGTTTGGTTGCAGCCGTCATCCTTTATTTGTTTTCGGGACCGAAATATCATCACGGTGTTGATGTATAATTAGGGATTTTATTGTCGGATGCCCGGGACTGTAGTTAATGCTTGTAGATTTTTGCATTTAGTTCTTTATTTACTGCAGTTGTAAAATGGCAGTTATCTGTGGCGCTGCAGTAAATCCAATAACATTAACGGTTGACTTTACAACAGTCGCTTATTGGTTTGTCACAGTGGAATGCTAATTTGGAGGGCGTAGTTCTTTAATTGCCCTTGCACTTGTCTGGCCGGCGTGACTGGTCGTCATATTCGGTTTGATTTAAATCCCGACTGTTGCTGAATGAATAACGAGTTTCTCTTGGAGAGCCATGGAAGGTCAAGTGATCATAAGTTTAACGTGTTTTCAGTGTTAATCAGAATATTCATGTTGAAAACTAGGAAATGGAGAATGAGTCATGATGCGAAATGTAATACCAAAGGTCTCTGCATGTTGGTTTTCTATACTTGCTGTTATGAAGATCTGCTCATCGCATTTCGCATCGCAACACTGATTGCAGATCACTTGGAGGGTGAAATTAAAGTGCCATGTGTCGAATCCACCTGCGAGTAGAGCAGTAGAGGGACAGGAAGTCTCTTTGAAGAGTTTCTCCCGGGGTCTTACGGTTCTCTAGAGTAGCCGTGTTGTAAATGACAGGTGTGAAATTGCTGAGGACTTCCACCACACTTCTTTTAAGACACAGTAGCGCCATCCTACTGTCCTCTGACTTCATTTACATATCTTATAGAAAACATATAAAAAAAGATTCACTGCCTGCCACACCATCATAAAAAGCAATTTCAGCCGAGTAGCTGAACCAAAGTGGATATTCTTGACTTCCTCCCAAGACGTCTGCGCATATAGAGCAATATGCCTTGGAAGGGTAGAGACAGAATGTTTATGTAGGTACTGTATTTTATAGGTTGCAATAGAAAGAGGCATGTGATTGTGCACAGTGTTTTATTTTTAGGTATGCATACGAGCCCGTGCATATTGATACGGGTTATATAATCCAAGCGGAGAGGCAAACTGTAGTCGGGATTGAACAATCACAGAAGAGAGCAGTGAATTCTAATTTAAAGCCGTGAAAAAGGTTGCCTTTTAATATTGTGATCGCCTGGTCTTTCACATGAATTACATCGCATATTATTGTGCAAAAACAATCATATTCTTTTCTTGTTTTCCAGGACAGCATCTAAACATTCTTTCAAAGCCTTACTTAATTTAGTGAGGATTATGCTTGAAACATGGAAAAATGAAACAAAATGCACTTCTTCCATTTTTCTGTGTTTTAATTTTGCAGTTTGACAAATATATATATATATATATATATATATATATATATTTGTTGAAATCCTGAAATCCATGTTCTTGTGTGAACATTTTTTTTTGGTCCCCATGAGGAAACAAGCTTATAAATCATACAAGTTTTTTGAAAATCTAAAAATACACAAAGTTTCCTGTAAGGCATAAGTTTGTTTAGGGGAATGGCAATAAAATGTACAGTTTGTACACAATAAAAACCATTCCGCCCATGAAATATCCCAATAAAACAAGGAAATCCAAGGTGTGAGTGTATACTATCTGAATATAAGTATATATGTCTGAAACAGAACTGGAAGTTAAATTGGGATGAGGAATTGCAATTCAAAGCAATTAAACACAAATAATGCATTCTGGGAAATTAAGTTTTTGTTTTTCTACTATAAAATTGGTCAATGCTTTATTTATTGACCAATTTTCTTTTTGCGTTCTTAAAAGCAAGCATTCCGTTCACCTCAAAATTGAACTGCATTCTTAATTCAATTCTGAATGGTGCTATCTGAATGAGAAATATATGTGTGTGTTTTCTTGTCTCCTCTTGGATTAACATATCTCATAATACTACAAGAGGCTGTATTTACGGTCCCTGCTCATATTTTTTCCTCCCTGTAGAATGATTTCCTGTTGTCCTCTCCCATGCCCACCTCATATCTCATTGGTGTGAAAGCCAAGACTTTCATAAATGAAAAATGAGAAAACATGTAATACCTTTTCATATATGCGTTTGGTGGAGAGTTTTCCGTTTTTCTTATTTGGCTGTTAAGCCAAACCGAGCCTTCAGACTGAGGTTACAGAGTAGGATTGTGAAATGACAAACAGGAGGGGGTGGAAGACACCTGGGTCGCACTCTTGAGAGGACTTCAAATCAACCACGTTGAAAACATGTTCCCGCCCTCGAGATATGCTCCTTCGGATAGAAATTCATGTTTGAGTGCTTCGGTTGTGACCTCTCTGAGTCTCATTGGTCTTTTCTTCTAACCTCAGGAAAAGGATATTCATGTCCTGCTTGAGATGTTGCGAATGCTTCTTTATTTATCACAAATGTCTTGACTTCCGATGCCTGTGTTGTATTAAGTCCTTGGTCTATGACCGACTCTGTTATATCTCTTCAAAAACCCAATCAGTCAGTTGTGGGAGATTCCTCAGCATTCATCTGATCTCACTCCTCCGAGTGTATAAGAGCTGTTGAAGGTTAATGAGGAGCACTGGGGCGAAAAGTTTTCCAGCGGCTGTAGCCAGCAGTTTCCCAGCAGCAGATGCTCTCTTCTCAGCCTTGGCGACATGGTGAGAGGCTCCAGGCGTGGAAATCTCACTGTCGTACATAATGCATGAGGAGAGATTTTTCGAGTAAACGGGTAGTGAATTTTTTATCACAGACCAATCGTACCAGCCTCTGTCTTTCTGAAGCAACAAACGATGGTCAAGTGGCTAAAGAGTTTTAAGGATTAGCTCCTCGTATCGCAGGTCCTGAAGCTCTAGAGGTTGCTGCATAATTGAAAAGCGCTTTGCGCTCGCTGTCTAACGGCAAAACTGTTTTGTATTGACAAGCGTCCAGATAGGGCGAAGATTAAGCACCGGTATCAGGAGAGATCGGATCTCTGCAAACCGCTGATATTTCTGGAATATCTCTATTATACTCGAACTCTGCTTTTCATGGTTTGTCACACAGAGAGTCTGCGCAGTAAGAAAACACACAAACACACAGCCTAAATCCCACCTTATATTTGTATTACCCAGTAATACCAATCGCTCAGATCCCTTTTGATCATGGATTACTCACAAAATCTCCTCTTCTCTATGAATCAAAGAATGCAGCAGATCAAAACAGATATTAGAGAGACTGCATCTCTGACCTTTTCTTGGGAATGTGGTTAACATGAAATGAGATGTAATCACAGCATAATCACGACCTGGTTCAAACATCAATCTCTTCTCTTAAAAAGCACAGATGTACCCCTCTGTAGCACTGTTAAGTGTAATACGTGTTTGATCGGTCTGGCTTTTTAATCACATCACAACTCAACTCAACAACTTAAGAATATGTATGTATAGCTGTTTAATGGCAGGCTCTATTAAACATGTCAAGTGATACCTTAAAGGGAAAACTTCTGACATCATTTAAACCAGACCTGTGTGACTTGCTTTCTTCTGTGAAGGTATTGTGAGAAATGTATCAGTGTTGGTTGGTTACCAACATTCTTCAAAATATTTTCTTTTGTGGTCTACAATAGAAAGTCAGTCATACGAGTTTGGAATGACATGAAGGCGCCTAAATGATGACAGAGTTTTCATATCTTAGTGAACTGCTATACCTATTTAACCCACATAATGTGACAACATGCCCCACTGTCGAACATAATTTTTCCCTAGGCAACAACTTTCAGTTACTCATACTGAAATTGCCTTACAAATATCTCAAAGGTCTTCACTCAAGTAAAAAGTGAATCACAACTTTCCATTGATGCACTTATTCCCAATGCATTTCTTTGTTTCACAGCATATTTGAAATCTCGACTGATTCATTTCTATAGCTTTTTTTGTTCTGAATCTACTCCTCTTGATATTCCATTTCAACCGTTAAATGCAATCATTACTTCTTAGCAGTCCAGCCCACACTTCTCAAAACGAGTTAAATTCAAGTACTCCAAAAATGTGTATTTCAGACGCAATATCCATTAACCTACACCAAATTGTATACTTTGATATGTTTTCATATTTGCCTCATTTTATTCAGTTTGACCGTACCTAGAATAACCCCTTCATGGAGTAGAAACACCCATTGGATTCCTGCAGGGTTGTGTGGGGAAAATGTGAGCCGTTTATATCTACCTGACCTTCACACTCTCAGTGGGGGCCTAGCTGCAAATGATAAGAGTCCTCATTGTAAGAACAAGAAGAGGAAATGGAAGGAGTGAATGAAGAGAGCACACAGTAGGGAATCGGACATGGACGGGGGGTATGAGAGGTGCCAGAAGGAAGGTTGAGTGTTGGGAGGGGGAGATTCACACCAGGTGTTTTGTCACAATATTAGAAATGAACAGCCTTTTAAGTTTTCTAAGGTACCTTTCCTGAATTCCAAGTTCTTAATAGGATAGCGACCCCTAAAAATCAGCTTTATGATGTTCCAAACAGCTTTTTGATCTTCTGTACGACATTCTTCTGTGGAATACAAATGAACATATTGTAAATTTTATTGTAAAAGAAGAAGAAGAAGAAGAAGGAATGCCATTTTAAGAACTAGCAGCAAAGTGTTGGTCTTTGTTGTTTAAAAGAAGTATTATGGATGTTTGTGGATTTGCTCTTTAGAGACAGACCACTTTATGTACATTTTCAGTGACACTTTAATGCATTCTGCCATGTTTTTATGAGGATCTACCCAAGGCTAGGTGATAAACTCTCCGTCTCAAGGACATACAGGCTCAAGACAATAGGTAATAGCATCTAGGTGGTGTACTCTTTGTTGAGCGGTCTCGTCTTGCTTTAACATGTTATTATGCCAGCTATTTCAGCCCTAAGAAGAAGTCATGGAGTTTGATCTATGGCAGTAACTCATACGCAGCTGGTGTGGCTGATACGAGAAGCTCTTCACCATAAGTAATGACAACATAAAGGAAATTTACCACCCTGCCACTCAGGCCTGGAGTAGGGCTCTGATATACGGACAACATGCCAATGCTATTCCGTCCAAACGCAGGAGCTCGTGAATTACAGAGAAACAGTTGGAGCGGAAGGAGTCGAGCGGGTTTGATTTGGGGAAGAATCAGCGGGCTTGGGCTCAGAGGTCAAAGGGAAGCATTGTGCTGGGTTTAGATTTTGTACATATGCTGTTTTGCATTGCTATTAAGAGCACGTATGGTATGTGGCTGAAGGGCAAAGTTTTTGTTTCCAGATAATGATGGATTATATCTCTTGTGAACGTACAGGGTTGCAAACTTTGCAACGTTTCTTTTTCATGAAGTTGTCTGTGTGTTAAACTTCCAGGGTCAACGGAGACATAAAGACAGCCGTTACCCACTCAGGCCATGTGAATGATCCCGGTGGTGATATCGGATGTAATGTGTTGCTAGGAGTAATAGGGAAGCTGCATTTTGCAGAAATCAAATGGTGGTCTTTTCTCTGCTCTCCACTGTGATAATGGTGACAGCAGCGGTGCAACATTACAGTACCTTTTGGTTGTAGAAAATGAAGCGAGAAGATGTCTTGATGACTCCCTTGAGCAGTTTACAATGAATTTTCATTCAGGCATGGATTTTTTTTTCATTTTTCAAAAATTTGTACTTTAGAATTTTTTTAAAATCTTTTTTTAGTTGTTTAGTTTCAACTTATCATCCAATTATTTTCCTTTTATTTTAATTTATTAGTTTTATTTAATTTTTGTTTTAGTTTCTCATGACTACAACAGTTAATGACATTAAAGGCCCGATTTACTAAACACGACAAATTAGAGCAAGAGCAAAATTCCCAAAGTCCATTGCCTGAAAAGGAAAACTTCTATAAATGCATGTTAAATAATAAAGATCAGGTCCAAAAATAACTGTCCACGCATTTTCAGCACAAATTCGCCACTGCATGTTTGTGTACTGTTGTGTAATGTTATTATTATTGGGCACATTTTAGCTGTTAATTGCTTTTCACTCCATCTTCGTTGTCTCTGTTGGGGATAAAAAGTTTCGCTGTGACTTCAGTGTTCTGAGTTCACTCTGTTGTAACTCTTCTCCTCCATGTACTGTAGTGGTATTTATTTAATACTGTATTGCTGTAGGCTTCTCTTGATCGTCTGCAGCCAGAGGGACCGTCGATAGAAAGTTCAATGGAAAACATCCCTCTGCTCACATTACCATTTAATATGATGTGATCTCCTTGGCCCTTGATTAAGACCTCGTCTTGAGCATTGAATGATATGTACAACGGGTAGATTTAGCTCATACATGCCTACTGTGCGAGATGTTAATAATTGAGAAGGCATCTGTTCCAATTAATATGCCCCTTCATATCAAATCCCCATTTAAATATCCAAAACTGGGTCACAGTCTCTATAGCATGATGGAATGAAATGAATCGCCTTCTTTATATCATTACATTTTAACGTCGGAGAATCTAGCTCATTTCTACACAGGCTTTAGGAAGGGGTCTCCTTTGTAGTCGGCACAACCGCTTTTAAAGTCGCTAGCATGGATATCAGAATGCAGCTCTACACGCTGGCTTTCTTTGAATGATGAGGCAGATATTTATAATGTCTTTGGAATACAGGAACCTCATTAACCTCATATTACACTGATAGATGCTTTAACAGATGCTTAGCACTGTTAAGAATGTGGGCTTGATTTGTAAAATTCCTCTGTGGCTGTGATGTAGAGCGCATTTCTTGCGCGGAATATTAAGTTGCGAGATTCTTCCCTCTCAATTGTCTCCTCCAGGCCAGAGCATGTGCAATTCCCTGTAGTAGCGATAGAGGCATCAGCGTTTTCTGAATCTGACATTACACAAGCTTTATATCACATGTGTGGTTTGCCAGGCTTATGCAATGCAGTGAACATGCTTGCGCTATACAACACAGTGTAAATGCATTCAGTTCCAGGGAGGGATATAGGAATCATTTCCGAGTATTAGTTACTCTAATGAGGATCATGTTTGGTCCTGACGCTCTGCCAGCGCTTTACGGTGAGACTCACTTGCTGCGATCAATGTGCACCATTTGATCTCGAGCTGGATATGATTAAAGCGAGTTGGGAGACCTCAAAGAAGAAGGCTGAGAGACCAAGGGCAGTCTGGCTCCATCTGTTTCATAGAGAATCTTTTAGGAGCGCTGTACCGTATGTGTAAATCTCACCGTGCTAACAGTGTCGGATAAAAGGCGTGAGCCGACACCATTTGGAGGTGAGACACTCAGCAGTATTCTATCACGCCTGTCAATGGCAGATAGAGCTTTTATTCTGAGGTTTGGCAATTCACTCCCACCCGAGCTGAGAACAAACCAGCTCCGGTGGGTTCTGCTTTCAGAGGAGCACAAAATTCTCCGACTTCCTTTTATCCTCCCTCGTTTTTTTCCGAGCTACATGACATTTCCTATATATCTAGGATGTATTGCGCCACAGATATGTGCTTCACTGCGAAACACGTCAACTTGTTATTGAAAGTCGGAAAAGGGTGTTTAAAGGTGGGCGGGAGCTCAACGTTTTGATTATCGCATTTTTATTTGTTTATTCTTAGATGTGCATCAAGAAAGAAACCCTGTCTGCGAGCGGCCTGACTGACATTTTGCAGAGACGGAAATAGAGAGCGGTAAAGACTAAAATGTGGTGCTACAACCCACAGTGTGTTCATTATTGAACACTTCTGGTATGCTGCTTTCAGGCATTTCTATGGAAGGATGAACTATGCCCTGATAGCTCACTTCAGCACAAACAGCCTCAGGTGCCTTGGGCAGAGTCAGAGCGTTAAGCTTTTTGAGTACGTTCACCGACTCTGACACCTGAAACTCAAACTGCAAGATGTGTGTTTTGTGGTTTGTGTGCTGTAATATTTCCTCTTGTGGGCACTTTTGCACATCTTGTTCAATCCAAAACCAACAAGTCAAAACAAAAATACTGTGTAATTTGTCTTCCGCAGTGTAATTAAAAAAAAAAAAAAAAATTTACTTTAAAGGGATATTTCACCAAAAAATGAAAATTCTCCCATTAATTACTCAGCCTAATGTCCTTCCAAACCTGTATGTTTTTTGGACGCAGTTTGAGACGATAGACAGCTAGTCAAGTTCCAGAAAAGTAGCAAGAAGATCGATCAAATAGTCTATGTGACATCAGCGGTTCAAATGTTAGTTTAGAAAGCCGCAAGGATACTTATTGTCTGCAAAGAGGTCAAAAATAACAACTTCATTCAAGAGCTAATCTCCTCCGCGTCACCTTAAAGCAGACCCACTGTCCTGAAAAGTTTAAAAGCTTCAACACACCTGCCTTTTGTATTTTTGATTAGCTGCTTCAAGTGTGTTTGATTAGGGTTGTAGCAAAACTCTGCAGGACAGTTGGTCCCCAGGAGCAGGGTTGAAGTCCTATTCCTTAAAGCACCATTTTGGAAAGCATCACTTAAATGCTGTTCTGTGTCAGTAGCACCATACAAGGATATGTGCTTTGTTTTTTACCCTTTGATCTGCATATTAACATTGTTTACGTATGTGATACTTTCCAAAATGGCACTATAGGGTGACGCGGAGGAGACAAATTGTTAAAAAAAAAATAATTATTTTTGTTTTCTTTGCAAACAAAAAAGTATCCTTGCTATTTGCTATTCACAATGCATCAAATATATCGTAATTTGTGTTATGAAAATAAACAAAGGTTTTGAACGACCTGAGGGTGAGTACTGTAATTAATGACTGAATTCTCATTTTTGTTTGAGCTATCCCTTTAAAAAGCTACACTTTCAAAGCGACCACATGCTGTTTTTTTACTCTTATGTGTTCCACATGCAACTTCACACATCAGACTGATTCTCGCAAACTGATTCTTTCTAAACTGTCCTTTTTTTCAAATGGAGAATTGGAAAATTGGATTAATTCTAGTAAATCAGTTTGTTATAAATAATCCTTTCACATGGTGTTGGAAAGTCTACTTGGTTCAAGAGAATTGGCCACTCCTTTGTTTTCCTGGCTGTGTGCTTTTGGGTCATTGTCATGTTGGAAGACCCAGCCACGACCCATCTTTAATGCTCTGACTGAGGGAAGGAGGTTTTTGCC
>JAUCMU010000143.1:12557058-12576088 GCA_032275025.1 Enteromius treurensis
AACAGTATTTGGTATCTTGGTATAATTAACAACGATTTGAAACAAATATGAAGTTATTTAATATATAAACAATGCAGCGGCGCTCTGTGGCGCAGCAGGAATTTGAACAGTCGGTTTTCTGAGTCGTAACTGGGCGCCGCGGACAGACGCCGAATTGCGCCACCGGTGTGCGTACACCCATAGAAAACAATGTGTTCGAATTTTAAAGACATGGCACGACGCGGCGCTGCGCTGCGCTTCTCGTCCGGTGTGCGACCCCCTTTAGCACCATGTCATATTTCAGTTTTTCTTTTTTTAATAAATCTGCAAACATGTCAACAATTCTGTGTTTTTCTGGCAATATGGGGTGCTGTGTGTACATTTAATGAGGGAAAAAGGAACTTAAATGATTTTAGCAAATGGCTGCAATATAACAAAGAGTGAAACATTTAAGGGGGTCTGAATACTTTCTGTACCCATTTGTATGTATATACACACACACACATCCTGATTTTAAAGATGGATATATAATTCATTATAATAAAATTTTAATTTATATACATTATTTCTATTTTAAATAAATGCTATTCCTTTGAACTTTACATCCATCAAACAATCTTGAAAAAAGAATACCAAGGGAGTATTTACAGATATTAAGTTTAGAATAAATAAAATTACACAATATTAGTTATTATAAAATGCAATTAGATTAAAAAATATTGGTGCTTTAAATAAAAATGTATTCATTCAATTAAATAAAATTAAATATAAATGAAATGCAAACTCAGTGAGCATGAAGGACATTAGCATTAAACAAACAAATAAATATATATATATATATAGTTTATTTATTTTCCTCTTTTAGCAAAACATATACTACAGTATATAATTATACTGAAAAAAGAAAAAAAAGATTTAAGACTATAGAAGAAAATAGAATAGAATATTTTAATAAACATATTTAAGTCTCATGCATCTTTTCCCCCAAGAAAATATGTCTTGTTTTAAATATATTTAAATATTTTGGAACACAAAATAATAATTAATAAATGACTTTTTTGCCGTGAGCAGTTTTTATTCATACGTAGGTGCAAGAATTAATTTTCATCTCCAAAATGTTGTTTTACACCTCCCCCTTGTTTGTCCACTATAAATTTGACCTCAATTCCAGCTGATTGCTCTAAATATTATATGTTGAGCAGCAAAGCTGTTAGACTGTGGGCGAGTGGAGGACTTGAAGCTTGCGTAGAGCCTGTTGGCTGGGAGAACTTGCTTTTTCATCTCCCCTGCTCCCCCACTCTCTTGTCCTCCAGGCCACCCACTTCTACTGCAGTGATGAATAAAACAAGAGACGCGGGTTTGGTACGTTTGTGCTGACTCTCTGTGTTTTAAATGAAGCAGCAGACGAGCGCGGCTACGCTTACAAGTAGCGCCTTGCTTGGTAACACACATACTCACACACGCAGGTCACCAGGGGAAGGTCAAGCGGCTTTTGAATACTTCGCTCCATTGAAAAGCTTCCATGCTGTAAATGGACCCTCTATACCAGTGAAGGAAGTAAACTGGGCCTTGAGCTCTGCGATACATGGTCAGGAGGGGGGACGAGAGAGAGATAGAATCCCATATTGGATGCTGTCGGAGGACCTTTTAAGTTTGATCCCATTTCTGCTCGTGCCTGATGTGCTCGGTGATGATGGATGATGAGCCTGGGCGCATTGTGTTAGATCTTGCATATCTTCAGCCAAGCTTGTCAGGAGCTGACCAACCTGCTTTTAAATAAATTCATCCCATCTCATTCTCCTCCTCCTCCTCGTCCTCCATTCTCTGACACCCCAGACTGAGCGGAGCAAGGCTGTGTCTTCTCATGCAGAATTTTTCACCGAATTACATCAGTGTCAAGCAGGCGAACGCTTCCAGATAATTTACCTCTCAGCCGAGATGGATTTGCATTATAAATAAGGGAATATTGCCAGTCTGTGATGCTGCCTTATTCAAAATAGCCTTAAGAACTGTTAAAGATGCCTAACTGAGCGCAGACACCTACTTAAAGTGTCACGATCCTTGTTTATCATCACCTGCCTAAGTTTCAGAGAGTGTGGCTATCTGCTTGAAAATGTCACAACAATCTAAATGCACTTGTGTAGTAAAAGCTTGTGCTTAGCAACTCCGTTTAAGCATCACTGAGAGGGTTGTCTAGGTTTAGAGAGGATGTCAGAGTCTTTTAACCTGTAATGATTTTTCGCATGAACCTAGAAACATTCACCCGCATGCACCTTACGTATCTTAATAGATGGGTCTCTTCAATGACAGGAATCGGGGCTCGTGTTGGGATTCACTTGAGAATGTCAGTACTTAGAGGCACAGTTAAAAAAGCAACATTTCTACCTCATTCCTGAGACCACCTGTATTTTCGCACAGTCTATCTGTCTGAATGCTAAAAAATACTGCCTTCTTAATGGTAGAAATGCAACAAGGTGCATCCAAATGCGTAATAGTCTGTCAACTAAAATGCCTTCATCTGGCTTATGTTTAAAGGCAGCAAGCCACACACAGCAGAAATGATTTTCTTACTTAATATTTTTGTCTTGTTTTCCAGTAAAAAAAACAAAACAAAAAAATTCTTAAATCAAGACACATTTACTTCAGATGTTAAATGATTTGAGCTTTCGTTTCATACAAGAAATTTGTGCCAGTAGGGTTATAAAAATAATTTAGTTTACCCTTTGAATTTGATTTATTTTTCTCACTTTACTGACAGACCTTTGTTTTAAATATAAAGTCATTTTGCTTTTCAAGTAAATGTAGTGTGATTTAGGAATGCTTAGATGTTTTTACTGGAAAACAGGAAAAAATATGAAATAAGAAAATTATGTTGCAGTATATGGCGTCCTGTTAGTAGTGTTTATCTGTCACCATTGACATATACTGTACACAATAATACTGTCTAAATATATGAATTGGCAAATAACGATAATTATGTTTGGTATTGTATTGATATTATTTTTTACATTTTTCATATTTATGCACCAATTATACATACTGTACAATAATTATTACATGTCACATGACCCTTCATGATCCTAATGGAGTCACATGACTTGATTTTTTAAAATCATTCTAATATGCTTATTTCAGGCTAAAGAAACATTAGTATCAATGCTTTTAGGATTCTTGCATCAGTAGAAAATAAAAACGAAAACCTTTTAGCTTAAATAGAAATCTTTATAATTTAATAAATTTAATGCAATAATATTGGCTCTGTTCTTCTGTATCTAAAATTGAGTCAGTTCAAAAAAAAAAAAAAAAATTTAAGTATTCAAGTAAATAAAGATTGTACATGTTTCTCTCTCTCTCTCTCTCTCTCTCTCTCTCTCTGTTTGCTCAATTCTTTGACTGTGTGTCATACCCAGTAGATTTTGCATTGCAGTTTTGCATTTACCATAGACCGATATAGAGTAGACAAGAAGCCATGTGGGAAAGAAAAGGGGACGGAGGTTCAAACTTAGGTCACCTTAAGCACAAAAACATGTCAGAGTGCCCCTGATGAGGGCATGCTGGCTCTGAACCCAGTAATCATATTTAGCACAACCCTTTATGCCAAAGAAAATCCATCCGGAAATGGGCAGAAGGTGCAGCATGACCCGGTCTGGCTGAGTCATCTGTATTGTTCCATATGTCAAGTTCAACCGTCCATAAAAAGACTGGAATGTAAAAGAATATTCAAACTTTGCATTTTTATAGACTGTTGTACTGCATATGAAAGCTTATGGTTGCCTATATTTAAAGCACGCTTGAATATAACAAGCAAACAGCAATGATGCTATAGATACAGATGTGCTAAAGAAGATCTTTGTCACAATGCGGCTTTGATTAATGCTGAGTTTTGACAGTTTGGACCAATGGGAAAAAATGAATTAATAAATGGGGACTCAGCATCCAAATAAGGCTCATAATCAATTTCCATTATAAACCAGCAAAAGCTATTCTAAATATGTGAACCTCACAATGCCACTGCAGTTGATGGAGTAGTTTGTAAGTAAATGAAATTTAAATGTACAGTTTTTTCAACTTGACTCCATTTCAGCTCAGAGAAAGGCATTACAGTCATTAAATATTAGGCTGGTAATGCCTACAGCTCTCTTGAATTTGTTCTAGATCATTAAGCATGCATTATGGTGCCTTGAAGCTTGTCAGAAACAACTTTCCTTAGGGAAGGATGTAAAATCACTGATGGTTAAGACTTACAGATACTTTTGGAACTCAGAGCCATGAACTTACTTCCCTGAATCAGGTGCGGGAACTTTCTAGCCCCTTGGGATTTTTTTTAGGTAAGCTCAGCTTCTCGCAGAACACAGACGGCTAGGACTCTGCGGTGAGCCAGAGCAACAATTGTGGAGTCGTACGCAGAGGTGAAAATAACTCTTGGCCTGTCCCACTTTTCCCCTGGCTTCTCCTCTCATTTCTTCCACGCCTTTTCGTCTGGTGGACAGCGTGACTCATTGTTGGACTGTCACTCTCTTAATGATGTCAAAGGGTCCGTCTCTAACAGGAGTCATGTCTTCACGTGCCCATCTGTCTGAGGACTCAGCAGCCCCATTTAAGCCAGGTTTGATTAAATGTCAGAAGCAAAGATGTGTGCAAAAGGAAAAGGTGAAGGACAGCAATGCAGGATGGAAATTGCTTTTGAGGGGCAGGGGAAGCTGGCAGCTCAATGCATTAATGATGAAGGGAAATTAATTTACATTGTAATAATGAAAGTGTGTTGGAGCCTGAGGGAGGGAAGCATGCAGCGTCTTTTGCTGAAGAAATGCCGTCTTTGGGAATATTTTTCTAATCGCTCTCAGAAAGGGTAATTCACAGCAGGTGTCTCATTGCACACACAGGTCGTGTCAAGCTGACAATTGGGAAAGCTTTCACTGATGTTTTTTTTCTTTTTTCTTGCCAAAGTCCTTTAATGTGGCCGTTATACAATTTCCTGGATCAGAACGGGCCCTGGTGTAAAGCTGAACAAATAACAGTCTTAACCACTTGTGACTCAATCACAGCCCCTTGTTTAGTAACAGCTGTATTATAAGAATCTCACAAACACAACAGAACAGTGTCTAAAGTCTTGCTTGTATTTCCGTTACACTCAATTGACCCACAATGACTTCTTTTGCATCAGAACATTTTTGCTTTAAGATTTAGACTGTGGTTTCTGGTTTTGTATGGTACAAGTTGAATTCACGCAAATTGTAAGGCTCAGTACGATGTAGGAATGAAAGTTAAGAGAGCTAATTGACATTTAGATAGCTGGCCCGTCTGACAATACAGGTTTGAGCTAAATTGCAGATAAGGAAGTTAAATTTGAGACTAGATTACACCAGCAAACAAACTTAAGCTGGTTTAAAGCTGTTCATTTCCATCAGGGTTACTGTTGATAAAGATGTTGTCGAAAAACAAACATGATCTGGGTATAGGAGCCGGATCTACCTATTATAATTATCAATATAGTAGCTTAAAAGAGCAAATTGTTTTCTCTAATGTGTGAATTACAAAAAATAACACTGGTAAACAGTGTTTAATTGTCTTATTTCTCAGTTAAAATAACAAATTCCTTGAAACAAGATACATTTACATGAGAAGCAGTAGTGCATAAGATATTAGGATTTGTGAGAATTATTAGTCATGTTATCGAGTTGGAACAAGTTAACAAGCAAGAAAATGTCAAAATAAGCTTCAAATTTAGACACGATATATGTGAAAACAAGTCTTAATAACCTATGTGGTCTTGCTTCCCAAATAAAATGGGATCGTTTATTACATTTCAAAGGTTTTTTACTGAAATCGAGGCCAAAAAAAGAGCTATTTAGTGTGCACATTAACAAATGTGTTGAAATGATCTTCAACATAAGCAAGAAACCAATACATGTGACGAACTACAGTACATGATATGATATGAATCACACTACGTTGTTATACTTTTGTCGGATTTTATTCTTGATTTGAAATATATTACTGAAGCACAATTTCAACAAGGAACAGAGATTTCTTTCAGTCTCTCACATGGCCCAGGGGTGTTACAAATATGGCTTCGGAGTGGACTGATATGCCTTAAAGGAACTTGGCAAAAACCAATGAGCTTCTCACACTGAAGAGCTGTCGAGCCGTTGTTATGCTCAGATCTGATCCATTCCTTTTTTTTTTCTTTTTCAGCAAAGGCAAATGCATATTTTGCAAGGACAGTTGTTATGGTCATTGTGTAAACACGCGTTTTTCTAGTGTCTTGATACTGCACGACATATCAATTAAGAAAACAGGGACAGAACAATCTGTTTATATTTCTTTTCCTCAGCGCAGTCTAGCTAGTTAAGCAGCATGGTTGGGACACCTGCACACCAGCATTCCATGACGGGAATCAGCATCCAAAACACAGCATATTTAAGCAGGTCTTTCCAGCAGGGGTGTCATCGTTGTTTTAATGTGGTGATGATGGGCTTTGTTAAAAATAACTGCAAATAACCACAGCAGGTTGCCAGTCGTTCATGACAGTTTAATTAAATTTCACCCACGGCCCAATAAATGCAGGCACAGGCTTGAGGGTAGACCACCATACATCCTCAAACAAAAGCCAGAACAGTACCGTTTGTTTGCATGCTGGCAGACGACAAGAGGTCCACATGACTGCAAAGCAAAAATTGAGAGTTATTAATGGCTGACAGTGCGTGGCGGGCCGCTGCCAGTATGATAAACAGTGCTCGGTGTTGCTGTTTTTATATCACATATTATATCAGGCCATTACTGCACTCAGTGGTCTGCAAAGCTCATTAATCCGCCTTGTCTCAGAGGTGTCACCGCAAACCGGTCGTCCTTTTTAAAGACGCGCCCCTGTGGCCGTAAATCTGCACCTAAGATGTGGAATCCTCACGCCATCGCAATCTAATGCATCATCATCATCAGGGCTTGCCAGTGGCTGAGCTGTCTTCATCATCGCCGAAGGCCACAAGGGGGATCGTTGTTGCGAGTACTTTATCCTTGTGTACTGAAGAGTATTGATCTGATTGACCTGAGAGGTCAAGCTTTTGGCTGGTTAGTGTGGTCTAGTTGGGCCTCTCTGATCTTTCTCTATTGATGGGCACCACATTGTAAACATATCTTGTTTTTTTTTTTATTATCATTACGATGATTGTGAATGTTTTGTTATTTTGAAATGAACTTTAACTTAAGTGTTTTTTAAATGTTTGTGAAAGAAGTCTCTTAGGCTCACCAAGTCTGCATTTACATTTGAGGCAGTAAAAATAAAACATTGTGAAATATTTTAAAAATTTAAAACACCTTGATTTCTATCTCAACATATTTATAAATGTTATTTATTTCTGTGATGTCATAGCTGAATTCTCAGCAGTCATCTGCAGTGTTCAGTGTCACATGTTCCTTCAGAACTTAAATAGTGTTGAAAATGTTTTGCCGCTTAATATCTTTTTGAAAACTGATAATTGTTGATGAATAAAAATAACCGGATTTATTCAAATAGAATCGCATCCAAAATAAAGGTTTTTGCTCACATAATGTATGTGTGTATACTGCATATATTTATTGTGCATATATAAATACAAACACATATATATGCATGTATATATTTAAGAAAAATGTTGTTTATACTGTATATTAAATATATTTATATAATTGAAAATATTAGAATATAAATATGTTCGTATTTTCAAAATATATACATTTAAGTTAATATATATGGTAAGTTTGTGTATTTTATTCTGGATGAGTTAATTGCGATTAAGATATTTTAGCAGTCTTCAAGAATAATTACGTAGTAATCAGCAATATTATAAAGATTTCTGGAGAAGACTGGAGAAATGGCTACTAAAAAGTATTCTTTGCAATAATAGGAATAAACTGCATTTTAAATGTATTAAAATGGAAAACTATAGTCATATTTCACAATATTACTGTTTGGCAGTATCTTTAATCTAATTAATGCAGCTTTGGTGAGACTTTTTTCAAAAACATAAATCTTCAGAACCTACGGTGTATATTTTTTTCCTAGTCTTGCCATCACAGCCGAGGATAGTCGCTGTAAAGTGTTTGGGATACAGTGCCAAAAGAAGTTTTGAAATCGCAGGTTTCCAGGGGGTCCCACACTATTTGAGCACTGCCTTTAAGATGAATGCTTACGGATACCTCTCTCCAGGTACTACAGGCCTCCCAAGACTCAGCAAGAGAGTTTTTAAATTGCAATTTGTACGGTGGCCTAGAGAGCAACCAAACACAGAAACGCGCTGCAAGCACACAAACGTTGTTAAAATAAACAAAAAAACCCTCACCTTTTAGTTCAGCGACAACACCTCAGCTCTGACCAAAAGCCACTGAACAAATAATCAGGTCCCAGATGGGTTCGTCACTTTTTCAGGTCCTCCTGAAACCTTTCCGTTGTGCTCTGTGCTATTTGAAGCGGGTTTCTGTGTTTTGTTGCATTGTGAGAATTTGCAGCGCCTGTGTTGTCAAACTGATGAAGCTGTTTTCTTAATGTGTTGTTGTTTTTCTGTTTGCGTGTGTTTTCTTAAGTTGCAGCACGTTGAGCTCTCTCGGCCACCGTAAATTTGTTTGCAAATGCAACATGTGTCTTAGCTCCATTACACTGCCACCCTACTTACTAGGGTTTGCAAGACGGGGTGAACTGTAGAGACTTTTCACCCAGCTGTGGTCCTCTCAAACTGTCTAACAGTGACAGGCTTGACAGTGTGCACCAATATAGAGCCTCTAGCTGCTCTGACTGAAGTGTAGGAGAGAAGAAGTCGTCTTTCATTTTCTTCAGGTCGTGGCAGTTCGCTGAGAGAGAACACATTGTAATACACGCTTAAGGCCAATTATCCAAGCTCTTCCTTCAATGAATTTGACATTGTTTGAGAAGATCAGTGTGTTATTGTCATGAGTGTGACAGAATTATTGCTGCATTGTTTCAAGTTCATAATCTTTTCTTTTTTAATGAAAATCTCAAAGGTTTTTGTCTTTTGATTGTCTGGTGAAATTACTCGATCAGTGGCATGTCCAGACTAGTTTTGCTACAGGATGCACTGGTAACACTTAGGGTCCAGTTCTCACTATTAACTAGTTACTTATTAGCATGCCTGTTGTTAATGTATTGAATGTTTACTAATACTTATAAAGCACATATTCTGCATGACCATATTCTACCCCTCTAATTCCGGGCTCACACTATGATGATGAAATCTGGTTGCAGCAGCACATAAAGAGAATCTTCACAGATTATCTTCCTTCAAACGAAGATTTTTAACTTAAACCGTTGCAGTCTGTCAGTCATATAATGCAAGTCAATGGCAAAAAATATGCTAATTTTATCACACCAGGTGCAATTATTTGCATCTCACGATAAACTAATGCAATCAAAACAGAACTGGTTACTAGTTTATAAATAAGAATGTTTCGTGGCAAGAAGTTGCTAATCGTTGGCAGTTTGTGTTCTTATATCTTTATTTTCGAAGGCACCTTGATTAGCTTGATTAGCCATTTATTGAAACTGCTTCCAATTCTTATTTAATCCAATAGGGTGTATCATATTTTCTCAAAGATCTCTTCTCTTGGGAAATGGCTATTTGAAGTTGCACCACATGGTTAGGACCACGCACGATACAGTAACCTTATGTTGTTATGGCTATATAAGTCCAGTTGCCCTTGGCGTGTCAACTTGAGCCAAACAAAGTGCTATTTCTTTGCTCTTTGATTTATTTGGTGAAGTTGTCTTTTGCCTCACAACTCAATTGCCCAAGAGCTGCCTCTCTGCCTGTTTAGAGCCGCAATCCTGCAGCTTGTAAATCAGAATTCGCAACTATACTTTTGCACACTTCCACTCTCTCACTCATCCGAAGAAGAGAAGCCCCCACGGGATAGGGGAGTATAGGACTGATTAAGACAAATGTGATTCCTGTTGCTTTATTCCTCTTGAGAGTGGCTGCAGGATATTAATCTGGCCAGTGTTGTTTATGAGGACTTGCTACAGGCTCTTGAGCACTTTATTGTGGAATTAGGTTTTGTTCTCAATCACGCTACCTAAGTGCTTGAGGAAGTCTTTGCCGCAATTTGAACAAGCATCTGTGTCCTTTCAACATTTTTAATTTTTTTATTTTCAAGCATCCTGAGCTGTCTGTCTTTTCTGTTTTTACAACATGACAACAAGGTGCTTGTTATTGACGTGCAAGTTGTCAGCATCTTGTTTTAAGGATGTTTTAGTATTATTAAAAATGTACTCATTAAGAAAGTAACTTTTGCATTTACAAAAACAGATTCTCTGTAGCTAAAATTTGTAATATAGATAGGTTTATTAGTTGGCAAAACAAATCAAAGCAGATGCACATGGACTTGAGCATAATACCCCCATCTACAGCATTCCCTATCGCTACGGATGAAATATGCAGCTTTAGAAGTTTCCACCTTGAGTTTTGTTTCTATGGCAACTCTATTCTGTCCTCAGATAAAAGACCCATTATGATGTTTTGCAGAGGATTGGAGACAAAGTGAGTGTTTTTCTGAGATTTTTCTTGTTAAAGTCCTGACAGTGTGCACAGTGTCCTGCAGGTAGTGTCTTGACTTGGCCGGTTCACAGCTGACCACAGACTCTGATGTGATATGTGCGCCACTCATTGAAAGAGCACCAATTTGTCCCCACGTACTGTGCAAATCCTCTGTTTCAGCCTACTTCCCTCGTACCGCTGAGGGGTTGACAATTTTTTGACGTAGCTCTCATGTATACAGGTCGACAAGATTCAATTTCCTTGTACATAGATATACAAGATTCAATTTCAGGCCCCGGAATACTGTTTTCCATTGCAGCTGGATCTGTAGAGACCAAGAAGTATAGATGAAATTCCTTAAAGAAACATTTCCACTCTGAAAATGTCTGCACTTTTAGATACCTGACATGCATATATATATAGATATATACAGTATAGATATAGATATATCAAAAATATATATTTTTTTTGTGTTTATTTGTACATGTTTTAAGACTTCTCTGAACCTCAAATAATTGTCAGTCTGCAAATATCTCTTCACCTAAAAGCTGGTATATATTATTTTACCTTGTCTAATGTATTGAATCAATAAAGGAATTGGTTTTTGACACAGCGCTGCTGTCTGGAACTCATTTTATGTTGAATATAGTGATGATGTTTGTGCTGTGCTAGGCTTTTCTAACTTTTGTTGTTGTTGTTCAGCATGTAAGTAGTTTTTTGCTTATAAGAATTTTTTTTCTCCTTTATTTGCATTACATTATCATCTGTGTTTGTTAGTGTGTAACACAGGAGATGTGTATTTAAATATGATTAACAAAATAAAATTAAAGTAAACAGCGTCTTGAGAGCTTCTCTCACATGAGAATTTGCTTTGATCAGGAATTGAAAAAAAAAAAGAAAATTATGGAGCAATTTAGATTCTGTTTAAGTTCATTTCGAGTTTCTATTTCTGTGTTCTGTTGTCAATCATATGATAAATCTTTTCAAATTCTCTTGTTTTAGGGGCCATTTTTGATGAGTCTGCCAAAAAGGATGATGAGGTGTTTCGCATGGCGGTGGCAGATCTCAACCTCAACAACGAGATCCTGGAGACAGAGAAGATCACTGTATCCGTAGAGTTTGTAGATGGAAACAACCCTTTCCAAGCAGTGCAGGAAGGTACGTCATTTGAGTATTTAAATCTGTTTTCAGAACATACCTTTCTGGACTCATCCCTTTTAAATTTAAGGCTCATATGAGAAGCAATTACAAAACAAAATGCCAATAATATAAACCAGTATGTGCCTCCTCAATTCAAGTTAAATGAGTTAGAATGGAACAAGACAAATTGTATGGCTGGATGGACAGACGGATAGATGAAAATGTCTGTTGGCGGATATCTACATTAAATTAAATAATCAGTGGATAGGTATATTGGTTTTACAGATTATAGGTAGGTTAATGGATATTTACTGAAGGTAGAGAAATCAGTGAGTGGGTACAGTAAATACAGTAGGTTAGAGAAGTTAGTTACTGTAGATAGGTAAGACAAACTGGTAGGTGGGTGGGTGGTTGAGAGAGTAGATAGTAAATCTATAGCATTTAGAGGTGGGTGAGTAGACAGATCAGATAGATAAACTGGTAGATGAGTAGTTAAGTGGGTGGGTGGTTGGATTAGATAGATATGTACTGTAGGTTACATTGATTGATAGGGTGGGTAAATAGGTCCCATGAATACATATCTACAGTAGTTTAGAAGATGGGTAGATAGGTTAGAGAGATCAGGCGGGGGGTATCTAAATAGGTTAAAGATGTAGCCGAGTAGATAAGTGGTTGCATAGATAGATATTTAAAATAAACCGTTAGGCATGTGAGTAGATAAACAGCATAGAGACAGTAGGTGGATGGGTAGGTATGTACTGTAAGTTACATCAATTGATGGGTTGGTGGGTAGATAGCTAGGCTGCATACAGTAGGTCAACAACTACTGTAGGTTGGTCAGATGGGTAAGTGGGTAGATAGGCTAGACAGGTCAGGTGGGTGGGTATCTTGATAGGTTAGATAAATTGGTGGATGGATAGATAGGTTAGATAAACTGCTGGGTGAGTAAGTAGGTAGACAGTTTAGAGAGGTGGCTCAGTAAATAGATAATTTGGTAAACAGATACTGTACATTGGTGGGTAGATAGGATAGATTGGAGGGTGAAAGATACTGTAGATTACATAGATACTGTAGGTATATAAATTATGTTAGATAGGTCAATATGTTACGTATATAGATTGGTTAGGTGGGTGGATGGTCAGATATTGTACATATACAGTTGTGAGTGTAGTGCGGCATATACAAAACTGCACCATATACATGAACTGGTGGGTACTAAATGTTTTAAACAGAGCAAATGTAAAGTAGTTGTTGAGACAAACAGTTGTAGGCAGAGGAGTCAAAGCAAGTCAATGTTTCATGCACACAGCGGAAGAATCGTGGAGTCTTATGGCAGTAGGCAGGAATGACCTTCAGTGGCACCCTCTGTTACACCGTGGACAGATCACTCTGTTGCTGAATGCACTCTTCATTTCAGCAAACATGCCTTGGAGAGAGTGGGAGACATTGTTCATGACGTTCATGAAGTCGGACACCATTCGGCTCTGAGCCATTACCTCCAGAGAGTCAAATAATGTTTGCATAAGACAAAAGACATGAATAGCCCGCATTTGTTTACCTTCTCTTAAAAATATATGTATTATGATGTAAAAAGCTTGTTTAAACCTATGAAGGAGCTTAAAGGGTAAGTATGGCTAAATTAGGTGCCTCTTTTAATCATTAGAATAAAGTCTTGCCTCAGTCCTCAACTTTATATGCTCGCTCAGCCTGACGTTATGCAATTGTCTGGATCCAACACTTAGCATTCAGAGGTCAGCGTTATCGCAGGCCCTAATGTTTGATTTAAGATCTGTAGAATGATTTAATAATACCATGATGCTGTGGTTTCCACAAATTAGTGCTGTTAGTATTTGGAGCAGGGCCATTTTCTGTTATCCTGAAAGAAAGGAGGACAGGTACAAGGCCTTTGGAGCGCTGCCATTCATGCATCAGCAGGTTCACTGTGCTCCATACAATCAACTAGCGTCTAATCCAACTTTGGCATCTTCCTGCTATCGTATAAGAACTTTTTACATGCTTTTTCTTATTTGTTCCATGCTTTTTGCCAACATGTTTCAATATGTTTAACAATGGAGCAATAACGGATTGATCTCATAAACCATTTTAAACAGTCCAGGAACCAGACAACGTGTGGTACTTTACACAGGAGGGAATCGCTAATCAGCAATTATAGTGGTTTGTTGTTTATTTGCATGTGCTGTCTGCGTTGCTTTGGCACAAGATTCACTAAAGGATGGAAAATAGCGGAGAAGCCTAAAAATTAGTGCTCAGTGCTATTTGTATAGCATAGTTCTGCATCATACAGGTTGCTTCTAAGTACCAGGTTGTGGAGGATCTAAATAGCATCATTAAAATGTGCTCGACTACATCGTGCATGGATTTATGTCTCTTCGTCATCTTTATCTCATTATTTGATCATTATTTGATGAATTACTGCCGCTATTATCAACAGAAAATATGCACAAACACCTCTTTTCAATAAAAGCCTGTTTATCGGCTGCTTAGCAAGACGGTAATAGCGTAACAATAATTGGACTAGCAAATGGCACTGACTGAGGCATGTTTGTGAAAAACAGTACATCAAAACATGGTTGTTAGACTCATTCTCTTTAGATAACATCCCCTGTTTAGATATGTTAATGCCTTGCATTTTTCTGACTCTAATTTCTCTTATTTAATTGTTTCTGATACTGTTACACACTGATCCTCCGCATCTGAGTGTGGAGGAAATCAGTGGCGCCCTCATCCTTTTAGCCTGCATGGAGTCTTAAAGGTGAAAGGGAGAGTGGGACGTGTTGTAGTTGACTCCTGTTATCTAATGGAGAGGCCTGCGTTAGCTATCTACACTCTCTTCTCTTGATGGTTCTTCTCACTCACAAAAAGCGCTCCTCTTTCTCTGTTTGTATGCTTTGCCATTCTTTCTTTTGTTTATTGGAAGATTGTGAGTGAGGGAACCTAATTACAGGTGCACATGTGTTATGGTTCAGCATGAGCGCAGACGATTCTGCTTCTTATGGATGTATGATTCTGGACCTTGTTATGTATACCTCATTTGTTTAAACATCTGTTTATCTTCTCAAAGTCAGCTTCCTACTATGGATTAGATGAAACGCATCCAGAAAAGCTTGTCTCTCATGTACAATCTGTTCTACTGTAGCTTGGAAGTTTTTAACAGGCCAAGAGATGGAAAAAACTACTTTTGTCATAAAATAATCCCAAGATTTGACAGATTTAATAGACTCTCTAATACGTAGCTCAAACTCATAGTGCATCTGTTTCCTATAGCTCTTGATTAATAAATGCAAATGAGGCAGAATTCTAAGAATTCACATTAATGGAGATTAGCATTCACGCATGCTTCTAATTGCAGGGAGTGTTGCAAAAGTTTGCTGCTTCTGGTGAATGCTATAGTAGGTGTTAGCAAAGTTGTTCAGAGCTTATGCAAATGAGCAGTGACATCAAATGGCAGTGCAGTCAGAGGCCTACATCAGTAGCGAACAACAACAGATTGAATTGGTATCTGCAGACTGCTTTTAAGAAATCCTAATGGTGGTGTTAAATTTTTTTATTCGAAAAGTTTTTTTCTTGTACATGGCATATTTTTTGGGGGACTGATGAATGGAATTACCATTAAACAACATGAGCCTGAAATGGTTAATTTACCCAAAAAATTTCATTAATTACTCACCCTCATGTCAGTTCCAAACCCATAAGGCTCATCTTCGGAACACAAATTAAGATATTTTTGATGATATCAGAGAGCCATCTGACCCTCCATAGACAGCAATACAGCTAAAATGATCCCAGATCCTGAAACATAGCAAAAACTTTGGTAAAACAGTCCATCCGTGTCATCAGAGACTCTACTTCACTTAGGGCTGGGAGATATATATATTGAATAATATAGCATAACATATCGCCCAGCTCTAACTTCACTTTTGCAATGCTACATAATACTTTATTGCGCAAGTAAAACAAATATTACATAATTTATTAGGCTCCCATGACTTAGGTCTTCCGCCATGCTCAACGCACCATATACACAAGCTTCGATGTATTTGACGTAATCAGTCTTGTTTACATCCGGATGAAAGCACGCACATGTGCGTAATCTGCGGCCGTTTACGCCTAGAAGAAAGTGTACGCTTACGCAGCACTGTTCTCTATTATGGTCGAAAGACGTAAATCATAGGAGAAGAATGGTTGAGTATATGATGTTATCGTCGTAAAACTTTTGCTGATCTCTTTGTTGACTTTTGATGTCACATGTACTGTTTTACCTGTGTCTTTAATACGTTTCTGAATCTGGGATCATTTCAGTTGTATTGCTGTCTGTGGAGGGTCAGACAGCTCTCTGATGTCATCAAAAATATCTTCTTTTGGGGTTGGAACGGCACGAGGGTGAGTACTGAATGACAGAATTTTCAGTTTTGGGTGAACTAACCCTTTAACCATGCCTCTCCAACAATTTCTTGAGTGAGACACCTACTTTACTACATCCAATCAATTTGAAGTAGAAAAAACAAGCCACACACTCTGTTTTCCTTGTTCCTTTCAGAAATATATATCACAATACAGAAGAAAAGTTGGTTGCAAACCTCCATTTTTTAAAAGTAATTTTAAAAATTATTGTATTATGAGTTTTTTTTTTTTTTTTTTACTATACACCCTTACTATGTGTCTTGGTAAAAAAAAAAAAAGAAAAGCGACTGATTTACACATTCACATTTGTAGTGTACATGTCTTTGCCATCGGCCAGATTGGACTCTCTTTCCCAACAACTTGCACTTTATTTATTTGTATGTATGTGTGAGTCCGTGCTTGCTTTGAGTCCTGGGTGCTGTGGGTTTTTTAACCATCAGCGGCTTCTCTGATCTGCCAACTAAGGCTGGCAGCATCTCTTTGAACTCACATCAGTAATTACAGCATGCTCTTACATAGATGCATCTTGTTTTGTCCTTTTCTATGAAGCATCACCAGGCTCACTGGAGAGTACGTTTATATGAAAGGTCAGAAGCACTGAAAGATGACTGGTGCATTGACAGAACCTTCACATATTTAGTTTCTAAGAAAACATGCATGTGCTTAATGCAGTATAGATTTGTTTTTATTTATTTATTTTGAGGGCCAGTCATCATAAACCAATGCTAATATGTGCATTGTGGACCCACCAGAACCTGTAATTTTGAAGAACACACACAAATCAGGACTGTAACCACTTTAAACACTGTGACAGACACGACCACATTTAGTCGATCAATAAGGGTTTGCATTTACAGATTCTTGAACTGATAGCTTTGGTCCTTTCTAGCCTTGAATATTTGGGTACATACTTTACTCAGTATACACATCCTTTTGAATAATGGTTGAAATTTTCTATTACATTCAAATTTGTCCTCTGAAAGAAAGAAAGTTTGCGTACATTGCAAACATCTCTTACTTTTTTTCTCAGAAGTTGCAAGGTTACTTATACAGTACATATTTTTTTATCTAACATTGGATTTTTTGTTTGCTTTATGAGTTTGTATCTGACAATTCTGAGTTTATATCTCCACATCTTAAAAGAAAATGTGAGATGTAAACTCAGAATTAAAAGTATTATAGTGTGTCTGAAACAGGCTTGTACAGAATGACGTATGTACCATGAGCTTAAAAAAAATCATGTCACTATGCACACTACAGAGCTGTGAAAACACTTTCCTGGAAACGTTACTTAGTGTCAGTCAGAAGACCTCCATATAATATATTTTATAAAACTGTGTACTGAAGCTGCCTGGCATCATGACACTGCTGTTAAAATGCAATCTGGTCCTTTGTGATAAAACTGATGTTTTTACAATATTCTGCTAGTTTCTTACAGTATGTCATGGGTTTGACATTATGATGAAGTGTGGTGCATTGTGGGAGATTTTACCTTTCTTTATGGACAATGGTGACAATGACATCTATAATGCAGGTCTGGTTATAAATATACCTGTACTCTCGAGAAAAGGATAAAGGGACTGATTATAATAATAAGTGAAGATCTGAAGCTATTTAAATGCAGCTGAACATGCATTTCAGACATTGTTACATTTCAAAATGTTTAAACCTAGATGAGGGGAAAATGAGGGTAATTCTGAAGCAAAATAGGAAAATTGTAAATGGATTTTAACAACCTAAAAAGGTGATGTCTGGGGTTATGAATTTTTCAGAGGTAGGTAAAATTGTCCTGAACGACTCATCATCACTGTTTTTGCATTGGCTCTCTAAATTTAGCAGAGTCACATTTTAAAAACAGCCTATCAATTATTGATTTTATGACTTTGATACTAAAGCTCTGTTGAATTTAAGCCTTCCATTATTGATAAAGGATAGCATGGTAAGCTTACTTTCAGGCTGGTCTTCTTCTGCCATTGGGGACTGCTGCAAATTGTTTTTATTTATTTCGTTTTTTTTTTTTTAATCTTCTTCTTCGGAAAAAAAAAAAAAACATTTACTCCATAAATCAAGTAGGTTGATAACACTTTTGGGTGTTACAGCTGTTAAACTCTGCCTTAGGCTATTTCAAATGACTTTTACAAAAAAAAAGAAAAAGAAAAAAAAGAGCATTTAGTTTTGAAAGACTACTAATATGTCAAACTATAAAAGAGGGATTCTGCATTTGGCAAGTTTTTCAAAGAAAACCTCAAGCATCTTAAGTTAAAACTGCATGTCAGACACAAACTGAAATTACTAAAACAATACAGTAATAATTCTTTACCTAAACACATGCTAGATTATTATTAAACTAATACCAGCAGAAACAGTAAAATATTTTTACTACTTTTTATACTTAAATGAATGAATGATCTGTATTATTTGCTAAAAATTCAAGTTATTTATTTATTTTTGGTGTATTTTTAGTGTATTTTTGGTTTACACTTGTGTGTTTTTGTTAGAAATGGCATTTTTAAAATGAAAACGATCCTTGTTAACACTGGCATTTCAGCTGCATTTTAGAAGTGATCTCTGTTTGCACAACACATGTCACATGATCATTCATGCAGGTTCAAGTATATGTATATGTAGATTCCTTATTATTTAGATCGGGGTCTGTGTGCTTGAAGCGGTCAAATGAGGAATCTACCAACACTTATCTATGGGTACAACAATGCGCACAATGTTATTGTTTACACGGTCGCCAAGCATACGTAGAGAGAATGTGGGCAGCCACGCCATCATTTTCAAAAGTCTCTGTTTGCCTTGTTTACACTAAAAGGCAACCCGGTGTTTTTAAAAGTTTCCGTTTTCGATGCTGGAAAACACCAGAGTACTGTTAACTATAAAGGAAAGGAAAGGACGTGACATGTGGCCAGGTATGGTTTCCCATACTAGGAAGTTGTGCTCTGCATTTAACCCATCCAAGT
>JAUCMU010000143.1:12578100-12605349 GCA_032275025.1 Enteromius treurensis
GTACATAACTCCACATGTGTTCATTCATAGTTTTGATGCCTTCAGTGAGAATCTACCAATGTAAATGGTCATGAAAAGAAAACACATTAAATGAGAAGGTGTGTCCAAACATTTGGCCTGTACTGCATATATATATATTTTAACCACATTTTTTGCAGACCCCATAGAACCCCCTTGGGGTACCGGCTTGAAAATGACTGGGATGTCCAAACTAACCGGATGTTAAGATAGCTTAATAAAACTACTTGAAAGATTGCCATTCAACTGAACAGGCCAAATGTTCCACGACAAAAAAAGTTCACATCAGATTGCACTGCATTGTTATAAGGTTAAGCATCACTCAATGAATCTTCCATTGATTTGTCCACCTCTGGAGGTCAGACATTGTCTTCAGAAGTCATGGCTGACCTTAGCTCTTTTACTTTACTGTTTTTCTATTGATCTTCACTGTCAAGAGCTACTCAGACAAGGGATGCAGGTTTGCAAGGTTTCTGTAGGCCTCAATCCTTTTACAATCCTCTAGCAGCATGCACTGTACTCAAGAATTTACAGCTCCTTTATTCAAAGGCCTTGGATTTAAGTCTCATTTGAGCATTTGGATGTCAGTGGATGATCCCAGGATGATCTGGGTTTTGTGCTGAAATGTGACACCATGTGTTGTCACCAACAGCTATTCAGTGTAGATCCAGGAGGAAGACACACTCTTATCCCTACACTGTCCCTCATGTAATCTTCACTTCTCCCCACCTCTTCTGGCAGCTGTAAGGCTCTGTTTGCCAACACACAAGTGGCGTTTATCACTCTGCCAGTGATTAAAATCCCCAGCTGTTGGCATCTGGGATAGGCTGTCAGTCAGCTGACTGAGTCAGTGATCTTCTCAGACACTAGTGGTATAAATCAAGACCTCAATAATTAATCAGAGAATGAATTCTGCATAGTTTTAGTCTTTATCTTTAAAATTACTGCCCACTAGGCCTCAAGGTAAAGGGATTAGTCAGAAGTCTGTCTGTCTGTCTGTCTGTCTGTCTGTCTGTCTGTCTGTCTGTCTGTCATATTCTCAGAGCTTACATTATTTTTCGGTGTCATTTCTTTAATAACTTTTTGGTCTTAATCATCTTAAATTCTGAACAATATTTTTAGTAACTTAAAATCATTTTGTTTCGCTTGAGTACTATATAATATGTCTTGTGCTATCCTTTTTAAAATTAATGCAATTTAGTTTGACATTTTAATACCTATCAGTGCATTAAGTGTGGTGCAAGTGTCTAAAACTTTGCAAAGCCACTGAACAATGCTTAGTATGATGTCAAAATATATATGGGTCAATTGAAAGGTCTTTTTTCCCTCTGAGAAAACAAAAATTAACACAGCTATTAAACCACCACACCAATCTTTAGAAGGCTATTTAAGATGCTGAACCTCAGATCGTGAACTTTCATATTCATCATTGCTTAATGGTAGTGAAGGCATCTTACGTTACTGTAAGTCCTCTGATAAGTGCTTAGCTCACTGTTGAAGGTTAAGAGATGTGAAATTGGAGGTTAGACAAGGGGCTGAGGCATTAAAAGACAAGGTTAAGCACATGTCCTTTTGTGAGAAATAGCATTTATATACTGTGTACAGCCTCATGCAGATCACTATACAATGATGCTAAAAAATGGAGCACAGTGGGATGTGCACACAGTAGGTGATTCTTCATTGTCTATCTGTGAATCTATCACAGTCTATTCAAAAAAGTGACTTCTGAGATTATGGTACAATTGCAAAGTTCATTATATTTAATATTACCCACCTCTCAGTGGCAAGCCAAGGGCAGAGTTGTTCTCCAGGGCAGCAGAGGCGGGACAGATCCTGCCCCCATCTGTCACTCATCAGCAGCTAGCTCGCCTTTCCGCTTGAATCTTAAACTTTTTGGAATTAATGTTTTATTTATATAGTGCTTTATACAATACAGATTGTTACAAAACTGCTTCACGTTAATAAACATTTTTTGATGCACCGGATTGATATGCATCCACAAACAATTTTTAATGGTTTATTTATTTATAATATAGTCAAACCATTTAAAAACCAACAGTTTCTCACACTTCAGGCTAGAAGCAGTCCTTCTAGACTAGTGCAACGCACAAGTCTTGTAAAGGGCTCAAGCCCCTAAGGCTAAAATCCCAGAATCGCCCCTGGCTACATGTACCACACCAAAACACCTCTGTAAACACTTTAAAATGCAGTCTTTGCCACAGTTTAGGGTATATGGTTTGTGTCATGTCTGCGTGCACCCTGCATCATCTGAAAATTAACAACATTTGTCATAGTAGATGACATCATCACATGATGATCTGATCTGAACTTATTTATTCAAATGCTTTGATGCAGTGTTTTTATTTGCACTGCGGCTTCAGGTGGTGTGTAATCTCATATTTGACTCAGAAATGTGCTTTCGCAGTCTGAAGTAATATTACTCATCATTTTGGCCTGTCGCACGATGACTCGGTTCCATGATTGCCCGTATCTTTTTTTTTTTTTATTACACTTCCTTTTGGCATATCCCTCTACTATGACACAGATCAGATCCAGTGACCTCTGACCATTTTTCTCTTTCATCCAACCTTCTGGCACCATACATGTCAGGCACTGTTCATTCTGAAAAGCACATCAGTTCTTTTACTACTCAAAATCAACTATATATATAACTCTCTCACAGTTAAGGCCTTTAAATGTGGCAAGTGAACACAGGTATGGCAACCATTAAAAATACTCCTAACCACTGCCGTCTGCTCTTCCATCTTATCTCAATTGATTCCAGGCTGCGTAAAGTGTTTATAATCAGGCTCTACCTCAGTCCTGCCTCTTCCTGCTGAAACTAATGAGGTGACTTTTCAAAACTGAGCATATCAACCCAGCCTGAGTTTATTTAATTAAAAATGCTCCAGCACTGCTCATGCCACAGCAGCGGTGGAAGACTCTAAATGCCAGGGCCCGTGTTACTGGCTCTCTGCTTCTCAGGAGAGAGTCTCTGGAGAGAGATGATTGCTTTGTTGAGTTTTAATGTCAGGATGTTTTTTAATATCATAGGAGATGCAGTCCAGAGGCTTCCTTGGCTTTTGTTAGATGCGATAAATAGCTCTCTGGGCTTGGACCATAAAAAAACTCTTTCACGTCTCTTAATTGAATTAACTTGTTTCCATGTGACAGCCAGGAGAGGGATAGTGCCAATATGAAGTGCCTGTGATGGAACATGGTGGGAAAAGAAAACAGATGACATTCTGCCCTGTCTTGTTGAGACTGATTAAATGTTGCCCTGGATAACGCCATCTTTATGTAATCATACATAGGCTTTTAAATTCTGATTTACATTTAGTGTGAATTTAAGGTTCAATACAAAGTAAGCTCAACCAGTAGTATTCATTTTTCTGTAAACACACAAAAAAATAACACAAGTTCTATTTTTACCAAGGAGGATAACAGTATTCTACCAATGTGTATATGATAATGAAACAATAACAATAAGTTGCAATATAATTAAAAATACTTTTTTTGCAGATGCAAATCCAATCAAATTTAATTTAATGCAGTAGATGACGAAAGTGCAGTGCAGATTTATAGTAATCAGTGCATTATTGTGAACGCTAATATAATTATTGTTATCTTTGTACTCAGTGTGAGTGGGTCTGTGTTCCTTCTTTTTCTTAAAAAAGAAGCTAAAATCTGGTTTACATTGTTACATTCACAGTGGAAGTGAACAGATTATACATTTGAACTAGGGTGGGTATAGATGAATCTAGATTAAAATGGCTCATTTGACTTCTGCCAAAGGCATTCAGAATGTGTGTGCTACCTAAAGAATGACTAAAAGTAATGCACTATTCGGACAGGACTAGTTTTACAGGGGGTTGTTATATAATGCAGCAAGTTGACGCCCATAACTGCCCACCACTAGTTTAAACATTAAAATTCTCATTGTTTCTATAGACACAAGACATAAACAGTATGTTAACATGATTTTACAACCCTGGCTCATCGTAAAAAAAACAGCCTGTGAAGGCATATCTGAAAAATTATTTTGCTTCTGGCACATTTTGCAGCACTTTCAAAGTGAAATGTCAAGTTGTTGCCATTTTACTGACTCTAGTGTTTATTTCTATAGTGATTTTACAGCTTTGTTGTCATAATATAACAGCATAAACCCTGTAATACCACAAAATAATGTTTTACACAACTTTAACAGCTTAAAAAAATACTCAAGTTTAAAAAGTAAATAATGAATGTAAGAAAAATTTTGTTTTCTTTTTGCATTTTGTTGGACTGAATTTTACTAGAGACTTCTGTCAGTCTCCCGTTCGACTCGGCAGAGCAACAGGAAGTAGAGTGTGACCCAGCTGATACTTTGTTCTCCAAAAGGTCTCCATAACTTGAAAATACTGTCCAGGGTATTCAACGCTCTCACTCCACTGCTGCAGGAGACCTGAGGAGTATGTTGCCATGGCAATGTCATCATCATTGTGTCACTGTCGCTAGGCGCTGACTTTGGCGTGGTTTGCACTGGGTACGTGGGCAGAGACTTCCTGCGAGCTAATCGATTTCTGCATGTGGCGATTGTGTGTGGGTGAATGTGCATGTGTGTTTTCATGGAAAGCTATTGCACATGAGCAGCAGACTGTGTGTGTATTTGTGTGCTTTTACACACTGCACAGAGGTCAGTAATGAGATTGCTATCTGCCAGCATTCATTCTTGTGCCAGTCTGAAGATATGAGGAGATTTAGAGAGGGTCAGGAATCACAACGCGCTGAGGTTTTGCTGACAGCAGCCACCGAACATTGTAGCCCCATCGCGTCTCTTCTGCTGGGGAGATATTCTCATTTTTCTCGCCCTTGTGTGTGTGACAGGTATAAATATTACATCCATCCACAGTGAAGGCGAAAAACAGTCTCTGCAGACAAGTAATAAAAGCGAAATGAAATAAGAGAAAGGAGTTTGATGAAATGTAAGTGACGAGAGGTTATAAAAGAACTGTTTCTGATCGCGTTATGTAGCAATGCCACGCTCTTCTCAATCTCTCCTCATCTCGCTCTCCGTCTTTCTTATCTCTCTCTGCTCTTCCCTGCTCATGTTGCTGATGGAGTCCTGCTCACCTCGGTTCTGCTGCTCTACATTGTAATGAAAGGGTCTCTCTCTCTTTTTCTTTCTCAGGCCCGGCACAAATGCAGCCATTAAAGTGCATTAAAGCACAAAAAGATCCTCTGTCTCTTTGTGAGAGAGTAAAAATGTCTGCTTGCTGCCAGAGTTTTGGCTAATACAAGTGTCCACCTGGTTCTCCTCAAAATGGAGTCCGTGTATCTGTGCCTTTTATCTAAAAAAAGGAAGCTGATAGGTCCTGTAAAACAACAGACTACATGCTACCTGACAAAAGCAATACAGTTCTGCATTCATATTTATAATTGACTCAGTGAAAGAGGATGTGCATCTAAGAAATCCCACTATTCGCTGCACCTGGGTCCTTTTTACTGTTGAGCTCCTGCTGAGACATAACGATCTCCCCAGAATCGCACAAAACTTAACTTGACATGTTTTTTTTTTCTTCTTCTCTGCAGCATTTAGATCGCATTTCTCCTAAATCTAGGGTTGGGAACTGAGCAACCGAAGGCACTTTTCTGAAATACTCTAAATGATTTTCCCACACTACTGATCAGCAAAGCCACAACATCACTACTGAAACTACCACATGAAACAGGCAAGTGCGATCAGTGAAGTCCATATTAACAGCAAATGATTCCTGTCAAAAGGATATGGCACAAGTCTGATTTGCTAGCTACTTCTATGACTTGTTTCTTTTTTTTTTTGTGAATAAAACTCAATCATTCTATAATCAAATCATTTTACATTAATAGATTGCATCTATTTTCTCCTTAATAAAATAAATGGAACCTAAAAGAAAATCGTGCTGTAACATAATGATAGATCTTCAGTTTTGCGAGGTACATGTGAATATAACAGATTTTTGAAAACGACGTGTGAAGTGGACACTTGGTTCTATGAATCGCTGTTCATTGGATTTTGAAATGTGACAGTGGCACTCAAAAATTGAGGCAGATGAACACAAGCTTGCAGGGGCGGATTTAAGCGGACCGAGCGATTGAAGAAACCCTGCATATATTACCAGATAAGAGAAAAGTCTAACTAGAAGTATAGAATAGTATTGAATAAATACTAGATACCAGAAGAATTGAATAAATATTATGAATTAATTACTGTATTTAGTTATTAAACATGAAACATGGATGAACTGTTCTCAGTTAGATCTACACAAGCACATAGAAGAAAAAAAAAAAATAGGTTGAAATTTCATTTCACGTTGAGTGTTGAATCATGCCACATGAGGCCTTAGGTGTTCAACTTCATGTAACAACAATTTCAAGCCAAAATAAGCAAGTGTTAGCAAAAACAAGTTGCCTGAGCATTTCTCTCCCCAGGCAGACCTGATGGCTTTGCACATGCAGCAGCAGTAGGTCGATGTGAGCTGGGTGACATCCTGACTGGGAGGCAGACACCTGACCTTCAGCTCCAAAGGGAACACTTTTGCACAGAGCAATAAACAATACTCCAGAGACGCCATGGAGCTCACCACCACAATAATAGAAGTGACCTTTATTTTGTAATTAAAATCATGCTACTTCCGGCTAAATTAAGCCTATAGGCTACTATAAATGGAAATGAATGTGACTCAAGGAGTGTTAAAGCAAGTATGCAAGCCTTAATTACTACAGAGTGTAATAGAAGTGTGCACTTTATGTACTTAAAGCAGGATTTAATGGGGAACTAAATTTAAAAGAAAGTGTGAATTGAAGGTGCTATATAGTTGTTTTCAATCTTTGTCTCTTTTAAAGCACTTTGCAGTAACGCTTCGTATGCTTCAGATGGCAGATTGATGTTGAAGGCACGGTTGGAGCACATCCCTCCATGCTGGTCTTGAGCTTATTGATTTCGCTGCCTCCAGAATGACTATTGACTCCATTTATTTAAGCGAGGTCCCTAACGACACTTGAGATCAACATGATTTCTGTCAGACTGACTGAACGGAGCATGGTCTGCTGGTCTTGGTACAGTCATCTACAGATTGCCACCCACGCCCAGCGAAGAAGCTCCATCTTGACTCTGTCTGAGTACACTCTGACAATCCAGTCAGTTGTACATGCAGGGGTGGAGATTGGAGTCCCTGAGGGGGCCTGGCCCCTTAATCCTCACTGAGTACCAGACTCGGGATCTTGACCTGAATTAGCATAACCATCACATTTCTCACCTTTGCCCCACCTGAGGCGAAAAACACCACAATTGAGCTCATTATCAACCGCCCCTGAGTCATCAAGCATCCAACACATTCTGACAACATCGGTTGCTGCTAATGGCCGTTTGGTCTTAACCTCAGAAACTGAATGGGAGGTTACCCAAGGAAAAGCAATTTGTGCAACGTATAGCTTTTAAGAGGTTGTACAAACATTCTGCAAGAACTGGTTTGTGCTGTGTATTTGTCATGGCGCCTGCTAGCGACAGTAAAAGAAAATTCCGGCAATGTTAAAATTGCTCTATTTACTCATCAGCGGGGAATCAGTATTACTAATGGTCCCAAAAAGATTAGGTCTTAAAAGGCCAGTTTTGGTCGTTGCTTTTTCTGTAAGTGGGTATTACCGCTGTGGGAATAGTGTTGTTGTGGTCTCACAAGTAAAAAGTTAAAAAAGTCAGAACTGTGGCGTACCATTTAGCACAGATGGAGATTCTGGCCTGTTTTGTGTTTTGCGATTTCTTGTGTGGAGTGTCTATATACACTAGCTCTGCCCACCAACCTGTGCATGGCCTTGTCAGCATTACAAAAGATTATCATTTGTTATCAACTCCAGGGGTGCAGATGATAAAAAGAATAGCAGTCTTATTTTGACGCGATTGACCTGTGTTCGTTTCCACCTTTTGACAAAGTTTATTTTCTCCCCTTTTAAATTTCAAATCACATCAGAACATGTTATTTGCAACTAATGTAAATAGCATCTTTGCTGACGCAAACCATGCATGCATTCGTTCATCATCATTCATTTATCTTAAAAAAAAGCTTGCAGAAAATACAGTTTTGAGAGAATCATCCTTCAATCTTTTGGTTTACTTTGCTGGGTATAGTAAATAATGACAAAAAAAACAAACATATTAAGGAAGATAAATGGAATGTGCCTAATTTCATGAAATGTGTGCGATTAATCGTGATTAATCTCACATGAAAGAATGCGAATAATCACAATTACAAGTTCTGCTCTATTGGCAGCCCTAATTATACTATATTATATTATATTAAACTTTTTATATTTTTAGAATAGATTTTTCTTTCTCAACATTTTTCCCAGTTGGTTGACAGCTGCCGACCAATTGTCCATGATTGATTTGACACATAACCGCCACTTGTTGATTGCGTACATTTGCTGTCAATTTGTATTTAATAGATGGTTTGCAATTACCAGAGAGTCTAAAACAGTTGCAATTAGATCAGTATTAAAGAGATGTGCCGTAATGAATTTTGTCCTATTTAATTACTAAAATTGTTCTCTAGAGTTTGACAACTAGGCAACACTTTGGCATATTGTTGCCAGGGCAACATAGACGAGTAGGCAAATGCACCTGGTCGGTACACCTAGGCAGGAAATAGAGAAAAAAGCTAGAGATGTCACCAGATGGAGCTCTGGAAGGATGGATTCATGACAAAATGGGATTCTGTGTCTCCTCAGCAGATGGAGATGCACCTGCTTTCCCCGTAGTCTCCTGTCTCAGCCCCAGGGACAGTAGAGACACCACAGGCTTGAGAGGTGAGCCAAAAGAAACAGAAAATATTCATCCCTGTCCTAGGAGATGTCCTGGGGCTTTAGAGGATATAGCTTTCGTACACTATCAGACTGCAAGAGGAAACAAGCCTCTGCTTGACCAGGGTCAAGTCATCCAGCAGTGTGGAATTAGTTTGACATAAGCAGGGGTCTTCCATCAACCCTGCTACCTTTTGGGTGCTAATTATTTACAGTTTCACTTGAATAGCTGTGCAGATCTTCATCAGTTAGCCTTCACCTGCTGCATCCTTATCTGTCGCCCAGTCAGAAGAGGAAGAAAAGGTTCTCGTCTCATTCTTAGCATCCCTGTAGTGAGTGATGGTACTGTCAAGTCCAGAGGTTGTTAGATTGTGTATGTGCTTGTGGAAAAAGATGCCTGGGTTGATATTGATGAGGGAGAAAAAAAAACCTGTAGTCTTCACGTGGATGAAATGTTCAGGACATCCTAATGGTGGGCAGATTACACATATTAAAACGATTCAGATTTTATAGCATCATTGATTCAGCACAGATCTATTGGATTACTAAACGCTAAAAAAGTCTTGATCCACTACTGGAATGTCAAAAGAAGTCTTTGCTATAGCACCTTGAATCTTGTTATTTTTCGTCTTTATTCATAATTTCTCTGTGTCTGGGCCAAAGACTCCAGATTCTTTAGCCCAGGAGTCGTACGTACAGCTGACTAAGTGAATACAAATAAGAATGTTATCGGAAAACAATGTTAAAAAAATAAATAAATCAAAATTTAGCCATGTTCCTTTGAACCATAGAGCAGCCAGGCCATTAATGTGATATTATGGTATACTGGTGTTGTACATGTGGCTCTTTGCAACCATGTAATGAGAAAAAAGCTCTTAGTAGCCATTCAGTAGGTGCTTTTAGACAAAAAGAAAAAAGACAGAAAACCATTGAGCAACCTGTGGTTAAGTGCTTTGCTCAAGGCCCTGACCCCCTAAAAAAACAAACAAACAAACAAAAAAAAAAAACAGTTGTAACAGACAGACATATAACAGATGCCAGGTTGCGATTTTAAGAGTCATATAATAAAGATAGATACTTCTGTTTAAAAAAACAAAAAACAAAAACATACGGAATATATCCAAAGGCGCCCTTTGTTCATCTGAGAAGTTCATATTTCTCGCAAAACTTCACTCCTACAGTCAATATCAAATTAAAGTTTATGAGTGTGGGATGCCACACTTGTATTAGAACAGCCTCTCTCTCCTTTCTTATAAAACAGTTAACACAAACAGTATAAAATATGCTGTAATGGAAAGAAACCTGGAACATCTCCAATTCAAGTTCAAACACTTATAGAATAATATAATTATCTGCCAAAATCTGTCTAGCTGTTTTGAAATACTGACTAACTGACTAACATTGTAATAATAATTGTTGTTATTGTTTATAAATTCATTTTTTTATATTTTATATGTTTTATATATTTCCATATATTATATAGACGTGGGTTATAAAATAATAGTTATTTGCTAAAATCATAATTTATAAAAGTACAATGTGAATAATTTTGGCTAGATGACAACTGGACAGAAGGAAATAACATGCAATTGTGACATTTTCCAGTGTGATACTATGTGACAGTATGCAATTTTGAACATACTGTGCACTTAAGGTAGAATAATGTGCCTGAAGGACTTTTAGGATGTAGAAATGATGGGATTTCATACTGTGCCTTTCCCATTTCATATCTGAGTCACAGGAGGCAGATGAGCATTGACAAGACGGGTCTTTTTTTTTTTTTTTTTTTTTTTTATAAATGCAGCTTGTTTGTTTTCCATTATGGCTTGTTCAATTGGATCACTGACTGCCTAGAGCAACATTGGGCAAGGAAGTGAACCACAAATACAAAGTTGGTTTCACTAGACCTGAATGTCCTCTAAAAATTCTCCCAGCTAAAAATGTTAACCTTCACCTCTAGTAAAGAGCAGAAAAACAATGACGATGAAGGAAACAAATGACATATCTTTCCTTTCTGTTTAGAGTGTGATGATTCACCTCCTGCCCTCCTGTCAAGGTTGTAGAATCAGATGACACACGGCAGTGTGTCACGTTGGATTTTATGATCTAAAACCAAAACAATGTGAGTAATATCCATCCTAAAACACAATATGTTATCCTTAATCTTGCTTACTTCTGCACTAGCAGTACTTGACAAATTCAAAATGTCAACAACACAGATAAATTCTTGCTCGCGCTCAGTGTTTGGTCTCTCAGAGGAGTGCATTGCTGCACAACCCATCTGGCCCTAAGCGGGTTTCTGACATGAATATCATTATTCTTGGAGGTCTCTCTCATGTACCGCTCCTCCAATATACATACAAAAAAGATCATTCGATTTTAAATAGAGTTTGCTGATGCTGATCAACTATTAAGGAGATAACAGAAGCATTTATCGTGCATGACAGAATTACATTGATTGCCAATAAGGATAAAGTGGTCTCAGAAAAGGCTTATGCAGACCATTTTTCCTTCCGCAGGAGCGGTTTTATGAACTAAACCGTACAATACAAATTCAGTCAATGAGGAGGCTGGTAGGTATTATCTTCTTTTCTTTCTCCTCATCCGTCGTGGGTCATGCTGCCTTGTTTTTTCAGCTCAATTAGCTGCCTTTCTTTTGTTTGATAGATGTGCATGTGTGATAGCAGTGTGGTCTCCCGAATGAATTCTTGCAGACTTACGACAGCCATTAAGTAATTCCCAGATCGATGGCTACAAGGCGCTTCAACCCACTGGATTTGGTTCGCAAGGATTTTTTGGAAATGAGACTGAATATTGATCATCGTATTTCAAGGAACGTCTGACATCTGGAGTCCCTCCGGGTTGATTTGTCATTCCTCCCCCATCGCCATTTGCATATTCCCCCTGTGTTCAATTCCCTTTTTAAACAGAGGCTTAATTAGCTGGAGTCACTGGAGCAGTCTTGGCTTATGCCTTTAAGAGAAACAAAACATTTGATCTCATTTAGAGCAGTTAAAGAAAGCAGTGAGGCTCACTGACCATTAGCTACGCACCGAACCAGAGCCTCAGGCATGTTTTGTAGAGAGCAAAGCCCTGAGCTACACTCTAAGGACCTTCAAAATATATGCAGATTCTCCTTGTGTAATTTTAATCAGCCACTAAAGGTGAGGGAAAGGGCTGGTTTTAGTACAGTAAGTGGCACTTTCCATAAATGTGGCACACTTTGATGTCACATGAAGAAGCATTAGAGGCAGAATGACCTGTTTTTTATTTTAGTGCTTATCAGATGTTTTTTATTATCACTTTCAAGTCTTCAAAAAACAAATAAATGATTATTAGTCAGTTATTGAAGGTCTCAAAATGTCGAATTGTATTTTCATAGAAGCTTGACTTTGAAAACTCATTTAAATGAAAAATCTTATGGACTTTGTTGATGCATCTGAAGTCTTCATTCATTTATAAGTTTATACCAAAGACATGCTATTTGTCTTTTTTCACACACGTTAGCAGAAGGGATTTTAACAGCCATTCATTCATTCATTCATTTGATCAGTTTTGTGTATTTCATTTTTTTCTTTTTCTTAGTGTGAAGAGTATTTTAATAAATAATAATAAAAAATCTCTCTCTCTCTCTCTCTCTATACATATATATATATATATATGTTTTTTTGTTTTTGTTTTAAATACCTTATCTTTAACAGTCTAGAAAATGAAAAAAATTCAAATAACAAATATTTACATTTGTGAAAATTAATGAAAAAAAAAAAAAAAAAAAAAAATAGCACCTCCTTTCACTCGCCATTGATTTAAATCTTTTAAAAATGTCAGTACAGTTTTGTACAATCTTTAGAAAAAATGGCAAGCATAGTAACTCTAATTGTGTTTGACTGTGTCTACATGTTATGTGGATAGAGAGAAAAGCCAACCCTGATATCAGCTATAGTCATCAGCTATAATGCTAATGCTAATCAATAGATATGTTGAGAGGGGATTCTCATTAACAAATTTATTTACTACATCCTGGTGGTTCATGTCGATGCACATTTGTTTTATGGCTTTACTACTCTCTAGGGCATTGATGCTTGACATAGCGTGACGATAATGCCATAGGTGACTTAATCTAGTGACCCTCTTGGGCATAGAGAGCACATTGTGGTGCTCGTCAGCCTTCACTCCAGTCTATGATTGTGGCACACAGGTTTCCAAGGGAACAGAGCCTGTAGAGCAGCGTCCAGCGGAGACATGCCGGCTCATTCAGGCCCAGCAGCACCAGTGTGCCCCAGCTTCCTCTCTCAGTCTCAGCATTCAGCGAGCCTTTGTCACGGTGGCTCAGCTCCACGCAGTCAGACAGGAGATGAGCAAAAGGAAACCGAGAACAAATGTCTCATGACTCACGCCATTCATCCTGTCTTCTATTCTCTCTGCCTTTCTCCTTTCACTCGAAAACGAAAAGAAAGAGAGGAAAAAAAATCTCTTTGGGAAGCGTCTTGAAAAATTTGTGAACCAAAAAAACTGCACTTGTTTTGACTTTACTATTCATTTACAAAGCGGTATTCTTTACTTTTATTTCATTTTTCCTCCAGTAATTACATTCCCCAGGTGTGCTGAGAATTTCTTTAAAGCATTTATTGTTTTTTAAGACAAGGATTTAGTGTATGAAAAAGTGTATGCGTTGGTGCTTTGAGGTTTTATTTTTATATTTTATGTAAATCTGAAAATTTAAAATACAAATTAAAAGTCCAATAGCTTATATACTACCGTTCAGAAGTTTAGACTTGGTGAGATATATTTGAAAATAATTTAATACTAATAAAGACATTCAGCAAAGATGATCACAAACAATCGGTTTCAACAAAAAAATATTTCTGAAGGCTAAACAGGATTGCATTATATTTTAAAATCTACTAAAACACAAAACTGACATTTTAAAGTGTAATATTATTTCACAATATAACAATTGTACTGTATTTTTGATCAAATAATAGCATAAGAACATTAACAAAATCTGATGCTTAACTCTTAACCACTTCTTAATCATTCAGTTCCAGTGGTCCTGAACTCGTAATGCAGCATTAGGTTCATGATGGTTGCTGTGACAGGCAGTACTCGCAATGAAAGAATGAGGTTAATTGATTGTTTGAAGGGAAGTATCCATAAATTACCCTTAAATGAATAATGGCTTTGGCTGTTAGTCCTAAATTGCTTTGGCAACATGCACAGACACCCACATGCTTCCACACATTCACATACACACAGACTCCCACTCCTCACCCCCTCCGATCAGTGCTGTCCGACGGGCTGACACACCCAGAATCCATTCGTTTGTCAATTAAAGGCAACATTGTGTTTATGAAGTGTCAGAATGATGAACAGGCCCGCGCTGTCAGACCTGCATCTGAGTAAACGTCCAGCAGGCATGGAGGCATCAGTGCTTATGTAGGCTATTAAGTCAGGCAGCCATGCATCTCAATAGCCGAACACAGCCATGGGTTTGGAGAGAGACAGACAGCATATGAGCTCAGTATATTGGCCTGCTGTCTGCCAAGGCGACTGCAAATGATTGTTTGGCAGCTTTAAAGTCCACTTGCTCTGACTCAAATTTCTTTATTTGATTTCTCCTTCTGGCGTGGATGCGCTGGAGGACTGGGTGGGGAGGATTGGGACTGTAATACTTAGCTCTTTTATTGGATTGGACTCTTTGCTAGACGCGCTGTCAAGTGCCCGGTCACTTAAGCCTGTGTAGTAGACTCCCGAACACTGACAGTGTTATTTGGCCAAATCACATTTGTACCCCATTTTTGTCATAATATGTAAATGGAGGTAAGTAGGTACTACATTTTTCTACTCCACAAACTAATGTGCCAGCATTATGAGAGAAAGTGAATAAATTAATTAAAAATGAAGATGTGCTGTGGTATAAAATAACATGCATGCGGTCCAACTACTTACATTTAAATTAATCATTTGTTACAATTCACTCATACATGTTTTTACATTGTACTTATATGTTCAAAAATACCTTTTTCATTTAACTTCTGAAATTACATTTATAATTACACTTTTAACCCATCCCGTACAACTTAACCAACCCTCAAACCTACCCACACCCCCAAACCAGTCTCTAACCATGCCCATATCCCACCTCAAGTGATAAAGTGTTTTGCAAATCAACATGATCATATAATGTAAGCAGATAATAATACAGTGCATAAGTACACAATAAGTACAGTGACATATTATACTATATTATACATATGTTACGTTGAACCATGTAGTTCATCCAAGTTAAGGCAGCATGAAGCCTTTTCAGAGCCATCTACAAAGTATAGAGTTTCAAATGCATTCATGCCACTTCTAAAAAGATACCTAAATGCCACTTCTGAAGCATTTCTGTGCCCCCTTTGCAGTGCAAATTTGGCACTAGAATAATAACTGTTTTAGTCAAAAGAATAACTAATTGCTAGATGCATTAGCTAATTTTTATGAATTGTAAAGTGTTACATGTATTCATTAAACAATGCAGTTTACACATTATAATGTGCTACAGATGTATAGCAGTAAACAGGTGGAAAACATCCCTAGGGATCCACTCCAAAGTAATTGTCCGTGGCTGGGTTATTGTACCTACTACATATATCATTGTGCCTTTGAGTGCTTACAGTTGAGAGTACTGTTGTCCGCATGCGTTTATCTTTGTGAATCCATTGTCATAGTATCAGACTTGCTGCGCTGGCTTTCCTCCCAGAAACCTCAGCGTTTAAGAACATTTAGAACACCAGTGGGGAAGCGTAGCTACGTTAATAACATCAGCTCCTTTCCTCCTCGTGATCCGTTTTGTTTTTATGACATTTTTAATGAGTCTTTGACTCTTTGTTTCTGCATAGCCACTCCTTTCATATAAAGAACAGCTTATTTTATTTTAATATAATTTCTAGTTAAATCATTTGAAATATTTTATACGGTGTTGTAAAGCAGTGCACTTCCAAGTACAGCATATGTGGACTGCAACGTATGAATTTGGCTCATGTTTTTATGTGCCTAAGGATCAAGCGCTCATTCTTTTCTGAGGCGAATGGCCAAACTAAGTCATACAGTGGGAGCAAGCCAAAGTCAAGGACAAGAATTGCTTCCTGAGCCAGACGTCTTACCGTTAAGCCTACCTGGATTTCTGCTCAAATTTCTGCCGTGCTCATGGCGGTGGTCAGTATGCTTGCTTTTCTTTTTATTAGTCAATCTGTTGTAATTCCCCCCTCACCGGTCTTAAAGGACGTGGTTACCAAGGTAACCAGGGTTTATTTACAGTATGTGTATCCTTAAGTGATGATGAATTGTAAGGGAACAATTGACTGTCATTGAGTCTAAGAAAAGGTCACTGAGACATACTGCAGGCATATGCAGATTTGATTATGTTCTGTGTGAAAGGTGATTTTATTTGCTGAGAAACTGGAGGTAGGAATTCAGTTTATATTTTAGATTCATAATGACCTCAAAGCTTTCTGGTTGGGGAGTGGGATGGGAAACATTTGACTGAGCTGGGGACCTGGGGAATGCTTAAAAAGAATATTTCACCCAAAAATGAAAATTCTGTCATCATTTACTCACCATCATGTAGTTCTAAAACCGTATGACTTCTTTCCTCCATGGAACACGGAAGAAAAATAGTTCTCGTACATTTCAATTAGTCCCCACGAGGCCCGAGGCTTTCTTTATAAAAACAGCTTAAAAGTGGTCCATACGTCTAATGCACTATTTTCATAGTTTGAATAGAAGTCATTTATTATAATTGTACATGAAAAAAAAAACTGCACAGTTATTTTAGTTTTATTCTCATGCGTTCAACGCAAAACAAGCTTATATGATATGAAGAAAAGTAAACGATGACAGAAATGTTGTGTTTTCTATGGAACTGATGCAGCTGAAGCAGTTTCAGAGTTCACTTGAGGTAAATAATCAATAAAAGGAGTCCTCTGTGTTACGTGATCATTTCATTGTGAATTTGCCTTTCTTTTGTGTGCTATTGATTGGTAGTGACCCCTTCCAGTGTGTAATAGAGAAGTATGGAGGCGTTTTTGACTCGCATGACATCTCTGTTGTCTCTCGACAGTCGTCTCACTCTCTCCCTCAAACTCTCTCTTTGACTCAAGTCCACTGCCTTCTTCCATTCCAACTTTGGATGAAAGGACTGAAGATCACTTGGCTTCGGGATCTGCACAGTTCAATGAACAAAGTGCCATTTAGAGTAACAGGGTTAGTAATTTTGATAAAAGAAATAACTGCATAATTTTTTATGAAGTTGTAAAAACCAGGAGGCAGCGACTCCTCCGTCCAGATAGAAAGCATGCTGTGAAATTAATATAGTGGATGCGTTGTAAGGCCAGCGCTAAATAAGAGCAAAAAATCCTGTTTTCTTACTTTGACCGGCTGCAACAAAACACTTTTCAAAAAATATCGCATTTACACCTTTGGTGATAATAGAAAAACCCCTAAGACTCAGATCAAATCATATTTGAATCATATGTATTTTATACTTCTGTAGCCAAACACGACACCTTTTTTATTTATTTAGCTGAATGACTCATTCTTCTCACATTTAGAATCGCATTCATGCTTAACTTGCGGCCCATATTCTCGTCATATGGGGAGTTACCTGAATTACCTGACTTCAACATGCTTCAAACCTGAAGTTGATCATTATTAAAAACAAGAGTTGAACATTTATATTTTGTAGTGCTGTGATGGGTCCCTCTGTTTTTCTGGTATTGACTTGAAATTACCATACGATGATTATACAGCGTTGTGCGAAGTAAAAAAACAATCCCAGCTTCACAGTATGGATTTAGAGATCCTGTTTGCAGTAATTACTATCTTTTCAACAGCACGAAAACAGGAAAGATGCAGGACTAATACAATAGAGGTGCGAACAGAATTCAACCATTCAACATCCTATTTCTTTCCTAATCCATTATGTTTTGTTTTCTTAGATTTTGTCAAAAGATAGCAGGTTTTTTCTTCTTCTGTTCTATAAAGATGACTCATGTTTGTGTCTATTGGCAGATAACGCTCAATAAGGACTAACATTATTCTAAATGCTACATTTTTCTAACAGCTTTTTTTATTTTATTTTTTAAACCATGGCCCATTTCCATAGATGTACTATGCCAAACTGTTCATGATGCTTTTATTATAGTAATTACGCTGTATCAGAGGACAAGAAACACCTGAAGTATATCTGCTGCAATGACAAAATTATACACTTTAACCAATAGTGGCTGTATTTTGTCCCAAAGAACAGTAGCCAAGGCTATAAATTATGCTCAAGCACTTTTTAAATACAATTTAAGAATAAAGGGGTCAAGGTTGGCTGGTTAACGTACCCAAACTGCACCATTTGGTTCTGAAAACTATCTTTCTCCATTGGCGACCATTTAAAAGTAATTTTCCCCAGTCTGCTCCATTTGAGGTCACAGCTCAGAGTAGTCATTGGAAAAAAGTTTGTCACATTTTGTGTTCTTGCATTTCCATCTGCCATTCAGCATTGATATGACGTAATTTTTCACTTTTGAGTGATTAGTCACATGGCATTTCTGACTAAATTGACGTTCGTGTTTGTTCTAGATTGGCTTTTCAGTTTTAACTTCTCATTTGTCACCAAAGAAATATGATTTTGTCTGTGTTTTCTGCTTTTGTTTGCTGTACGTTATGATTTGTGAGTCATAACAGAATTCTCGTGAGAGCTGGAAGAGCTGTGGACATTTCTACTCCTCTACAAACAGACATCTAAAATTTGTATTCCAGAGAAACCGTCCTGCAACCAGGGTTTCCTTTGAGCTCTGTGTTATAAAAGTCATGTTCGGTGTTTCAAAGTGTCCGACAAACTGACATTGACATTGGGCTGGAATGATTTATGGGAGGAAGACAAAGGAATGAAGTTTTTCTTCAGGGAGAGGAGTTTTCATGGAGGTTATTACGAATCTACAGTTTCCACCTCTTGTAGTCCTTGTCCAGTTTGCTTTACTCTCCACCTCATGGACGAAAAATTACAAATATATTCAGTTGAGACAAACAGCTGATTTTTTTAATCTCGATTGAGCTTGGCATCAAACATTTTCTATATACTTTCTACTGAGTTCCACCAATGCTATCTTATGCATTTTAAAGAGTAGTACAGATGCATGCTGGGAAGGAATTTGATGGATTGGCCTGTCCTGTTATGTGGTGGCACGTTTGCGCTGAATCTTTCCTTGACATAGACTCATTGTTTGCATTAACCAGGCAAGTCAGCTATTAGACACAGATGACTGATTAAAACATTTCGCATAAGACAAAATGCCCAAGTGCACATCAGATCCAAGTGGTCTGATGGAAGCTGATTGGTGAAAATGCATTTTTGGTGTTGAGAGGACAGTGAACATATAATTCAATATGGAGCTTCTGGTTCTAGTAAAAACACATTTTTCGTTTTCATTATTAACATATTGCCAGCATACGAAGAATGTACGTTTTTTTTTATGTATGGACAACTTTTAGGTTAATAACTATAAATATAGTCAATCTACCTAATTTGACAGTATCACTTATTTGATTCTGTCCTGTGTGATTTTGCAGTATTACTTTTCCTTATGCAAGACTCAAAATTTTTAATATTTAGAAAACAAAAAAGCTGGTTCTTTAGTTATTTAATAATTTCCTAATTATATATTTCGTTTTTTGAAAAATGACAAAGCTGTAGTTTTTCTGAATACAGTAATACTTCAACTAAAATTATTTATTCTGTTCATGAGTACTTTAGGTTAGGTTTTTTTTAAATTGTGTTTTTATACTATATTATTTTTTATATTGTGTTTTTATATTATATTTTTTAATTTTATGTAACAATTTTAATTATATGTATATAAATATAAATATAACAATTTTCACCATTACATCAAACCTTTAGAAATCATTCTGATATGCAAAAAAAAAAAAAAAAAAATAAAAATTTAGAATAGTTGAAAAATTATTGTATTTATTTTAATATGGACGTTCAATATTTTCAGTATGATCAATTTAATGTATCCTTGCTGTGTATGATTCATTTCTTAAACAAAACAAAACAAAACTGAAGCATATTATGCTATGTACAAAAGTCTGGGAATACAAATGGGGTGATACCATTCGCTGTGGGATTTTTCTCACTAGTTCCCTACATGTTCAGCCAATGACATATGGCACAAACAACAAAAAATAAAAAAACAATAGCAAAAACTAAGCTTAAAAAGAAACATGCTTAGATCACCAATGGACCATAAAAACAAATCTCGTCTCTGAAACAAATCTTTTCTCTGAGCCCAAATTCAGACACAGAAATCACTTTTCATCCGTCACATAACTCCGAAAGACGGGAGAGCAGATTTTCTGTCAGCGAGGTTCTTTGAATGCTCTAATAAATGTTTTGAGCGAGTGAGGCACAGAGACTTAACAGATTAGCAGGAAAATAAAAACTGAGAGAAAATAAAAGCACTTGCCAGCAACAGAGTGTTACGGTGCAGTAGAAACTGGACTGGAGGATTGAATAGGGAAGCAAAAGGGTCACCGCCGCCAACAAGAACATCCATTCTGCTTTGTTTTCTCCCCTCTCCCCAATTCAATTTCCTGTCCAAGCAGCTTCGGGAAAGACAACAAACGAGAATAGCCGTATAGTGGAGACAAGCTGGCTGGCTCTCTGCCATTTCAATGAGGATAAGTTCCCACCGATTTTAAGGTTATTCTATGATATTGATCTCCGCATGTTGCAATCATGGATGGCGCTTTTGTGATTCGTGTAACTGAGCTGATAGCAATGATTTTAAAATGCATGTGGTAAACATACATACCTCAGCTTCCCTGAGGAAATCCCTTTCTCGGCTAGTCTGTTGGAAAAGATATTGATTTGCTTCAAGTGTGCGATCCATTTAGAGTCCAACAGCTCATTAGGCCCTCAGAGCCACAACATCAACTAATCACTAGTTTAACCCCCTTTACATTACGGCCGGTCCGCCGGTGTGGCTCCACAATAGAGCATTTTTGTTGTGGGGTTATAGACGTATAAGGAGGAATCCCACCTGAATTGAGCTCTTCCTCTGTGTTGCTTTCTGATGAATGGAGCAAGCCGAGTTCACTCACTTTCACTGAATAAAAGATACGGCGTAAGCTCTCATGGGATAATACGCCGCCTACCCCTCCCAGCGCTTCCCCCTCACTTTCCACTCCACATGCAGGCTCACATTTTAGGTGCCTGTATTCTCTAAGCTTGAAGTTCTAACTAAAGGGAAGTGAAAGGGGCTGCTGGTGTGCTTCCTTTAGTTGGCTCAAGAGATTTTCCAGGTGAAGGTAATGAAAGAGCAACCAAATGAGATGATATTATACTAGCGGTGGACTTTGAAGGGTTTGAGCTCTAAGCGAGTGCTGGTTGGAGCACACATTGCAGTGAGGATAGCAAAATTGTGTATTCTCATGTTACTGGGAACATGGGCTAGGTTCTTCATATATCAGGGGTGTCAAACCCTGCTCCAACCAACCGGATCTCACTGCAATTCGTACATATTTTAGGAGGTGGCTAATTCGTACAAATTTGTACAGTATGATCTCACACGTACAAATCCATGTTTCTTCTAAATCGTACGTATTTTACGAGTAGCCAAGTCACATGAATGTGTACGAATGACCTAAACCTAACCCCACCCCTAAACCTACCCGTCACAGGGTTTTAGATAAATCATACAAAATCATACGAGTGAGGTCGTATGAATTAGTACGAATTAGCACGAATTGGGGACCTCGTACGAATACGTATGAATTAGTCGTGAGACTGTGTCGCTCCAACATACCATAACTATGCAGTTTTCAATTAACCCTGAAGGACTTGATTAGTTGGATCAGGTGTGAATAATTAGGGTTGCATCCAAACTCTGCTGGGCTTCGGCCCTCTAGGAATTGAGTTTGACACCCCTGGTGTATATAATTTAATTGATAACAAATAGCGAACATAATTACATGAAAACAACGAATTCATGTGTTCATACAGATTTCAGTCATTTATATGATGACGTTGACATTGCAAGTTTTTACATTTTAAGACAATTATGTGAAGATGTTAGTAGCTTTAGTATTTTTTCAAGTCTCCAACACACATTGCCTTGCAAAAGTATTCAAACCTCTTCATTCCTTTTATATTTTATGTCACAGTCTTACGTTAAACTCCATTGAATTGCTTTTTCCCACATCAATCTGCACTCCATACACAGCACATTTTAACATTTAAATTTTTTCCAATGTAAAAGAGGTTTAATTTATGCATTAATAAATCATGCTACCAAAAGTATTAATGTTTGTCTTAATTTAAGTAATGTTGAATCCAGATCTGCCCCTCTCCACTAATAGATCTCTCTCTCACAGCTCTCTCCTGCAGTATGATTTACCTTTTTAGAGGTTTGAGTGAAGACCATAGCTGTTGTGATGGGAAAGGTCAATATGTCATGCTATTGTGCAGGACATTTCCAGACTCCAGGAATGAACAGCAGAACCAAAATGGACTTTGTCAGTCAAAAGAATAAAAAAATATATTAAAAAATAAAGAAACTCCAGCTGTCTATGCACATAAACATTTTCCAGTTTCCCATCAGGGTCAGATGTTTCTCTTTCTCATCTTCCAAAGTCTATATCAGCATTTTTCCGCCACTTACTACTTTTTTTCTGGTGTTGTTTGTACTTTTCTGCTTTGTGGCACTAGTTTATTCAAGCTTTTTAGAAAGAAGAGATCCCGAGAGACAGGGTGCCTTGCCTATAGCCATATTCTGGCACAGTCAACATCTCCTCGTTGAACTTTGCACAGGAGTCAGCTTCAGCATTTAAACCAACATTTATAAAGCTAGCACCAACCTGACAGGCTTTGGCTTTAGTCGGCTAATTCAGCTGACTGGTTTAGATTAAAGCTGGTAATACTGCAGATTTGTGGAAGGGATCTTTTGTTATTTAGTTGATTTGTGAAGATGCTCTGTTAGGGTTGTTAAAGCAACGGCGAGTTTCTGTGCAACAGTGTGACTAATAAATTAATCCAAATAATTGTTGGGAAGGCAAATGGCACGTTGCAGAGGAGCCATTGCTTATACTGAGTGATTATTATTGCTGGTGCTGCCTGTGATTGTGTAGTGCTGACCCGAGTGTATCCCAGAGGTAATTTCTTCATTAGCAGGCACCCTCATGCACTCCCTGGTTCTTTGGCGGAAGGCAGGGTGTCACACTTGCTGTCTCCCAGTCGCAGCAATTTCAGATAAATCAACATAAAGATTCTCAAAGTGTGATAAAGTCTTCCAGTGGGAATGCTGTGGTCCACGCTCATTTTATTCTGCTGCCTGCACTAAAACCGTATTGTGATGCTAAGCAAGTTCCAGTGTAGCCCTTTTTTGTCATTATTATAGAAGATATATATATGGTGCAGAAAAGAAAATTGGGGGGAGAGGGAGAGAATGGGATCAGGATATGACTCAGGTCAGACTCAAACCATAAGAAGTCCCTAAAGCCAACAGTTAATATACAAGAAAAAAAACGAAAAAAAAAACATGAGTGCTTGGTGTATTCATATCGGTTTCATATGTTTTTGAAAACCTTTTAAACCCTCTTCTAAGAATTTTTACATTTAATTAGTCTATAAATAATCATTGAGTAAAACCACTGAGTAAGTATTAATAAAATTTTTCCATTATGTGAGCATAATATAGCTATATATATATATATATATATATATATATATATTTATAGAGAGAGAGAGAGAGAGAGAGAGAGAGAGAGAGAAAGAGAGAGAGAGAGAGAGTTTAATATTTGTATGTATTATTTTTATGTTACATATATGACAAAAAGTTAAAAAAAAATTTACTTCGAAGGACGCTTTGGCTGTTTTTGTTCACAATGTAAGTTCACAAGAAATGTTGACATTTTACAACCTGAATTACCCCAAAAAGAAAATATCCAAATTACCTTGAATCATAAGTTAAATTAATTAATAATTTTTATTTATTAAATCAGGGAGAAATGGCTTTTTTAAGTAACAACTTAGCCGCAGATTGCTGGTTATTACTACAAAAAAAAAAAAGCTGTGTTTTCGACCATAACATCATGCAATCTGGTTACATTTATGAACAGAACTAAGGGGTTTCAGTTTATCTGGAGAACATTTTAGAACATCTCAACCCCTGAGGAGCTAAAGCTGCACTTACCTGCTGTTCCTAGGCTCCTCGCCTAGTGTCTAGCTTTATTCATCACTGAGAATCTAGCTATTTAGTTAATAGCACAAAGAAAAGTCTTTTTAACTTAATAATCCATATGTTTCGATCAATATTTTACAGCTTTACCCTGAAGAATGAATGAATTGCTAGTAAATGTTCCTTTGCCTGCTAGTTTCCCTGTTCATTTTAAATAATCAAACAAATAATATTAGACTAGGTTTCTGAAATATATATGGCATTAGCAACTGGGTCACATGAAAAGCTGCATTTATTGTAGCATGTAAATAATAATCGGTTTGAATATTAGCCTACGGTATAGCAATTTGTATATGCCAGTGAACTCTACTTTACTCCTTTGCCCTGAAGGCTCAAGGTCTCTGGAAATAAATGTCAACTTGGCTGTAGTGCCGCTCGTTATGAATCATCATAACAATAGATTATTCACATCCATGTGACAACTTGACATTAGTGTTGGTGACTCAGGCCAGAACCAATGACTGCTTTAATCAATGACTCAATTTAGCATCCGTGTTTGGCTGTTAAGATGTGTCGGAGTGCACAGGGTTATGACATCACTCTCCAGCTCCATCTTCTCTTAAGAGCGGGAATCCATATTTCAATAGCTCTGATGCATAGAGACACAAGAAAATGGAGGCACTGTTTAATATTCCTCCATATTTCTGGAGATTGTAAATTGGACATGTTTTATTCAGAACGGGCGGTTTTGGTGCACATAAGGCCAATGCAAATGAAAGATTAGCTACACAAAATGGCAAGCATAAATTAAAGAGAGTGACAAGAGCAGGCTCGATCATTTTGCCGTGTCACAGTTTTGTAAATGCTTCCCATCAGTCAACATTAAAGACTAGAATAATACGCAAGTCACTCAAAAATATGAATGGTTTGTCGGTATCGTGAATTATTATCAAGTGTTTTTTTTGTTATCCACGTGTGTGCATTCAGTGTTCAGATGAATCATTTAAAGACGATGTGATTCGAAACTATTTAAGGTGGAAGTATCTTAAAATACTGTATATATCGGTATATCTTGACTTAGCTACAAATACATTTGTATTAAAATTATGTGCTCAACCACAGTATAGGTAAATAATACAATAAGCATTGCGTATTTACATTGTTTTGAAGGGGTATACTGCTACTTTCTGAAAAAAGTGTCTTATTACAGAAAACAGCTGAGCTTTTGTCACTCTTTTAAAAAATATTGTAAAGTTAGCAACGTCACTGCTATTAGTTGCATGAGGTTGATAAATCGCTGCTAGTCGGTGAGGTTCAGCTGTGCAAAGAGGAGCTGTCAATTTATACACCAGTGTTATAAAAACGCTTTTTGATAAATGAAGATCAATTTGTACTTGTCTAGCAAGCCAACGTTTGCATGCAACCATTGATTTTTAGAGGCCATAAATAAACATTCAGCCAGTCACCCTCAAATTGGCCCTGTGCAGAAATGCATGCATTAACCATATGATTTTAAAATATACATGTCTAAGGAAATTTTATATAGCCCAGTGCCTGTACGCTTGTTTCTTTGCACATACAGTATGAATGATGGATGTGTTCATATCCTTAATGCACATGTAATACAATACAATTGTATATTTAGGATTAACCTAATGTTGATTTGCACATATCCATCAGCTATTTCATATTCATGACTGTTTTATATTTGCGCTACAATTAGTTTAATTCCTGAAATTGCTTGTTTTTGTGTTCTGGGTCTACTTCACAAAAAGCCAGACATTTTTAAATAAGCATTTAAGCTGTCATTAAGTAAAAACGGCTTCCTTGTTTAGCCATGTTCAGCTGTTTTCTAGAAATACGTCTCAGAGAATAGTGCAGCCAGCTCTTTATGGTCACGTATCCTATAGATTTATTGGCTTGGGGCTGCATGGTAAGGCTTTATAACCCCTGTGTATGACATTGTAAAGATGCCATTTCAGCTTTATTAGTTAATGCTGTTTGTTAAAACCCGGAGCTTTGAAGCAAAGATTTCCCAGCTGAATGGTCAAACTGTTCCCTACTGTACTGTAGTTGAGGCTATTTAATACTTTAGGTTTGTTCATGCCGGGGTTCAAACTCAGGCCTTTAGGAATGACGAATGGGAGAAACTCAGCGAGTGATTCACAAAGCTGTCTGGTCGTAATGAAAGCTTTGACTCCAAAGACAAACTGTAAAGAATAAATGTCCCATTGCTGCCAGCTTAATATAATTACAACTGTCACAATAGGTAAATATATGGTGAGACCATAGTATTTAATGTCTGTTTTGATGCCGCCAGCTTCCACGGGACACTAATTGCCATCTTGTTTCTCAGCAGGCGATATTAGTGCAGGCTTTTTTAGCTGCGGCAGTTCTAGCTAACTAGCTCTAGCAATGCTTACTATCCTCTCATCCGTACACTGGTACATATGTTCGGTCCGAATGCAGAGATTATTATCAGTTTAATGCAGTGCTGCGGGAAGTTACCAGGGAGTGTTGACTAATGTCGGTGTGTCAGAGGCAACGTTTAAAGTCCTGAAATGTGAGTGTAATCTTCACACTTTTACATCACATGTTAATTAAAGACATCAATCTCATGCCAGGCCCCATCACGTCCTTGAAGGAACTCCAATCTGAGGGCTTGCTGAATGAGGCACAGTTGTCATTCATCTAGCAAAGACAGATGGCAGACAGACAGATTGACAGACACAGTGGCTTTATGGATATTACATACGGTTATGCATAGAAAAATCTTTTAGCGTGGTTACAGACTAGTTTTGAGGTAACCTGTATTTTGACACAGTGTTGAGTAAGTGATTTTTATATTGCATTTTGCAGTTTTATTAGGATTACCATTCTGACAGGTTGAGATAAATGGCTAAATCTCTACTGAATTAATTCTTCTCCTTTTTAATAAAGACTGAGAAGAACATCAACCCTGAATAGCTCTGGATATAATTTCTGAACCATGTATTATAATCTATACCAGTAATATTGGCCTATTTTATAAAATATTATTATTATTATTATTTATTGTTATTATTGTTATTATTTTTTACTATTACATTTTTGGGATAATGATCAGACAGCACTTGAAAAAATGGTATGTAATGTTTCATAAAATTATTTGATTGCATTATATTATATATAAGTGCATACATAAATTAGTTAGTAATACAGT
>JAUCMU010000143.1:12605449-12617098 GCA_032275025.1 Enteromius treurensis
TTTATTTTTTTTTTTATATAAATATTTGCTAAATGAGTAAGTGCACCTTCATAAGTTATGCTGTAAAAATATTGTCTTCAATGTCACTATCTGATTTTAATAATTCTTATTCTTATTCTCATCGTGAAAAGCGCTATACAAACAAAAATTTGAATTTGAATCTGTTTGTTTGTTTGTAACATAAAACTGAGGTTGGATTACATTGCATAAACATTGGGACTGAAATTTTCTGCTCTATTTCATCCTCCAGTAAGTTACTGTAACACTTGGCGTTTTCAATGTGACATTGATATCACAAGAACTTCTTTGGCTAGAGCTTTTTTAGTCTCTCTTGCATTTTTCTCCTTATTCTACTCTGGCAATGTGGAAAAGGCAACAGACTTTGCAGTCATGCGATCTGGTCACCCGATTTAATGAACAATATCTCATGAATTATTCCACTGGACTACACTTAAAATTTATCTTTTCTCTCCCCAAATCCTTACTCATATCTCTCTCTCAGTCTGTTTCCAAAGGGGCACTTTAAAACTTTATTTCTCCCCTTTTCTTCACTTCTAATCCTTATTAGAATCCTTTACTGATGGAATGTCTAAAAGCAGGCAAATGCAACAGACCGGGTACTTTATTATTTTTTTTATCTATCAAAATGATAAAAAGTATCTTGGATTATCCGTCTGTTTTTTTTTTCTTCTTATTCTTCTGTCAATAAATTCAAATTTTAGTTGAACGCCAACCTCTGATGTACAACATATCAGCATAAGCTCTTGAGTGAACTGGCTCTGGCTGGATATATTGGGGCATTTCTGGTTATTTGAGATGACGCAGCGAGAATTAACTTTGGGTTGTTGACATATCCGGCAGCATTGTGGTGTTGTTGTGCGTCTCCTCTGTGCGTCACTCAAGATTATATATGCTTTGAAATAACTTTCTCTAAAAAATGTCACCAGCCTCATATTAACAGCTGAGTCACAGTCCTTCCTGTTGGGTCGCAGAGGTAAAGATGGGACATTCTCCCCTTAGCTACATTATCTTAATGCGCAGTCATAGATGGTTACCGAGTGGAGTTGAAATTCCCAGCACAACCTCTTAATGTCTGACTCAGAAAGCATCATTTCTCTCCTGTCAGGTTATATTGAAAAAGAGTGGCTTCAAATTCCATAGCAGACATTTTCTTATCCCTGTTTCCTAAATGGATTCCTCATGCCAAGCATTAGATATGTCTGAATGCTCAGCTTCCCCAAATCACCAATTTTTTTGTGAACATCTCAGATTGTCATTGGATATGATGAGACGTGTAGGTATGGCTGTAGTATGTAGATTTGGAATGAGAGAAATAGATTTGAGTGTAATGGATGTTGAAATGCGTTACAAGCAGCCTGTATGTTTCATCAGACACTGTAGCTTCGAACACACCAACTTCAGATGGGTTAAACAACAGAAATGTGAAGCTTGCATTTGTATTGTATTATTTATTTATTTATTGTTAAAGCAGTTTAAATAATTTAGTGATAAAGTGTATATTATTTAATCTCTCATGTTGTGTAAATCATTATTTTAAAGTGGGACTGGGTCATTCCTCACACGCAGTACTTTTTGAGCTCTGTAGCTTTAAAAATAAATATGTCAATGTTGTATTTTCAAGGAATTTCTGCAAAAGGATTTAGCAGACTCAAGCTCAGACACTTTATTAATTATAAATTGATTATTTACACAATGGCAAGAAAATGAACAGGATGCCTAACAGGATGAAGTGTAACAGGATGTAAATAAAGATCTAAAGTTAACCACAGCACAGTGAGGGATTGGAAATGAGATAACATGGAATATTACATTAATATTCAATAAATATTACAAAAGGATGGAAAATGAGATTGAGGACATCTAAAAATAAAGACTAAACTATAAAATAAATAGCAGTTTACAAAAATTGCTGTAAAAAACATATTTGATTACATTGTAGTAATCATTATTTGTGTAAAAAAGGGAGGAGGGAGTGTTGGTATTCAAGTATAAAACACTGTTTGAAAGTCTGTGCACTGCCTGAAAAAAATAAAAAATAAAATGACCTATTTACACGTCAATATACATAATATTCAGTCCAGATGCATTGATAGGATGTCCTACCTGCCTGTCAACCTATGTATTTGCAGTTACAGCCAATAGGGAGAAGCTGGGCGTGGCTAATGCAGCAGTCGGGATGAGCCAATGGGTCATTTTAGGGTCATGTGGAAAAAAGAATTCAGATTTTGTTACAGAACAGCAAGCCAAAATTTCAAACACTTCTCCAAATGCACAGAGACAAGAATACAAGGTAAAACAATGCAAAAACTTACAAGATGAAGGGATTTGGTGGAATGCTTGGGTTTCAAGCGACTTTGCGTGTGCCATATTTGTTAATGGGGGAGGCACGGAAAGGGGTTTGTTTTCTGAAACATTTATTAATTTTGCAACGGTAGATGACATTTTAGTGCCAAAACTGAGCATTAGTCCACCTTTATGTCAGTTAATGATAAGACAAAAATTGTATGCGTGATTTATTAAAATGTGCATGCGATTACTGTTTCGTTACCTTAAAACATAGCTCGATTTGCTGATATGTTCTCTAAATTTGTTAAATCGTGTGTATGATTTACTTATCCGTTCTCTCGATTTATAAATTGTGTGCACGATTTAGCAAATAAAGGAAACAAGAGAGTAAATCCTGCACACGATTTAGCCTACTATTTTTTCCTGTACGTTACATGCGAGGAGCATAATAGTTAGCATTCCAATTTTTTTCCCTTTTCAATAGTAAGGTTGTGTTGACTTCTATGTTTGCTTTTTTTAACATCTAGCCATTGGCTTGCTACAAGGTCATAACATCCAAATAAGTTATTTTTACAGTCACTAGGGGCTGCAGCTAGTTTATTATAAACAAGACATGATTGAGGCTTAGCTCTGGTGTTGACTGATTAAACTTTGTTGGCCAGGACAAGTGAAAATCATATGGCGAACATCTCCTCTCTGAAAGCGACGAGTGGGAGGCAGAGTGGAAAGTGTCATGGGAGATGTACCTTAAATGTAATCTGTAGGTACACATTTTGCTGTTATTGCTATTTCTGAGCGTACAACGGGAGAATATCACAGCTATTTGGCACCCACTTAAAGCGGTCTTTAATATCCGTGTTTAGTTCAGCAAATTACAGATTCCAAAGATCAGTCTGTTTTGATTTTGTCCTGGCATTTATGTGATCTGGCTGTCCTCATGTTTTTCATCATCTTTCAGCATGTGTAGGTGTGTATAACATATATTCACGATCACGACTGCTAAACAAGACTCTTTAGGATCCCGAGATGCCAGGCTAGCATAAAAAGCCATCAGTGTATGTAAACCAGAAAGACTTTCATGGCCTTACAGCTTCACCGTGTTGACCTTCTCTTTGCTATATTTCGCCTTCCTTTCTGTTTTTTCTGCACCCTTGACCCGAGTAAAACGCTTTCACTCTTACCAGTGAACTTTGGTCATCGCTTCTGTAATCTTTTTTCTATTAGCATCACAAAGGTACAGCTTCTTCCTTCCTTTCTCCTGCTATTGATACTGAGCAGGAGCACATCATAACCCAGAAGTCTGCTTAAATACTGATTGCGCCTTGAACCGACACCGCAGAGCCTCACTCAACTGCAAAAGCTTCTAGTAAGTAAGAGAAACGGCTTGACATTAGCATTCTCTGCAGATCAGGAAGTGGAGTTCTATGCAAATTACACTGACAGTAAATTGTTGTCATAAATCCCTCCCTCCCTGCTTTTTCACAGTACAGTAAGAACTGTTAACTCGGCCAAGAAATTGACCTTGCAATAAATTTAATTAAGCAGTGATTGACTTTTGACATATATAAATGTTTTGTATTTACAGGGCCCAGCCAACTGGTCTATAATGCTGCTGGCTTTGGCCTGTTAAAGGTCAAGATGTGTGTGAATGCGGGCTGGAGTACTGTTGCTGTGTGTGTGTGTGTGTGTGTGAGTGCTTGCTTGTCTATATTCAGAAAGTTTAGAATGTATGTCCTCACCAGTCAAAAATGTATTCAACCAACAGACTTATGTTCCAGACGACACATGAGATTTCGGAAAAAAAATATTTTATAAATGATAATAATTAAAAAAATGCATGTTACATGTTAGAATATAACAACAGAACGCACGCACACACACATACACACACTGCTTTTTTATATATATTTCTATATTTTATACTATATAATTAAATATATATTTATGTATTATCCAATGACCACATTTCATACCATCATATAATATTTGTTATATTTAGTGGCCACAGATTTGTCCCCAAAATATGGCCCATTTTTGTTTGTGTGTGTTGTGTTTTAAAACATTCAGGACATCTCATAGACGGATAGCGCTACAAATAGGATACAACTGAAGTCCTCAAAGAAAATCTTTACTGTGATAGAAAACAAGCATGTATGCTGTATATGTGAGCATAGCGTGAAATATGTGACCGGTGTGTGAGTTCAAAAGTTGAAATAGAATGAATGAATTGCAGGTGAAGTGGGTCACCTCATGTGTGGCAAGCTCTGAGCACTTGTGTGTATTTGTGTGCATGCATGTCTGCGCATGTGTTTGACGGGTAGCTAGGTACGGTTGGTCAGAACTAAGGCCAGAGTAGAGCAGCTCAGCTCCCGAGAACTCCTGTCAAGCAGCAGCTGGTTTAGTCACTGATGGGGTCTGTCATGCAGAAAAACAAAACGCCATATGATGCCCGAGTGTAGCTCAAATGGAGATTGCCCATGTAACCCTAAAACTCTCTAGGGAACATAACCCATAGCGGTATCTGGTAGCGCAAGTAAAGTCTGTAACTATAGTGACAGTGACTAAAGTATTTTTAAAGATGGCAACTTCCATAACACTGGAAAGCCTTTGACACGGCGTAATTTCATAACTGCTCTACAATGTTATATTTAAATGTCTGAGTAAAAAAAACAACTCTTTTTCCCGACTGAACACAGTATATTTTATTTTAGGAAACATATAGAGCATATAGAAGGAAGTTGTACTGTACTCAAACACAAACATGGTGAAATCTGTGTTTTATAGGAATACAGACTAAACAAACCTTCAAATATTATGTTGTATCTATTTACAAGATTTAAGATAAAACATTGTGAAAACATCACTGTCTTATAGCTTTAAAAATAGGCCTACATACACACACACACACACATATATATATATATATATATATATCTATACATAAATATCTATGACTATATAAATATATATATATGTGTGTGTGTGTGTGTGTGTGTGTGTGTGTGTGTAATTACAAAAATAAAAGTCTATCCGTAAAGTATCTGAAAAAGATCTACTTTGAACAATACATTAAATGACATTAAATAAAGACAAAATCAAGAAGAAATAAATCAATAAAACAAGTAAATGAAACAATAACTAACACATGGTCCAATGTCATGTCTCAAGTCAAGTGAATGAATCAAACAGGCATCCAATACTGACTTCCGGAAAAGGGGAATAACCAATGACATTTGAGATTACAACTAAAACAGTAAGCCCCGCCCCACAACTGACAAAAATAAATGTGTTTGCGCGAGCAGGTGAGAGAAGGTCGTGCTTTATTCGCGTGCAGATGACATATCGCGCACAGCTTTGAAATGAGCTCGCGGCTCCCGTTTCTTCACGTGTTTTCCTCTTGCGTTTGTGATCTACTGCGCGCGCCAGCATCATTGGTGCGCTCGCATATTATTGGCATAGATTTGCCGCCATACGAGTCTCACTGACTGCGGATCACGTGCACAATCACATACACGCGCCTGCCAGCAGTAACCGGTAGGGGAGGGGCTGCATTGCTTTCACTGCAGTTACGCACACGCACAACCTAGTAGGGAGTCCTGCGCTTTCTCTTTAACGACACAATAAATGCACATATCGTAGGAAAATTTAGTTTGCGGTTTTGAAACCGTGACTTTTTCAAACCGCGGTAAACCGTGAAACCGGATATCATCCCATGCCTACCGGTTAGTATATTTTTTGTGCCAATTTGGATTTGTGCAACGTTTAGCATTTTAAAAGAGGGCTGACAACCTTATGCTGTTACTTTGTGAACATACATAAACTGTGTGCGTTATCAAAACCTGCTAGAGGTGATTTAGCTCTTTGCATTAAATCTTGAAAAATATCCAGTACATTGAGGTATAAAAAGAGAATATATTAGACCATAAAGTAAAACTGAGAGTTTGACTTGATATAAAGTTTAAAGAACCTTTAGATTAAGTGAATTTATAGTGAGAAATTTGTTCTAGTTTCTAAGATAAGAATACTTAATTACCTGTCAGAAAAAAGAGCTGACTCATTCTCATATACTGTACTAAAGGGGAATACTTGGATCAGATCTGAGATAACTGTTGTAAAACTAATATCTTCTCTGCTCAGCTCAGTTATTTACTCAGTATTTGGCCAAAAACCAAACAAGCAAACAAGCAAAAATGATGACCCACACGGCTTGTAAAAAAATAAAGTGTCAGCCTGTGCCCAGATTCAAACTGTGGGATAATAACAAGCTCTGCATACACATTATTTTTTATGTACTTTGCTAGATCTGCAATGAATTGTTTGCACAGATCAAATGTGTACATCAAGCAGAGCTGTTAAATTTGCAAGGCTGTCATATACTCGTCCTCCATAAAGTTCAACAGGCCAAAAACAAATTTATAGGTACTTTCTGTAGTCGGTAGATCATTTGGACTTAAGAAAATCATTCACTCTACCCTTTCATTTACTCTACCAGAGAGTCAATTCCTGTGTGCATTTCCGTATGTTTGCACAGGTTGTGTGGGCAGTGATTCACATAGTGTCATGGTGTTTAGATTTGAACCTGTCTTGCTTTGCTAACGGCCGCCAGGAGTCTGTCCCGAACTTTACCAGTGTGTGGTCCGTCTTTGCTCTAGGTTCCTTGGTGGGTAAAGAGACGCACTGAACATTCCCAACTGTGCTGTGTCCACTCATTCAACCTGCATTTTCTCCAGTGTGACAGGTAGTGAGGACAGACACAGCGGGAAATATGGTGTCACACCCCAGAGGCTTAATACATATAAAATGGCCAAAATAACATGTTCATAGGTGGGTGAGTTGAAGGTCAGGTATGCTCCACAGAGCAGAATTGGTATACTTCTGTTGATGTTTATATACAATATTTATATTTTATGTCTGTATAAAAATAAATAGGCCCAAGTTTGAATTACATGACAATTAAATGGAAACAAAAATAAACTGGATTTTATCACCATGCAGACAGAATTCAATTTTTATTTTTTGAGTTATAGAATTATAAATGATCTAAAATATGTACTATATTTTAATGTTACAATATAAGGTTAATATTTACGTGGAATTTGAATGGTTACAGATTATTAAAACAACTCTGTTAGTTATCTATATCTAGTATTGTTGGCAGACAGTGAATTATTTTTAGACCAAAGCAATGCAGTGAAATACTAATCCTTGACCTGAGAAATCTGGATAATCCTTTTAAACGCTATAAAGCTGGCTCATAATTCAACAAAACAAAGCTTCAAATCTTTCTCCAAAAGGAAAAAAAAATAAAATTCTTCTGTTCAAAGGAGCTGTTGGGCGACTTAAGAAGACAATGTGTCTTATAAAAGCCAACAAAGAGAAAATAAGGCCAGGTGAGCATTCTCTTATCTCCTAATAAAAAGGCCAGAGCCTCTTTTCTCTAGCCCTCTTCCCTGATGTCTCCCTTTTACACACACTTACACAGCAACCTTTAACAGCTTGTCAGAAGCGGCGTTAATATTGTCGGTGACAATAATTAATAAAAAGATTAATCATGTCGATGGCATGTGTGTGTGTGTGTGTGAAGATGGCCCTTCAGGTCTGCGTGAAAATGAGTGGGACCTCTTTGAGAGAAATATGAAAAGAAGGAGGGCACCCCTGTAAGGACAATAGATGTGATTTACTTCTTGTCCTCATTAGTGCAGTCGTGTGATGGGTCTCGCCCAGTCTGCCCTCTTCCTTGGCAGGCAGGCACAATTAAAGTCCATTAAAAGGAGCCACCAGCCCTGGGGGTCCAGAGCCGCAGCTGCTGCTTCTCTTTTCCGTCTGCTTATGTTCTTCAAAATGGAGTACAAGGCATGTGTTTTATCATACACCATTCCAGCACGATTCAAATGATTAGTTTAACCAAGGAGGTTTATGATATCTGAAAGCAATCATTCCCATTTCCATTTTGAGCCAATCACCTGAGCCACAGGAAATTAGCAGCTTCACCAGTGACTATCCTGAGCTGTGAGGTGAGAGGCAGCAGATGGGGAAAAAAGTCAGTTTCACACGTTTAAAAGCCATTTAAGAATCAGTCACTTGGGTGTTTCTGGTACTTTTATGTCTCAGGGGTTCATTTTTTATTAGAGCTAACAGATTTTAACTTTTTTTTTTTTTTTTTTTTTTAGAATTGTCTGGAAACTAGCATGCCTTGATTTTTTTTTTCTTTCTTTCTACCGTTAAAATGCATTTTATATATAGATTTTAATTTACCTGTTCCATACTTAGACTTTCCATCATGAAGTATGAAAATCCATTATATGACATTGGGATGGATTAAAATAGCTGAATAAGCCAAAAAAACGAATGAATAGTATAGAACGATGACATGACACGATGAAATAGAGACATGCACTATTGCAGCAGGCATGTCGGCAGTGTGGAGGCATTTAAAAGTGTCAGAGAAAGACAAAATAACCTGTTATTACATTGCATGTCTTTAATGAGAGGAGGAAGGGTGGTTGTTACTGGTTACTGCATGATGACTGAAATCATGAAATGGTCTCAAATGATTAGTAAATAAACTGCAGAACGTTATATGTATTCAAACAGCACTGCATGAGCTCACGGCTCTATCTGCTTGTTAGCCAGGGTTCAAAGTCTAAAACACAAGGGAAATCTGTGCTGAAACTGGTACTAATCTGCTCCTCAGTAGCATTTTTAGTCATTAATAAAATAAGAAAAGTAAGACAATAATACTGATGATAATAATTACTACATCTCTGTTAATTCATTTTTAATAACATTCAAACATAATGTTCAAATTGGGATCTGTAATATTTTCTAATGTTTTAAAAGAATTCTCTCCTGCAAGGCTGCATTTATTTTAACAGTAAAAAAAAAAATACGTAACTGATTCAAAAAGAGGATCTCAAAAATGGCAAAATTTTACTAGCTTATTCATTTTAAGTTAAATTGTTGGTTAGTGTCTGCTAGAATGTTAAATAATGTTCAATGTCAAGAAAATATTTGAAAATAGTTGTTTTTTTCTTCTTTGAAAATCTAAAAAATAAAAAGCATATTTTGGCTATTTCATTTATGCAATGGAGAAAAAAACTGGCAAAATATATGAGGGGGGGGGGGGAGAATGTGAAATACCATGTGCGGCATTTGTCTCTCGGTCCAGTGTTTCATTTTGTTTGGCTTTGGCCATATATTTAGATTTCTGTGCATTCCTAATAAAACATAGGGTTGTAAGCAAATAGTGAAAAGAATAAACCGAAAACATTGTAATATTTATTGTCTATTCATGTCTACAATGTTGCGTGTTTATGTACACACTTGTTATTCATAATTTCTGATAAAATGTTGTAAAATAATGAGAAACGGTATGAAAATATGATTTCAAAGTGTTTTTTTTTGTATGTGTAATATAATATAATGTAAAACGTAATTGTACTCCCAAATCCACCAACAACATTATCATCATAGAATATTATTAAAGCCCAAAACATAATTTGCGGTTTTCTGGAATTGATGCTGAGAATTGGGAATTCTTATTACCTTCAGAAAAAAAAAAAAAAAAAAAAAAAAATTTATCTATTGACTTATGTGTGTACATATGCGTACTGAGAATGTGACAAGTACTGTAAGTTAAGACTCCACAACTGAAGAAACGTGTATTATAAAATCGGTGAGTGGGGATAATCTGAACCTGACCCCTTAGTTTCAGTTAAAACCTATGGGTATTAATAATGTAATGCTTGTGTATGTACGGAAAGACTGTTCCCGTGTTCCTGGAGCTCCCTGTGCCATCAACACACACACTCTAGGATGCCAAGTCTCGAAACTGCTGTCTGCGAGGCAGAAGCTACTCTGTGGAGAAATGATAGAGTATCACATCTGCAGATCTTAGCTGATCTCTTGAGCCTGCTGGGCTGAGATCTCACACCTCTCCAGCAATGAATGGCATTTATTTTGCTGCAGCAATGGCAATACCAGGAACCAGTGGGACAAGTCCAACTCACTTTATTCCTCAGATAAGCATTCTGACATTGAGTACTGCCTTAGGTTAGGGCCTGACCAACATTTCGGCACCCTAGCGAAGAGTCATTCGCTTTTGCTTGATGATATGTAAACCCGAACTGACAAAGCAAAGACTAACAATGTCAGCGCTTGCATTAAACAAGCGCTGCTCATTCCTTCTACGTAGCAGTGCTGAACAACATTACTTCTAGTGTTTTGCATGTACGCTTAACTGGAGACTAATGGACTCCCTGCGTCGCTGATGTCGTAGATCTTATTCCATGTCGTTTACATTAACGTACACACTGTGTGGCCAAAGATTTGTTGGGAAATCATGTCAGCTTAGCAACACTTTCCACGTTTGGCACCCTGCTGTGGTTCACACCAACATAACACCTTTATATCCGCTTAAAGGGTAATGCATCATGTCATCTTCTTGAAATGGCTTCAGCTGATGGCCATGACCGCATGCAGCATTCCAACACAACAAGGGGCCTTGAAATGAATATAATTCCTGACTAATCTCACTTTTTAACCCCTCTGCAAAGCCTCATGCACATTAAGACTGCTAATTGGTCTATCTGCACAGATTTATTTATACACGTGTAACCAGCACCGACAGCAGAGTCAGATGGTTGGATATCCCTTGTGAAAAAGAAGTATGCTTAATTAATTTACTTTTAGTGTATTTAAATCAGTTTAATATAGATAGCATTGAGATACTGTTATAGTTACTGATTATTTTTATTCAGTTTTTATTTACATATTTTTCATTTTAATTTCATATTTAGTTTTAGTGAATTTGTTTTACATTTTTGGTAGATTTTTTATTTATTTATTTTTGGATAAATGTATGTCCATATTTTCTTCTCTTTTTAGTTATTTTTGTTCATCAAGTTAAAAATGTTGCCTTGGAAACTAGCTCAAATATAAACTATGCTGCAAATCTTAAATATCAATACACATAATTAATGTATTTAAATGCGTTTGTTATTCAATGTCACATTTAATGTAAATACATTTTTAAATGTTTTAAATTGCAACTTAATAAAAACAATTATTTTTAAATACATGTCATACAAGTCACTATCTTAGTTACAATAAACTTGTCAGTAATATTCTATGGTGAAAGTTAGCAGTGAACTTTGAGCAGTGAGCATAGTTTAAACAGATCAGGCGTAATTATGAAATTACTAGGGCCGGGACTCGATAAAAAAAAATCAATCTAATTAATTAGAGGCTTTGTAATTAATTAATCAATCGAAATTAATCGCATTTTAATCGCATATAAATATTTGACCTGAGAACAGTGAGAAGTAAGTTTTTTCATATGGA
>JAUCMU010000143.1:12617198-12636527 GCA_032275025.1 Enteromius treurensis
ATAGAGTTAGCAGCAACATAATATCTATTTTCACTGAAAGCTCTGCTCCTCACAGCCGCGCGCTAAACAGAACAGACTCAGAGAGAGGTGTGTGCGCGCGCTGTGAAAACAAGAACTCGTGCGTGCGCGGCACTACCAGAGACTCTATGAGGTTTGTCCAAGAAGTCTCTAGATTGTCGCTTTTTTGGAAAAATGTCTCCAAAGGTGTCTGAAAAGTCGCTAAATCTAGCCACAAAGTCGCTAAGTTGGCAACACTGCCTCCAGTTTAATCGATCCGCCGAAACTCATCAAGTGAGAAACGTTCCGCGGTTCCAAAAAAAAGTGCGATTAACTGCGTTAAAAAACTTAACGCGTTATTTTTGGTGTAATTAATTAATCTAAATTAACGCGTTAAAGTCCCAGCCCTAGAAATGACATGAATAAATGATCTACTAGAGTTTGGTCAAAAAGCACCCTTAAGTTCAATGTTTTAAAGTTTACATTTGAGTTGATTTAATAGGTTTAAATGCCCCAAAGCATTACTTCAGTTTGCACTATATTCTTGTAAAGTTTATTATTTCCACAGTGAGTAGTTTTCTTGAAAGTATGCTAAAGTGTACTTCCTTTCCACAGGGGATGCCCGTGCGCACCCACACAAGCCAGCAGTTTGCTATGTGGGGCACGGACAAGAATGGATCAATCACAAGGAATCATAGCTCAACTTTCTCATCCCCTCTGACATGCATTCAGAGTCTAAACGCTAGCCTGCGGCGCAGCGCTAAAAATATAAACATTATAGCCAGCTGTCAACACAGACAGGCCTGTTGTAGTACAGGTCTTCTAGGTTAGCGCCGTCCTTTTGCTGCGGGGAGAGAAAGGGGCATCTGTTTTTTAAGGAATCCGTCTATTTTCGGAGGAAGCTAATGCTAAGTCTTCATTTATGATTTATAGGTTAGCATCCCCAGCAAGCACTCATGCAATGCTCGGTGGTCTGAACTAAGCATTCTGGCTCTGGAAGAATGAAAGATTTGCTTTTTAACAGCTCTGAGGGTCTCTGAGGGTGCGATACCCCTCAAATCCAGATGTTATGGACGGCTTATTGCCTCAGGCCTCTCAGCCTAAGAGGTTAGCACTTGTCAAGTGTTACGGATGTCAAGAACGCTTTGTCTAGCTAACGCTAGTCTGTGCTTTTCCACCTGAAAAAAAGACTTTAGACACACAACCTCTCATTGATTCTTCAATGAAACAGTAAGTGTTTTGTGAATCGAAAGACATGTGGTGTCAAACGCAATATTTGTAAAGAGAATTTCCATAATCCTCAGAGATATGTCAGGGCCTGCAGATCTTGGCAGCTTATTTAGCAGTCATCTGTTCGAAAGTCATGAAGGATGATGTGCTCGAGCTGTAAGAACTAGGTCATGTGTCCATTTGATTTCATTATGAATGTTTGTGATTATAAATATCCATGTGCCAGAGGTGAGTGGCAATGGCAACATCTGTAAGCGTGTGCAGAGAGCTCAGTAAAGCAAGCAAATGAATTCTTCCAGGAACTGAAAATACGCTAGCGGGTGAGCGCCAATATGATGATTTTATTTTACTTTAAGGAAGGAACTCTCTTCCTGAAATAAAAAATTCCGAATATAAACAGATTTTAACTGTATTATTTTAGATTCAGGTAACAATGGCAAGGCAAAACTAATAAAAATCAACTATATTATTATATTATATTATATTCTCAAAATTAGAGGCAGTTTTTCTGTTTATTAGCTCTTGATACAAGCATTAAATAGCATAAAATACTCATGATTAATGTCATGAACCCCTAATTTCTTGTGTAACACTTGTAGTGTTTAATTGCACTGTTCATTGCATTTTAACGGTCAATATTTTCTTTTCTGAACAGAAATGGCCCGTAGAATAGCAAAAATGAACATGAACTGTACCGCTCTTTTGAGAAATGAACTGTTCTTTCACCAGCAACACTTCTTTTTAAGAGAGCAGTCTATGTGCTACGATAGCAATCTATCATTTCTTCTTTGGGGAAAAAAGGAACAAATATGATCCAACTATACCCTGCAAAGCGAAGCGTTTAGCGTGCGGAAGTTCACCGTAATGGTATCACTCTATTGCAGCGGTTCAAATGTCTGCGTTGCTTGTGGGCAGATAAGGAGCAGGTTGATTGAATGTGTAGGCCTCTATTGACCCCAAACAGTCACATGTGCAAAGCTCCCTGTAAAACCTTCTTTCACTCGTATTGCACACTTTATTAGTTTCTTTTATCCTTTTCTTGCAAAGAAAAGAGAAGAAAAAAGGCCTTTAAACTTTCATGGTAAACAAGTTTCAAGAAAATATTTTGTTTGTACCAACAAAAAGGATTCCCTTTGACCGACAGAATGAATAAATCATTAGACGCACTGACCATATAAAATTAAGTGTCTAGATGGCATCTGGGACAAAAGACTGTTTAAAAGCCTTGTCATTTTCTTAACACAGATCCGCAATCCCTCAGAGTTAGCCTGCTTTCAAATACGGGCAGCTGAAGCAACTGCAATTGTCCTGGGATTCTCTCGAAAACGCTTTGTGCACATGGATGCCTGTGATTTCTGGCCGCGCTTCAAATAGCTCTTCTCCTAATGCCGTCTGCGGACATGGTTGTGCTCAAGCATCAGATGCTACATATACTGCATTTGAGGGGCCGGCAGCTGAGAGCAGCTCATTAAAAAACACCCACAGTCATCGTAAAAACACCTCAACTGCACCCCGACTGCAGTGCTTGGCGGTGGACGAAGGTTATCGGCCCATATCAAGTCGTGGGAGCCCATATGTTAAGGGGTTTTCGGCTGTCTGTGGCGAGGAAACCCTGCGTATCCATCATTTTTCAGTCGTGCAGTTCCTTATCAGAGTCTATAGGTGTCACTGTTTAATATATCACGCTGATCTGGCAACGACGAGGCAGCAGTGATGAATGTGGCAAACATTCATGGCTCTGCACAGTTCAAGCCATTATCATCCATGGCAGAGGCCTGACGGGGTCTAAATCCTAATTATCTGTCTGTGAAAGGGAGCCGTTCTAGCACTGCGATCACCCCTCCTCTCAGGCGTCAATCATTACCGCCCTTTTTTAAGCCCAAATAAGGGTGCTACAGCATGTCAAGTAGCAGTGCTCTTTAAATGCCTCTGCTCAGGAGCCACAATGCCGTGTCATTTCATTATCAGCTTTAATAACACAAAGGTAGATGGCTGCATAGCTGTCTCTTTTTTTAAAAGTACGGCCTCATTTTCAAAGGATCTTTTGATCTCCCCCTTCCAAACTCGAAAAAGCCAATCTGTGCCACATTAATGAATCACTATCTGCTCTTATACAACCGCAGGCTTCTCTTGGGCTGATCAGGGAATATTTACCAACGTTTAATGGAGGTGGGAGAAGAGGAAAAGGAGGGGTGTGTGCGGGTAAGCAGTCAGTCAGTCAGAAGAGGCTCCAAACTTAGGATCTGCAAAACTAGACATTTGCATAATCAACTAGTCTGTCTGAAGAAAGATGTTTATAATTTGGGTGGGTAGGATCGTGTTCATAATACATGCATTTAATAGGAAACATTTACGTGTTCTTGAGTTCCAAATCAGCGTATGGAACAAAACATAAGTGTTTCAAGCATGGATGCATCGTACCAGTTTCAGTTCATAATAGCTATTTAATTAAGCATGCTTTTTTAAAAAGAGTAAAAAAAACCAACACATTTTATTATTATTTATTTTATTTATTTATGAATGATTAAGTTCATTAACATAGTTAATTCAGGTAGCCCTGTAAATACGTGTAGTGGTTTTATTTTCAGTACTCAGGTTTAGTTTTTTTTGCGGACCCCTACTAAATTTACATTATAGATTACATTGGCTTTAATGTAAAGTTGACCTAAAGTTAATCTACAAAAACACAAATAACTCACAATTCTTTAGTGAATCTCTTAAATAAATAACCATTTTGCATACATTTTGCATCATGTGACCCCGAAGATTAGAGTAATAGCTGTTGACAATTCAGCTTTGCAATCACATTAGATTTTAATATATTAATATAGAAAATAGTTGTTTTAATTAGTAATGTATCTGAAAAATATAATTATAAAAAATGATAATAGTAGTGTATAAATACACATTTGAACACTTAATAAGAAATGTAGAGGTCGACTGATTTAGCCTCTTGGTTTTTACCCAGTAATCGGGACTGATAATTGATTTCCAGAACTATAGGCTATCTGAAATAAAACATGCTGATAGTTTTCCTAGGTTGCTTCTGTTGCTAAAGCAGCTGAGCAGTTCAAGCTGTCACTGGACAGTACGAGCCACCTTTAGAGGTGGAAATCACCAATACCACATTCTGTGGTAACACTATGCTCTTCACAGAGCAGGACAATATACTGCAGTGCATGTTTTCCTATCGTTACTACGTCATAGTAATGCAATTAATGTGTTGACTAGATGTTAAATTAGTAGAGAAAGATCAGCAGTTTGCTTTCATGGCTGAGAGGACGTGAACATTAGTATTTCCAAGCAGTTAAATCAATGTGACTAAAATACATGCAAATCTGACCCAAATGTCATGATTTGTTTATATCCAGCTGGTCAGATTAATGCATTTGTTGGGTTGCAGATTTAAAGCTGAGACAAAAGAAAGCAATATTTAGCTGACAGAAATCCTGCTGTGCCACAAAATGCCATTCACACCGTTTTTCATTGTATTGCATTACATTTGTCCCAAATCATTGTTAATGTACATAATGACTTCACTAGCCTATAAAATTGTGTATTGAGCATTTTTCAGTGGACCGTTTGTCTTTCTTTGCCTCTAATAAAGCCTGTATGCAAAAGCCTTCAAGTACGTCTGCCATTTTTCTTTAATATTAGCGTTTCTTTCTTTCTGGCTACTTTGTATAGGTTTCTATGTAAGTGCTTGAGGAATATACTAGGGCTGGGTATCGATTCAAATGTTCCGATTCGATTTCCATTTTTAAACTCTCAATTAAATTTGATTTCGATACTCGATTCAATTTTCTATTTCGATTCTTGATTTGATTTTTGATTTTGATTCTTAATTTCAATTCTCGATTTGATTTGACTATATGAATGAATATAGATTTAATTCAAATCCTACATATATAAAAATCAACAGTAAACATAAGATTACACATGGTTAATTAATAAATGGCAATTAAGAGCCACAACCCTGTATATTAAACACTTTTATATTTTACTGTACACTTGGGTACAATACAACATAAATCAACTCTATATTTCAAATTGACATAAAAAAAACAGAATTTCGATACAAGATGAAAAACTGATGCTGAAAATTGGACAAGTCAGAACGCACGCCTTGATTTAACAAGATCAGGTTATTTTATGTTTAAAAAAATAAAATACCACAGCATTAGCTGTAACCTGTAGGTTGCAAGCCTATGAACGGTTAAGGAAAACTTATACTGGCTTTTGGGTGATAAGCATACAGTATAGCTTATCCGCTTTTCCACAATCGGGCTGATCGGTTCTCTTTACAGAACCGTTCCATTCCATGCAGATCCAATCTGAGCCAGCCAGCACGGTTATGGTTTAATTTTCCACTGTGGGGCTGATAATGGATTCAATTCAAATGCTCAGTCGTTGGGGTGATAACACAAACGTTTACATATGAGGTGTAAAAAACCCCCACGTTATGGAGGTTTATGAGAAATTTCTTTAGATTTTATTACTAATTTGTGTTTACATTGCTCAAAATAGCGTGCTAGCAAGCTACGGAGAAACTGACAAATGACAGATCCTGACAGATAGTATAACTAGCGAATAACCAGGAGCTATCGCTTAAACAGTGATGCGTTGTAGACCAGGGGTGTTAAACTTTCTGGAGGGCTGGAACCCTGCAGGGTTTAGTTCCAACCCAGCTCGAAAAAAATAAATAATACAAAGTTTTGACTAGATTATTGGGTTTAGGCGTGTTTAATTAGGATTGCATCTAACCTCTGGCCACTTTAGGAATTGAATTCAATGGAAGAAAGTCCAAGGTTTATATAGCGTGTGATTAACTAGGTGCAGGTCCCATCTTTTTAGTCAGATAAGAGTGTGTAATGAGCTGAGGTGAAACCAATTTTGTGCAAAGGAGTACGGGAAATGAAGTGCAAGGTGGTGTGCAGCAGTCTGTGTAAAAGTCAATGTTAAGGAGAAGGAGAAGGCGACCTCTAGTGTAATCAGGACAGAAGACCATAGACCGCATTCGTGACACCATCTCTATGCCCTTGTGTATATTTAAAGATGGCCTTCTTTTTAGCATGACTGTTCAAATGAAATGATAACACCTTACAAACAGGCTTCATTTGTAATATAGAAAAGCACTATTTTATTTTCGCTCAGTATGCGTTTTAAATACTGTTGGTTGATTAATTGGTACTGGCCAGTGTGGTCCTGCTTCCTTCATCAGTCGACCTCAACCTCTTACCGTTTAGTGGTCACTTTGTCAACTTGTTAACCATCTATCCCATCACTATCATCCATCCCAACCCCCAAACAGCCAATGAGGTGTTTCAAATAAATTCGTCAGCGTTGTTATTCTCCTGTGAGCTTATTGTGGGCAACCTTGCGACCCTCAGAAACATTAAAGGCCAAAAAGAGTTGAGCTATCAGAGGAGCCAGTGAAGGAGATCAGTGGGCCAGCGCATCTGTGTTATGCTGCTGAGCACTAATGATGTTTTCTCAGTCCGGAGGCTGCTCTCATCTTTTCCGCTCTAATGGGCTACCCATGATTATCAGGGTACGGAAACTGCGATGAGTCATCTAATATTATGGCAGTCTGTGCTAAAAGTCAACTGGAACCAACAATCAGACCCTGTTTTATCAGATACATGTGTCGCCATGCTTTTAACATGAACAAAGCTTTCTCGATATGACATTTCCTTGCCATGATGCATAAGTCAGGTGTGTTTAAAGGGAGGGAGCGGCAGGTCGGAGGAAATAGAGAGAGAAAAGATAGCAGGGGTATTGATCCTTGTCCTCTTTCAGGAGACGCAGTGTGCATGCTTAATCCCATCGCAAGTGTGCAATGGAGCGTGCAGCCTCACACACACAGGGTGGAGACTATTGCATAGTGATGAAAAGCCCATGTTAACATGGCGGGAAGAATCTCATGGGGAATATGAATCATTTTTACATAGATTTGATTTGGGTCAGACTCCCAAGGAGTGGCAAATGTCCAGGGATGTTTTCTCTCTCTCTCTCTCTCTCTCTCTCTCTCTCTCTCTCTACATATACCCTCAATGCATGGCAAAATACATTTCCTATCATGTCATGTGAAAAACACTGGACCTGAGACAAAAGTCTGCAAACCTCAGGTTCAAATTGAATGTGCCAAGACCTTGGGGCGCACTTGAAGTCTCTATAGTCTGGCTTTATTTCATTTATTTATATATTTATGTCTGCTCTGCATTTGTTTGCATTTTTGTGCTCAAGGACAAATGTAGCAGGGCTTATTTCCTCATAGCCTGGCTACGTCTCAAACCATAAATGAAAATGAATAGTTGTGCGCAGTGGCAGGATGTTACACTGTCATGGTTAGATGTTTGCCTTGTTTTTGTAGTACTCATTTGACTTGTTTTGTGTGTGTGTGTGTGTGTGTTTGGCTGCAATATTTGTTTGTCAATACATCCTTTTAGCTCATTATTCACAGATCTCTCTCCCATAGAACACCATAGTTACCTGCTTCAGCACCCAAATAGCATCCAATTAACTCCGATATTTTGCGTCTTTTTCCATAGTGACATGAAAGGCCTTTTCAAACCTGTGAATCAAACAAATACTCTGCCACAGTCCTCCTAATGAGGCTGTAACGCTCGGAAAAGATCTTAGAGATGGGAAAGATCTGCAAATGTTCTGCTAAAGAAAAACTCTAAAACATTCCACATGACACATACAGGGAGCCTATGTGGTCATGTTCCCATGTTGCTTAAAACATTCTAATATGCTGCTCAAGAAACATTTCTTCTTATTAAAGGTGTTGAAAATAGTTCTGCTGCTTAACGTTTCTGTGCAGAAAGATTTTTGTTTTCAGTATTGTTTTATGAATAGAATGTTCAAAGGAACACCATTTAGTCAATGCGTCCATGCTTAATCAATCACTGACCCAAAACATTTGAACAGTAGTGTGTCTGACTAAAAATAATGCAGAATCAAAATATCTCACCCCTGCTGTAGTGTTCATGTCAGGTTCTGTCATAGTGCTGTTCAGAGACGGATGGACACCTGCTGCCTCCCGCCGTGAATCCACACCTCTGTGAAATGTGCAGAATAATGCAATTAAGTCAGTGGGCAAGATGGATGGAAATGAAGTGCTGAGGCTTTAGGACATTTAGGACGTTATTGTGGCCGATTACTCGTCATTTACTTATTGTGGTAAATGTTTTATGATTAAAAGCTTTAAATATTGTTATAGCTTTACACATGAATATATTATTACTGTTATTGGACTGTTGTACATTTGAAGCTGTTCAAATGCATTTTGCTCATTCACTCTTCTTTTTTAAATGACACATTTTTGAGCACGAGTGGTTAAGCAGGCCCACATGGAATCCTATCCTCCATCCCTTGATTGTACATTTAAAAAAAAAAAAATGCTTTAATTATGCTTTTAGCTACCAAAGAGCTACTCTCAGCTCTGTTCAACACATTTTTCCATGTTTGAGTCTGTTTCATAGAGTTCCACAGAATTTTAAGTTCCGCCAATTAGTGGCGTAAATGCGAAAAAAGCATTATGAACTTATAATGAGGAAGATATTTTGATACGAAGGCCAAACCCCCATCTTCCATTTTATTATGAACCTTCAACGTGTATTCCTCTCTCACTGTTAATTAACCTTTATTGACTTCCTGTAAGGTATTAAATTCCTGCTTTATCTCCTGACATTTAAATGACACATATAAAGTCAATGCGAAGTGTTGGCTGACGCTACATACACACGACAGCTGCTGATGGCTTAGTCCTTCTATCCTTTTGTCAACTCTCAAGGGGCTATTAGTTACGGAGCCTTTAATGACTGATTTCAGCGATAAATCCTTTTAAGGTGTTGTTGAGTGAACAGAAGATGGCTTGTTGTGCCACTTAGGGATATTATGCCCCGCTGTCAATCAAGAATTCAAGACACCCAAATTGAACCTTTCTGACTCATTGCCATTGTTTAAACATTAACCTGACAAATCTGTCAAAAATAGACATGGGAATCATGTAGGAAATGTAATGAATCTTTATCCATTCATGGTAATGCTTCTTTTGAGCAAGAAATATTGGAAAAACGAAATGTTATTCTGTTACCAAATTATGATGACATACAGTATTTCATAAATTGTATCGATTCAGACATGGCAAAATTAATTACTTTCCAGCTCATAAGAGTCTATCAGCTTAGAAAATGGACTCCCAACTGTTATGCCGCATGGTTTCGGGTTATTAAAAAGAACCAGCTCAAAAGAATCTATTAGTTTGGTAGTCAGACTCTGACAGTCACGCTACATGGTTTCGATTCACGAAAAAGAATCCACACATGAGAATTGAAAAGCTTGGTAGTCTGACTTTTACAGTTGGGCTGTATGTTTAAGATTCATTGAAAAGAACTTGCTCATGAGAGTCTAATAACTTAAAAATTAGACTTCAAAAGTCATGCCTTATGGTTTTGATTCACTAAAAAGAGTCATTCACTTGAATCAGACTTCATTAGTTCCCCTGTATGTTTTACCCCCAAGAAAAAAAGTTTGTAAGATTCTATATATTTTGTTTGTGTGTTTTGTTTTCTGAAAGGTCATATGGTCAGCAGAATAGTGCCTGGCTTGTCTAAACTAGTTCCCTAGTGATCTAGGGAACAGTAAGAGCAAAGATACTGAAGCAGCCTGTGATGACATGAATCACTTTGCATGCCCTCTAAATGAAAGCAGAAAGGATAGGGAGCAGGAGGGATATAATATTGGTTATGCAGATGAAGCAGCGGCGAAATCATAGAGCGTTGTGGCATTGTGGGGAATCATTTGCAGTTTCTCTGGGATTGTTTAGGTTTAGGAGTAGGCGGCGAGAGGGGGTGGAAGGCAAATGAGGACCCTATGTGGGAAGGTCTGGTAGGCAGCCAGATATTAGCTGATGCCCCATGGGGCCGTGCGATGGTACTCCCGTGGGTTCATAGGTTTAGGGGCCTTGTCCGGCTGACTGATTGGCTTGTGATAGCATGCCTTTACCAGGTCACCAGTTCCCTTCCAGCCACTGTGTGAATGCCTCATTGCTCTCCAAATGTTAAGCCAATAAGGCATAAAATGAGAGGGCTATTTCTGATGATGTCCTGATATGATGTAAAAAAAAAAAAGAGATCAGAATTCAAATACTTTCCATAGCAGACTGAGTCAAGAGCACAATGTAAGTAGTGCACTTGCTGCGCTATTAGTTGCCATGAAAATATTAGCTCGTGTACAGGAATAGCCAAGTGTATAGATCTGCCAAATGGATTTAATTAAAATAGTAAATAAACACAATGATTAAAGTGGAAAGAAGATTGAAGAGCAAATTGAAGAGATGCAGTCACCAGGTGGTGTCAATGGTCAGTGTACTATTGTAAAGTTTGTAATTGCTTGTAGAAAATATGGCGATGAATTGAGTTCTCGTAGCGACAGAAGGTGAGGAAACAACAGCTGTGAAAAAGAAATGGATGAAATGATTTTGTAAGTATGGGGGAGGATTTGCATCCATTTGAAAAGCATCAGTTTAAGGGGAAATGCATTTATTCATTTGGTAATGGTAGATAATTTTTTTTTCATCTCGCAATGTAGCAAATATTTATAGTGGTTTTGCATTACTCATCCAGTGCTCATTGGGTGCTAAAAGCATCGGTTTGAAATGTGAGTGCTAATATTCCAAGGTAAGGCAGGAGCTGAATCTCCTCGCTCTTCATTTCAATAGCAAATTAGACTTTTTCATTTCCTCTGTCTGTTTTTTGGGAGGTATTTTTGTTCCATGGCTCCACAGAGATCCATTAATGCACAATACAGGTTCTCCATCAATTGCTCCACAATCCTGGCTGACAACCGAATGGCCCTGCATTCCCTCGTTGCTGGATTTTTTTCTTCTTCTTAATTCCCCTGTGATCCTCAACTCCTTGTTTCTTCCAGCAGAATTTGTTTTATTCTTAGTACCTCCCACTCTTGTTTTATCGCCTACCATCTCATTCAGCTGATTACGCTTAACATTTAATCTATTCTTCTCAAAACAGTTTTCTCAGGTGTTGCGGTCAACATTTTGACAACAACCGTTTTCAGCCCTATTTTCTGCAGCGATCTGCTCACATGGTCCAAAAATATGTTTTGTTATTCTGGAAATGTTAAGTGCTTTTATTTGGAGAACATCTGTAAAAAAAAAAGTGCCAAGAAATATGACAACATCATAAATTTATAAAGGAAAGATACAGACGGATTATTCAAATTAGATGATAATTTTAGCAGTCAAAGTGAACCCCACAGTGCCAAGCTATTCTTCATAGTTCTTTAGCTCTAGGAGTGTTTATATCCTTGGAAAAAGTGAAAGTTTTGTCTGAAACTACAAGGCCATGTGAGGTCATATGTGCAAATGTTAAAGGGATAGTTCAGCTGAAAATTGTCACCATTTACTCACCCTCATGTCATTTCAAACTATACTATTTTCTTCAGAGCGCAAAAAGAAGATATTTTGAAGGTAAATGTTTTTTTTGTCAAACCAATGAAATTCAGCCTGGATCATAGTTATTGTAATATTATTTTTAACTATAACAATTTATACACTATGGTAGTTTGTAGTACAATGTATGCATTTTAAATTGACTTCAGTTTTATTAATTTTAGCATCTCAACTTAAACCTATTTCAGGTCAATTACCAGGCCAACATTTTTTCAACAGTTTATATATATATATATATATATATATGTAATTATGTAATTAAATCTTATACTTACATTTTAATTGTAGTTCACCTTAAGGTAAAAAATAAGTGCATATCATACGATAATATAAGTGTTTTCTGACCTTGCATGCATGTTTGCCTGTTTTTGGGGTCTCCTAAAACCAAAATATGGACTTTCATAAAAAAAACAAAACAAAAAAACGATATTAGCGAAATTAATGAAAATGAGAAGTTTGGAATGGCATGATGCTGAGATTGTCTAGATTGCAGTACTTGACAAAAAAACCATTTGTAATAATCAAAATAAAAAGCATTCAATACAAAACAATCAATTGTCTTTTTTAAACGATTTTTGCAGATTTCATAATGTGTTTAAAAAGATTCATCTATTAGATTCTTTACCGACACAACTAAATTAAAGACTGCAAAGTATATATTTGAGAGTTTGTTTGCAAAATTTCAAAAGGAGCCGAAAGTGTCCAGAGTTAAAGAACCATCCACAAATGGCCTGAGTCCAAATTCAAGTTTCCAAGCTGTACTCGAAGTTGTACTTGTTTCTTTTTCTTGTTCTGTCCGAATGACAAGCTCAGTCCAGTCCAGCCTGGATTCACCAGCTACAATTAGACTCAAACAGTCTCCTAGGGAGTTGAATCCCAAGAACAGGCCGGTAGCTCTAATGGATAGCAGTGTTTGTCTGAGCACACTGGGCTTCAGGAATGATGGCTGCTTAGAAAACAATAATGCAACCACTTTGCCCTGAGCGTTTCTGTGAAGCTTCTAATGGTGATGGATTGCACTTACTGTCTATTGAACCTTTCATTGAAGAATCCATGGGCACTTCATATTGTCTCAGGGTAACTAACATCAAAGGGGCCACCTACATGTAGCGGTCGCCTACACACAGATGACTCAACTTACAACGGCGGCGGATTGCTGGTGTTCAGTTGCTACAGCGCTAATTCTGCCTGACTTAACCAGGATAATTAAACAGCAGTTATTTTAAGATTAGATTTGCAGCAGATTAGGATTTTATCCGGAACCATGCTTCATAATGCTCTTGTCCTAATTTGAGATGTCTTGTAAAGTCATTAGCATCTAAATGCATTGAATTAACGCCGTCATATGCGAGATGTCACATTTATGGGAATCAGTTTGATGGTGAAAAATGACTTGTGATTCCTTTTTTATGTCAAGCATCTGTCCATAATGTGGTGGTCCACAGGCAGTAACCTTGAACTAATATTCTCTCTATTGTCTTTTGGCGTGAAAAATACGTTAGCAAGGCTTTCCTCTGATGACATGAATTACAAATGACTTTAATAACCTCTCTGAGCCTGTACTACTGTTTTTCCTTGGCAGGCACTGCAGCATCTCATATGTTGCCAGACTTTTATGTGCAATTAATGGGCTCTGCTCCTGTGCAGAAAGGGGTCAGCATTACTCATACAGGCTAATAGCTACAGTACATGATACTGTACATGAATATGAACATTACTGAGAAAAATTAGCCTGTTAGGTGAAATATATTTACAATACCGTAATGCTCCCAGACCAGCATCAGCAGGAAAACTGATAATTAAATCATTAAATGCATATCAAATTCTTATTTCACTCTTACAACGGAACAAGAACGATAAAAGAGATTTATCAGATGCTATGGTTTAGCCTAAACACTGATTTTGATATTCATATGTGTATAGTTATGTTCATATGATTGTGTTTGATTGTTTTTCTTTATATATAGTAGTATGTAAGAGATAAAGTCTATAAGTTATCCCACCCATGACCCTGCCAGTTATCAAATAAATAAATAACATAGTGATTTGATCTTGAACATGAAGGGACAGCACACAAGCACAGCTATGAACTGTAAGAAACCAATAAAGTAACAATATATGCTTCCCATTCATTTTCTCCACAGGGGAAATGCTTTTAAACCTTTAAAGACAGACCTGTTGTGAGGTACAAGGTCGTTAATTGATGGTATAGCTGCATATGTTTCGTTTTTTTTAAATCGCAGAAGTAAAGAAATAAAAACAGGCAAATTGCAGGGGGGTAATAATAGAGCCCACTCAATTCCCTGGAAGTCAATTTCCTTACACTCTCAAACAGCTTTTATATTTGTATGCATACTATCCATATTTTGCAGAATATGTATGCTATAGATATAATACAGCTATTTAAATAAATAGATTGACAATTCTCAAATGTTTTCAATTATATAATTCACATTGCTTCATGTGATTCATGGTGGATTAAGTTCAAGTCTCATAACATTTTAATCTTGAGACATTTTAAAATAAAAAAAAATAAATCAAATTCACAACCGTCCATTTGCAACACTGCTCCTCCGATTGATCAATAAGAGTTTCCAGTATCAAGGCACTAAAAGATATGGTATGTAGTATATTCTCCCCAAACCGGTGACTTAGTGTCCATACAAACCCCTTGGCCCAACAGTGTCGTAAACTACATCCCTTTTACTATATTGTCCCATCCCATATTGTCTCATACCAGTTCTTCTCAGCTGATTCCTGCTTGGTTCCCCATAGAGGCTCATATGTCAGGTTATGTGTGCTTTGCTGTGCAACTGTAATGCAGTGAAACAGGGAAAAACAAGGCCCAATCACACTCAGCTTGGTCTGCTGAGGCCTGATTAGAAATTGGAGCTCTCTGCGATACCAAAATAGAAATGTCCTGTGGGTTGCAACAAAAAAGGCCTTATTTTTAGGTTTTCGCCACCGCTGACAATCCACCCCCCTCCCATTCCCCCGCTCATGTACTTAGCTGTTTTTTGTCGGCTGCTACCAGGGGTTCAGTTAAGATATAAATTAATAATTGTGAACATGGAAAATTAATAGCTAATTAAGTCACTGTCAGCCTGATGATCTCACACACAGAGTGGCTTGCCGGTATGGGGTGTTACAGAAAATAGACGCCTCGGTTGAGTAAGACGGTACCTAAGAGGGGGGAAGGGATAGCGTTGACGGCTTGGGCTCTAGGTAGTGCCATAAAGAAATGCAATCATTAATACGGAACTGCACGCTTCAGACCGTGACATTTACTTGTTGTCTAGCTCAGTGTAATAATTGTTCATTTAAATCTGATTAGGACAAATCGATAATGTACCCCGCAACCACATAAACAGTCAATAGAAGGGTGAGCGATAGGTTGAGGCAGATCCTGTGTGTCTGTACTGTTTGCTTATACATACGGCTATGAGGATTTGTGATCCCTCTGACCTTAGTTAGTTATTTATTTAGATTTTTTCGGTTGAGACTTGTCTGTCATGGTCCGGTCCCATCAGCCATCCTGACAACCTTATCTTTACCCTTGTAACCCCAGGCAACTTTGTGTTCCAGACCGAAACCTCAAACTCCTTCACCGTCTGCTTCATTATTCAGCATTTTCTTGTTATTCACCACAAAGAGACTACTGTACAGCTTGGCGAGTCACTAGGTACAGTATAACTGTGACAGTTAAATCGATAGTGCCGCAGATGCTGGTAAATACGAATATTTACGCCAAAGTACAGCACGCACCCACACATACCACCCAGAGGAACAGCGAATGACTCTGACATAAAATGAAACTGTCTCGAACCGCATTAAGTTGATGGTTTGTATATTTAAGGACTTTCAGGCTTGGATGGGAATTGAAAGACTTGGCTCTGTCGCTTGCTGTAACTATTGACCATACAATTTGCTTGCCACTACTTATCCATAAGCATCAGTCATGGGCTGCTAAATTTGTCGATAGCATAGATTCCAAAGACTTTGACACCATGAGAGGTTCTTTTTAAGTTTTCGAGTCATCAGGTTTTTGGCTTTCTGCTTAGATGCTGTAGAATGGTTCTGTCGTGAGATATGATTATTATGATAACGCTTTTCAGGAATAAGTCTTTGTTTTTGGGTCCCATCACATTTTATACCGAATCCAGTATGTTTGCCTGTTTTTCTATTACACCTCAAGAATTAAAATATAGGATATTATAATTAGGGGTGTTCAATAAGGTGATTTTTGATCGAATATTAAATGGAAATCACTTTCTTCAAAATAGCATTTATGTTCAGCAGAAAAAAACATTCAGGTTTAAAACATCTATTGAGTGAGTAAATTATGGTATACAAATAAAACACAATGCCAGAACTGACATACAGATGGCAGAATTTTTGTTTTGGGTGAACAGTTGCTTTAATAGGAATAAATCTACAGTATATAGCATTTTATTTCTTCTCACATGCACTACTGCACATCATTTAACTCTAGAAGGAAATTGCACCATTATTTCACCTGTTCAAAATCTGATCATTGTATCACTTAGACACAAAGATCAGAAACTGTGACATACATATAGGGCAGTTTTTGAAATATCGGTTCAACTCCTAACAGCTTTGGTAATTACTGCTGGCTGCTAGACAGCATCTCCAGCTTAAACTTTAAACTTTGAGCCTATTTTGGTCTTAAACAAGAGCGATGTGAATGTAAAACAGATTTCTATTTGGGCTAGAGAGTCTCCCCATCATGCCTTCATTAAAGCAGCCTATTTGTTCCGTTTCTGTTAATGCATGTTTTTCATCTCTCAGTTGCTGTCTCCCACTCTACCTTTTTCTTTTTGAAAGCTGTATTTTTATAAACCATTATACTGGTTCTTTAGGCACAAAGGCTGCTCATGTATTTGTTTACTAGCTCATGTAATTACCCATTTCAGTATTCGCTCTCACAAAAGAAACTTGATGTTAGTCTCTCAGGTGAGAAAGGAGAGCGGTAGCAAGCTAATCACACCGGCTCAGACGCAGCATATAGCTTGTGACATTTCTCAAAGTTGTTTTCTATATACAATAGCGGGGGATGATGGTTCATCTTTGTTTACAGGCTCAGTAATAGACGTGATATTTTTGTAATCCTTGATATATGCAGTACTGTACTGGCTATACGCTAGCGGTAAAAGTTTTTTTTGTAAAGAAATATATATATAATTAAATGTTTTATCTTACAAATTCAACATTTATGATCACACAAAGTACTGTTTATTAGGCCTCGAAACAAGCATATTAGAAAAATTTCTAATGGATTGCAGGATGTCACTAAAGTAACTGATGCTGAAAATTCAGTTTTGCCATCACAGGAGTACGTTAGCAGCACAATAATAAAAAAATAAATAATCATAATAATAATAATCGACCCTGAACTTTTGAATGATTATCTAATTTACATGCTACACAAGCCTAATGTTTTTAATGATTTCCAGGGTTTACTTTTTTCCACTGTCCTCCAGGCTGTCTCTTTCAGTCTTCGAGGCGCACATCCTGATTCAGTATTCATGTTTAAGACTGACCGTCATGTCTCTCACTTTATTTTTTCAAGCCCCACTTATGCAATATTCATATCAGTCTTACCCCATGAATAATGGATTATTTTGTAGCATTCATCCTGTTAAACAGCAGACCTGCGATTGCCTCGCACGACCTTCTTTATCGTCTTACTTACAGAGATGGCTTGGGAGAAGGTTGGCCCGAGGATGCATAAATGAAGAATGGAACACGGCCTCTTAAGACATTACTCTGTGGATATATGCTCTTAATGGAACAGCATAATTCAAGGCGGCGCGCTGAGAGTCCTGCAACATGCAACGGGGTAACGGAGTAATGCATTGCCATGGGTGTAATGTACTGTGTAGCTAATAAACAGCAGTGTCAGTCTCTTAATTAAAAAGAAAGCTCAAAATGAGCATTCTGCCTCGATTTCCTCCTTCGTCTCACTTAGTGCCCATGCCAAAGTGAATTTTTTTGCCAGAGATCAAAGGACTACCACTTCTTTAATGTGACCTGATGGGCTCGAGGTTCGCTGCCTGCCAGGAAGTGAGGTCATTGACCGGGAATCCGATGCGGTTGTTTAGAAATATGATTTTGTAGGCACATAGCGTTGGATTACTGAAAGAAAATTACATTACTTGTGATGTAGTGCCCATAAGTCAGTGTGTGTGCTTTGCGCTGGGCGTCTTTGTGAATATCTTAGCTGAATTTGACGTGGAAAACAAATAGTGGCACAAACAGCCAGACAAGAAATAAAATCCAATAAATAAAACAGCAAGAGGAGTCTGCTGAAATCTTGCTGCAACGAGGACCTGTCTGCTTACAGAGCCTTCTCTTCGGTTTAAAAACACAAAGCCATAGCTATTCCCTTAACATATAAGGTCTAACGCTCCCCCCACCCCCGTTTTCTTTTACAGTATAATACCGTCAAGCTATTTCAGACGTATTTAGTTGGCTATTTTATATGCTGTTGAAAACACCTCTGAAGTTTATCTCAGCCGACTGTAATTGCTGGTTATGGGTTGAGCATATAGATTTTGAAGGATTAGCTTTACTGCAAAGAAGGTACAGATAAGCATGAGGTGATAGGTAATCCCCTCACCGAAAGCTGTGTAAACCATTTGTGCCAAGGGACATCACAATGCTATAAAGCTTTGGGCTTTTTCAAAGGGTATTTTCTTTTACCGCCTTTCTCTGATATCGTTTCATCAGTTCCTCCCCAAAGAAATTTGCTAGGACTGAAGGATGCGAGCTGTTCGTGCAACTTTGTTTGGACTGGTGATGGGCAAGAGTCTGCTGGCGCTCTCTAGAGTGTTTGTCACAGTAATTTGTGAGCCAATGAAGTTCTCTCACTACCTCTGTATATCATTCCAACTCTCTGTCTGTGGTCAGGCGGACTGACCTCACATCACGCTTTTAGCCAAAGATACAATCACTCGCTCCACAGCTCGATCTGATCTATTTTGGTTCTGAGTCTCTTAGGGATATACTCGATTACGGCTCATTCTAAAGGCTCAATCGGCCTATGTAAATCCTAGTTTCAGCCTCAGACAGCACTCCTGCGGACTGCCTAATGCATATTTCACAAAAAAAAAAAAGAATAAAATAGAAAGAGCTCGATTAAACTGCCAAGCTCTAGTCTGATTGGCTGGGTTTTTGAGTTTTTTTTTTTTTTTTAAGTTTAGTTTACAAAGTGCTGGGTTGATACGATGAGCGTTTTTAGAAATAACTGGATTTGCCAGGGTAGCTATCAAAACTTTGAATCACAAATTTAGTTTGAAGCAAGTTAACCAGATATTTTCACGAGAACTATGTTATGATTTATGGAGTTAATAACTTTTGACATACATGACTTTTGTATGTGTTTTACTAAACAGATTGTAAACATTCAAGCATGAAAAAAGTGACTGATTTTATAAGTGAGTTGACCTATTTACACAACCTATTTTTCGCTACTACATATTAGTACAAGAAAACATATTTCTGTCTGTGAGTCATTGTATCATTTACTTAGGGTGCTTTCACACCTGCCTCATTTAGTTCGGTTGAATCGCACTAGAGTTCGTTTTCCTACTTGGTACGGTACG
>JAUCMU010000143.1:12636627-12656806 GCA_032275025.1 Enteromius treurensis
AAATGCTACAATGTATCATTTGTTGCCCTTGGTCCGGACCAAATGAACCGAACCACAGGTGTGAAAGCACCCTTAAACAATTTTAGGGCCCAATGAAATCTTTTTTTTTTCTCCCAAATTCCCCCAATTTTTATGGAATTTATTTATTTATATTTTCATTTATGTCTTTCTTGATACATTTTTTTCCCATTTAAATTTTTTCTTGACTTTCTCTATTTATTCCCATGTAATTTTTTTCCTGTCTAATTAATTGAAATGATGAAACCTACTATGTTTAACAGAGATTCAGAAAAACTGTAAATTTTACTTCTCAAATTCTGGTAAAAAGGAAATGTTTGTAAACATTCCCTCATACATTATATTTTAATACCAATTGTGTTATTATTAGTATTAGTAGTTGTAGGATCGTCATTACATTAAGTAATACATTTCAATATATTTTCCATTTATTTTTTTTCAATAAACTTTTATTTTGATAAGTTGCTGTAAGGTCATAGGACCCTACTATTCATCCAGAAACACTGATTTATTCAAGATTGCTGTTGAACACAATATATATAATTATTATTATTATTTTTTTACAAAAAAGTAGCAATAATCATATCTAAATGTCGTTCAATAAAAGGGTGAATTCCAAACTGCTTTTTTGCTCCACTCTGGGAATGGGACGCCGTTTGCAGGGACGTTTGAAATGAAAGCGAGCAACTGATTCCTTTTGCGAAGGGCCCTTCCAGAAGTCCGTTAGTGAAGGGAACATACGATGGTCACTTCATGGAAGTGATTTCCATTTGTGATCATGTGATTTTTCAGTTGGGAGCTCTTGCGTAGCATTTTAAAACAAAGTTGGGATTCATTTTGACTTTACATAGTAGAATAGGCTGATTAAATGTGCCTTTATTTTAATGTGATATAAAATATTTTGTCAATAATAAAAATATGAATTACGATGGTATTGTAACCAGTGAGACAATATTTAAATAAAATAATAATAAGAAGAAATTTTCTGCAAACTGTTGGAGCGCTAATGCTGCACGCACGCACAGCATTGTCAAGATAACGTTTGGTTATAGAGTTCAAAACAATTATATGAGATAGAAATGCACTACGCCCTACCCCCTTAAAAGAACACACTTCCAGGGCTGTGCCCTTCGAACGGAGTATGGATGCTCACTTCTGTTTGAAATACGCCCTAAATATCTTGCTTATTGAATTGTTGTATAAAAGCAAAATCTCATGCTATATGCTCCAGTCAACTTCAAGTGAAAACCAGCCTTGTATAAATACTTGAAATGCATATTTGTGTCCTAGCAGCAGTCGCACTACCAAAGCACTAGTCGACATACGTCCACATACAGCATTACTCATTCGTTTTTAAAAACTGCACGCTCCACATTCTTCTCAGCTTCCCAGTCTTTCTTCTGTCAGGGGGCCAATTGCCTTGTAGACACTTCATGCATAAAAACCAACACAAAGACAGCTTGTATATGTGTAATGGCGCAAAGGCTAGAAGATGTCATCAGCTGGCAATGGCATGGAGGCAGCTATCACAAAACACAGATAGAAACGCACTAGCGATGAAAGAGAATTTATTCCACTCACTTGTATAGGTGGAGGGAAATACAGTTTTATTGGTTGGCCAGACTGAGCCAGCGCTGATGCCCCTGGCCGTGTCTCATCTCAATGTTTGTACACTGTTATACCTCAGCGCAGTTTGTTTATGAAGAAAACAAGATTTATTTCTCACCAAACACACACTGTTTGAGACTCGCCTGGTCAGAAGCACTGAAATCACTACTGATGGTTTAATACTGTGTGACTAACATTACTGATGAGCTGTCTCAGTGGAAAGCTTCCTTGCCTGCAGATGTGGTGTTACCATGGGGATGAGACTGCCAAGCTTACACTTGGCTAAAGCAGATGTATTTTTTTTTTCTTTTTGTTCCTTTACATTTTTAAATTGCAAGGGCACGTAATGACTTGAGGTTGGGTAACATTCATCAGAATGAACATATCAGTACAGAGTCTGTAAACATTTTTATATGGCACTGTCTACATAGGACCTTGTTTCCTACTCAAGTTCTTCATGCTTTCACACTGCCCTGTTTTATGATTAAGCCAGTCCAGACAGAAATGGAGTGTCTTTTGTTTAAGGCAAGGACTACGTGTTGCTAGGATTTCGACATATCTGTGGAGGGGCACGTCTACAAATATTGATTTTATGATTGGTCGATACATTTAGTTTGACGAAACAGTGACACAATGTGACAAATACATCTAGAGGTTAGAAAATGGCACTTTTAGATGGCATTTAACTGACAAGTGGTATCAGACATTTTTCTTCTGTTTTTTATTGCTATTTTATGTTTTTTTGTAAATAGGAAGTACTGAGTGATTGATTCATTTAGCTGTAAAAGCTTTTCAAGGCAATGCAAAAGCTGCAATTTGACTAATAATGAATAGGGTGATCTCTGTAATGCCTTTTTTATTCTTGAGTCTCATTTTAATGTGTCTAAATTTCAAAAAATAGGCGATACACACACAAACTTTATAATCCAAATGCTTTAATATATATCACCCAGTAAAACAACCCTGACCCCTTTTATCAGCCATTATAGAGGGATTGAGTCAGCGCGAGGACACCGTGACAACCAAAGCCCTCTGAACAGCTATTACTGTATGTCTGGGCAGCAACATAACACCTTGGTAGGGTAACACCTTTAAATGTACATGTAGCTGTCACCTCCATTTTTGGAAAGTCACTTGTATGAAGTGTTGAATTACTTGTGTTAGTGTTACATTTTGATTGTCTCTCTGCTTTCAATCACAAGGACAACCATGAAAGATAATCCCTCTGGAGGTCCGGTGCACTGCAGAGTTTAGCTCCAACCCTAATCAAACACACCTGAGCAGGTTAATCAGTGTCTTAAGGATCATTAGAAAATCACAGGTAGGTGGGTTTTATCAGGGTTAAAGCTAAACTCTGCAGTGCATTGAACCTCAAGGGTAAGATTGCATGCTTGGCCAAAAGTTGTTAGTTGACAGATTGTCAGTCTGTATATTAGTGAGCCTTTATGAGGAAAGAATCTGATTAGTAGATGAATAAAAAATATCAAATTATTCAAGGGCGATGTGATCAAAACATTCATTCATCCACTTATGTGTTTTGCTTGTAGAACGAAACTGGTAAAATCATGCCTGTAATGCAAGTTATTTAGATTTTTTGTTAGCAATACAACAAAAGTTATTTTATTTTCAGTACAATAGCAGATTTTGTTTGCTGTTCAATCATTTTGCAGTCCTCAAAACTGTCCAAACTGTGTTTCTTCTTTGTCTTGAGAGTTTCTCTTGGTTGAAAAGGTGAAAGTAAACAATCATGGGTCTGCTGAGGGAGTATTGTAGAATAGGTGATGGAAAGGAAATAAGGGGGCAAAGATAATTTGAAGCATCTGGACTTTTGTTATATAAAGGGGATAACACATTATGTTTGTTTATTTGTGTTTGCCTTGTGTATGCTGGGTGGAGACTGTGTTTATATGTGTAAATATAGTATATTTGTTTGCTCAGAAGCATGCTGCTTTTTGCTTTCCTGGTGGTTTTATGTTCTGGGTGTGTGCAGTGTGTGCTTCCAACAAAGAAAAACGTGTAAGCTATTCTCTCTCATCCTTTTTTCCCCTGTAAATATTGTTCAGCTACAAAATAACGATAACCCTTAGAATAGTTTTATTATGTTTCCCAAAAATATGCTGTATTTTCTGCTCCCAGAGAAGCTCCATACACAAGTTATTCTTTCTGCAAGTCATATTTTTACAGTCTTTCCTCAGTTAGAAGACCCTGCTATTCTTTATGCCAATCTTTATTTATTTCTTTGATATCCTTTTTTCTATACATTTTTGAATATATATATATATCACAGTTTCACTTCAACATTTTGAAATTGCATACCCTTCTTTTACGAAGGCAGCTCCTCATGAATATTAAAACATGGTGCCATGGAGATGTCCACAAATAGAACTTGGTCTGACTGTGTAACTCATTTGGACAGAATTGTCAAATATGATTTCCCTACATAATGTATCTGTCCAGCAGGAAGATGAAAAGTTTGCAGACTGTTGGTGGAATCTGAGATGCATCAAAAACGCAGACTGATCTGCTTCTTATAATCGCTGACGAAACCCCAAAACTCAAAACAGCAAACTTTTCCACCGGTTTCCACCCCCAGCTACAAATGTTCATAGTGAAATTAACTTTCAAGGTTCAATATCCAGTGCTGACCAAAGAAAAAATGTCTGGCCCATGACGTTTTTTATTTTTCCCTTAAGGCATAATCATAACAGGTGCTAAACACCGTTAAAATAATTATGGAACTTTTGCTCCCGCTACATAATAACAGCACATTGTGTGTAATTTTCTCTTAAAAATCATACACCCTCGCAGCCTACAGTGGTTTATAAACAGGCTGTGACTGATTAGAAGCTTCTCGAGTGAATTTAATGGTGCCTTTTGGAGTCTTAAGCCATCAAATGTGTTTAATGGGTGTTTCGTATTGGGAATAAATCGATGTGACACTACAATAACATAGTTTCTCCCCAGCATGATGGAATTTGTTCTCTGCTCAAAATAATTCCAGTGGGGGGAAGCTATTGTGTGAAATCTGGGCCAGAGTTCTCCCTTACCAGTGAAAGGATTATCTATCCCTCATCACATCTCAGCTCTCCTAATACCCACAGATCTGCTTTGACACATGGATAATATCACCGCTGAAATGGGACCAAATGAGAGTCTGTGCCCCCAACCCCACCCCCAACCTATCTCTGGACTCTAAGTCTTACTCTGTTTTGGCAGTTTCTGTCTGATGAGTTGCCAGAAGCATCCACCTGCACATTAAGCATGCGTTTAGCGCAGGTCAGAGGCATTTCAAAGAGATCTGGCCCTGCCACAATGCTTCAGCACACCAAATCAGTTAGCTGAAGGCCCGAAGCAAAAACCAAAGCTCAAAACTATTTCCTTTATCTCCGTCTTGGTTTCTTCCTTTTGCGGTTTTTATCAGAGCGAGGCCACATATTTTTGATCAGATAACGTTGTTTTGAAAGTGACAAACGCATCCAGCCTTGAAAATTGTTTTATGTGGCGCAACATAATTGTGGCTGAAAACAATGGTTTTCTTGGCTATTGAGGTTATACAGGAGTCCCTGTGGGAGGACGGCATGATAACACGCACTGTGTTATCATTATGTATCTGCTATTGTTAGGACCACACAGACACAAGGAGGCACCTGCAGGAAAGTGCTCTACCGCTGAGCCATGCGACTTAAAAATGAAAATTGGCTAGAACTTACTCACCCTCGGGCCGTCCAAGATGAGAGTTTCAAAGTAATCCACGCTACTCGGTTAACTTCTTTTAAAGAGAAAAGCTGCATGTTTGTACGAAACAAATCCATCATTAAGGCATGTTAACTTTAAAACCTAGCTTCTGGCCAAAATACCAGTCCATAATTCTTAATCTAGTGAAAAGTTCAATCCCCAGATAGTCCTCTCACAACAAAATCCATGCGTTTATTTATTTAAAACCATTTTGGACAATTTTCACTAGTTCTCTTGACCTAGGTTTCTTGACCTGTGCATATTGCTCTCTTGATTCAGACAAGATAACTGGAGAAAGTAATAGGCCTATGTAAAAATAATAGGTGAAAGTAATATTATGGATGCAGATGTTTTTTGAAGTTGAAATGCCTTGATGGCTTTGTTTATTACAAACATACTGCGTTTTGCTTTGTAAGACATTTATGTATTGACGGGAGTCATGTGGATTGATAGTAAATTTTGGCAAATTTCCATTTTTAAGATGCACTGTAAAAAATGCATAATATAAAATAATAAAATCAACTTCGTATTGAAACAGTATTATTAATAAAGGCAAATGCGGAGGAATATTCCAGTATTTATTTACTTACTGCCAAAGCATGGCAATTAAAACGAGAAGAAAATTTGCGTTTCTTTTTTTTTTTCAACCATTTAACAACTAATAGATTTGCTTACATTAATTAGCTTTTAATGTGCTTGATGGTGCTGTTAATTACGAATGAGCTTATAGTTTCACACTGACAACCTTAACGCAATGTTTAAAGGTCTTTTCATGCATCACATGGCACGTTTATGATTCTCATAACACGTACAGTACCTTGCTTGATGTAGAAATAAGCATTATTCTCCATGCAAATTTTCCGCGTTACATTTATGATTAGTTGTGGTTATATTATTACTTAGGCATGCAAAAGCTCACTTCTGAATTTAATGCTTCTGTCAATATCATTAAAATGTATTCCACCATTCCAATTTTAATTCATTATTCTTGGGCCGGGATTCCTCGGCTCCACCGCCATGCATGAATTTCCTATTTACTCAACGTCCATACTTTATAGCCGGCTGATGACTTTACGACAGGCTTGTGTGAGAAAAGACATTATGAAGAGACAGGTCATGAATGTCGACTAAAAATGGATTCGCCAATGCGCACCAGCCGCTAAATGTACAGAGAGTGAGTCCGGGTAATTTTCTTTGATGTACTCGCTGTCAACTTACAGCCCCATATCTTTGGCTTAAGGGCAGTAAAAGCCTTAGCGTGGTGATGGTACCATGGTATTAATGCAGTTGCAACACAAGCGCATACAAGGACAGCCACACAGCCATTATTTGTTTTTAAAACAAATGTGTAAAATATACAGGGTTGTGACTCCCTTTTTTTGCATGTCAGCGCCTCATGCTGAAACCTCAAAGATCAATGTTGTTTATTAGCACCACAAAAGGCATTTGTACTTGCTGTAATGAACCCTTGAGAGTAGCTGACAGCAAACAGAATAATGGCTTTAGCTTGCACCCCAAACGTTTTCTTTCCTGCTTAAGGCTGTTTGGATTGGTTTAATGAGCGTTAAGAATGGAGGGGACGATGCTTGCATGCTATTGGGATAGTGGGAAAGCTGTGGGGTCTAAAGGTGAGCTGACCTCGTTTGCTTCAACAGGAGACGCACTCCGGAGGCTTGCTAATAGAGTGCTTCACTTTGCTTTCAAACTCATTACCTTTCTCCAATAAAAATGAGACAATTACTTAATTAAATGGATAAACGAAACAACAGCATAAATAGACCCTGACTTGAATATTTCCAATGGCATCCCACCCTCACGTACCTTGTTCTAGTCGACGTGTCCCTTAAGCAAAGCCGTGGAGAGATTTAATTTTGATTGAAGGAGGGCGTCGAATGCGTGTAGATGCAATTTGCTTTGCTTGTGCGTGCAGAATTAGAACCCGGCTGTGTTTCTGAGCTTTGCTCTGATATTCATTTACCTCTAATTACGAAGATTCATATATAAGAACATGGTTGCCTACTTGCGGTGACACTATTGACAGCAGATAAGTTATTCTTTGTGTGGCATTTTCTCATATCTGATCGTAAGCTGAAAAGCAGTCTTTCACAGAAAGAGTCATGTTTTTCAAGTCCAGACTTTTTTTTATATATTGAGAGACAACTAAGTAAACCATTTTCCCCCCTGAGAAGTGTAAACAAACACTACAGCTCAGAAGCTGAAGCTGTTTAAAGCTGTAATACCAAAAAGAAGTTCATCGATAAATTAAATCTACTGTATATGGCATTATTTTTGAAAGCATCCTCATGTTACAGAACTTTCACACGAGTTTCTAAAACTTTGAACAGTACCGTAGCTTTGCAGGTAGGTTTTTTTTTATGCATCTTGGAGACGTTGCCACTGTTCTTCTGGAATGTTTCTGTCTCAGTTTGTTCTGTTACTTCATGTGATTCCAGACAGACTGGATGATGATAAGATCAGATCTCTGTGTGGAGCACTGGCTGTTGTCAGACTCCTTGTGCAGAAAATAATCTCTCTTCATTATTACAATTAATGACAAAAATAATGTTTGGAAATGTAAACTGACATTTCCAACTGACACACTACCACAAAAGATAGAAATAACCCACTTAAAACCATTTTTTGTTGGTGAAAATAGTAGTGGCCTAAGACTTCTGAACAGCACTGTATTTAGCAAAATAATAGATGCATTATTAGTATATATAAATGGCATATTAAGGTTATTAAAGCAATTAAAGCTCATCCTTTATAAAGCATTGTTCCAGCATTAATAGTTATTATTAAGCAGTTTATAAATACAGCTATAAATGCCTTGTTCTTGATTTATAAGCATATCTAAATGTACAAAGGTGATTTATCTTCCTAACAGAAAAAATAAAGAAACAACACAGAGGGATGCAAAATATTAATTTCAAGATGCAAAAAATTATAAAACTGTACAACTGTACACTTTATTTCTATGAAACTGAAGGTTTGTTTAACTCTGCTGTTTAGAATATACATTTGCCTTTACATCTGCTTTATAAATGCTTTATAAGGTATAAATAGTCCTCACTTCAGATTATAACAACCTGACTTAATCATGAATTACAGCAGGAACATGTGTTAATAAAGCATTTTAAGTGATCTTATTAAACACTGATAGCCCCTTAATAACTGGTTTTTAAATAGCATAATAATAAATAAAAAAAAGATACACTGATCATTAATAAAGTATGAAAATACAATTATTAAACATTATATATATGCTCAAGAACAAGGCATTTATAGATGCACTTGTAAACTGTTTACTAATGCATAATAATGTTGGAACAATGGGTTATAAAGGATGAAATAAATGCTTATCAATGCTTAACTAATCATTCATACAGTAGTGTGCAGTTATTACAAAGTGTTACCAAAGATTGACTACATTTCTGTGCTTTAGAGAAACACTTCTAGACACTAAACACGTCTCTGTCAAATAAAATTTATCGGGACGCAAGGAACGATCTGAGAGAGAGAATGAGAGGAAGTGTGTTACGAGCTTTCATTTATGCAAACATAATGACACTCCTCATGTCTTTGGTCTGATAGTGTCTCACCAAGCTCACACTATTGGTTTAGCCAGTGTTGCTGTGTCTGATTTGGATGGTAAAACAAACAAAGCAATGTTTTGATGGTGTTAAACACTGATAGGAGAAAGTATTTTAACACAATATGTACACACTTCATTTTTAAGTCTGATTAAGCAATAGGAAAGAAGCTATGATTGCTTTTGAACTGTTTTTTTCTTATAGTGTACTGATAAATAATTTCATGGTGTGACTTTTAGACCAATTAATTACTTGTAAGTGAACAAAGAAAAACAAAACAACTGCAGTCTGTCAGCTACGCGGGCATTCAAAATCTAACACTTTTTTTCTTTTTAACATTACTTTAGAAATGATTTTAGATCAATTCTAGCTTTCATAAGGGTTCATTACTTCAACCAAGTACTTGTTTTTGATAACCTCTACTGTGGGTTATTCAGTTGTTTTTTCATCATGGTTCCAGGCAACGTTTACCCTGTCAATTAAATGTTTCACTTTGCCAGAAACAAAATACATGTACCTCAGTTTCACTATCTTTGGGCTGGAAGCCGTTCTCTATTATCTGAGTGACAGTTTGGAGATTGATTACAACACAGCCTCTTTTTATTATTTGAGTGGCACATGCTAAGTTAACCCCTTAGCTGTATTAATCACTGTCATTCAAATGCGTTAACTTCACAATGATTGCCTTCTGCTGAGCGAATGTGAAACAATATGTCAGTGTCTGACTGAAGGCCTGCTGTTTATCGCACTAGATCATATTATTCATATCTTACAGTACAGCCACACAATTTGAAGACTGTTGACAGGTTTCCTACATCTATATTACCATCTTTATGTGTTTGCAAGATAGGAAAAATTGATTCTGAAGTACTGTTTGATTTGACTTAAACGTCTATAACGTTTGTCCTTTTTTCTTTTTTCTTTTTTTCTCATAATTTTTTAACAGTCCCTTTATGTGCATGAGGCGGGTGCATGGGGGTGCTGGGGTATCTTCTGTGTGATTACTAAAGGTTTAGCCCACTCTCTCAAACTTAGCTGACTGATGTCTTTATCTTCCGATATAATTTAAAATAAGTAAAAAATACTCTTTTGCCCTACACAAGAAAAAAAACAGTTTCTTTAAATTTATCTACAGCGATACAAAATTGGCAAAACGTTTCTCTCTCTCTCTCAGAATGTTGGCCTGAGTGTTTGTCATTTAACAGTAAGATCTGGGGTCACTGTAATTACCCTCAAGGTTATTGATTCCTCAAAGCTTATCTTGCACTCTAAGATAGCTGGTTGATTTGACCATCTTTCTTTAATGGAGGTGAGAGACATTGTGTCAAATACAGTTTGACAAAGATATGAGTCTTCTGACAGTTTGTAAAAGCTCTGCTTACAGACAAACATGCTGCAGAAGAAAACCTGGGATGGTGCTGTAACAGTAGGCGTCGACATTGGTATTGATGCTCTATAGAAGAAGTTTAGGATTGCAGTTATTTCTTTGAGACCAATGTGCGTTTCCATGTTCAGAATGTCCTATTCAGAGAGATAGATAATTAGAATGGTTCATTTCCACTGAGCTGTACGGTGCAGTACGCAATGATGTCTGTTTCCACTGAATGGTACCACTTTTTTGGTACAATTCTATCAGGGTACCTAGCAGAGCAAAGGGTACCAAAAGGTAGGAGCTAATCTCACTACAGAACCTTGATTGGTTGACTAGAATCGCCACTTCTACGTGATACAAGGCGATCCCCTTCACTCGTTCCAATCTGCTGTCCGTGAGTTTATTTACTTTGGCTTATTTACATCAGAGTGCACAAACACGAAAAATTATAACAGTGTATTGTATAATTTTACATTTTTACACAAGTCATTTCTCATTATTGCTTCTTTTCCGTTCTTGAGGACTTTGTGAAAAGTCATTGCCAAAAGCACGCTAATTTTCAAAATATTATTGTTATTGTTAATTATATTTTCAGGCAAGAATGTAGTTGTTTAAAACTTAAATCAGCATTTTTTTGATATTTTTTTGATTTAGAAAGCGCCTTTTTGATATGCTGATTTCATAGCTCCAGGCGATCGTCCGGGGGAAATTGTTACACTTTATCATTGATCGCTACGTTCCCTCATACACCACACCTATCAAGTAAGGGTACTGATGGCAGTGGAGACCCGTACTGCTCAGTGGAAATAAACCATAAAGCTGAAGGCTCACGTCACATTCGAGGAATTCATAGTCTGAACATGCACACTTATTAGTTAACATATTTTACTTATTTGAATGTGATTCAGCCTTCAGTTACTCAGCATAATTAAATAAATGTCAATGACAGTAACATGCATTTCCTTCCATGAAACATTTGCCATGCAGCGCTACAACAAATTAGGAATTAGGCACCTCACCCCCATCCACTTTTTAACCTTTTATGAATATTCTATGACTTTTCAAGTAATAGAAATGCTTGAGTATACCCTACTATAACAATTTTACAGTAGATCCTTAAAGTTTTTTATTTATTTTTATTTTTTAGATAGAATATGGTACAGCATTAACCCTCATGACAGTATGACTCCCCATATACAGTAAAACTTCAAAGTTCAGCTTTTTATCTAGATTAAATGAAGTGACTTTCCTGTATGTAAACTAGGACGCAAGTTTATATGTCTGTTTCCTCTACTGTAGAAGAAATTAATTTCATGCAGCATTCCTTTGGATATTGCAAAATATGGAAATAATCTTGGTTTTATTCGCTCCTCCAAATGGGAAGATCATCAGACTGTGACATTTTCTTCAAAACAGTATTTTAATAATAGGTGAATTCTGGAGTGCACCATGCACAAACAAGCTGCTGTCTCCGGCCCAACTGTTGTTACTGCAGTGTAAGCATTCGGCCTGCAAATACCTTTATAGAATATGAGTTCCCAGCTTAAAAAAACAAACAAAAAGATCTCACACCATCCTAAAGTGGTTAGCTGGTCCAAACAGATCTGATTTGATGGTTTGACTGACCAGTTAAACCCAGCTTGGTAGCTAAGACCATCTGGTTTAAGCTCTGTTCAAAGACTGACTGCTTTTGGTTGGTCTGTCATTTCAAAACACCTGCAAAGACACACCTCCCTTTTGTTAAGTCAATCAACGTACGCCATCTTTGAAAAAAACACACCTTTTCACTGAAGGACTTTCAAGAACGTGCTTTGTAATTGTGCTGTTGTTTGAAGTGGCGTCTTCCAGTTAAATCAGCCCTTATCTCACTCTCAACAGTTCCATGAAATGTTGCTCTTCAAAGCAGTAGCTTCAAAGATGAGTACTTTTAAAACTTAAAAACCCTACTATCAACTGACCCCTTCAGACTGCACCCAAGTGTGCTGTCATCAAGGTTAATTTGCCATCATTTTGTTAGTTAATAGAAAACCAAACTGCTCTGTACTTGATTTTTGATCATCTGCGAATTTTTCAAAATAGCCAGGAAATCTTCATCCAAAAGAGGTCTAAATCATCTGTCTTTGTACTTTACAAATAGTAAATGTGTCTACAGTACAAAGCTCTTCATGTAAAATGGGTGAATTTTTTGAGTGCTTTTTAAAAGATTTTATGGTAGAAAAGTGACAGTAAATAGGTTTCAATTACAAAAGCTTTAAAATACAAATCATTTAAAGAATAATAACCATTTTTGACATTGATAATAATGTTTCTTGAACTATAAATGAGCACATTAGAATGATTTCTGAAAGATCATGCAACACTAATGATTCAAGTAATGGCTGCAAAAACTTCATTAAAAGTAAAGCAGTTATTTTAAAATGTGATTGTATTTTATCATTTTGTTTTAAAACTTATGCTAGGTAGAAATTATTATTTTAGAAGGGTAATAGGGTTAATAACACTAAATATAAAGAATGATAAAAAGATAAAGAGGTATTTTAATTTGTCCTTGTAGATCATTTATTTAAGGAATGATATTTAGGATGATTATTATTTTAGTAGAGTATGTTAATACTATTAAAGAAGAAAAAACATGATCGTAACAGAACACCAAATCAAAGCTTCAGTGTGAAATATATTTACATGAGAATGACATGGCACTTATTTTCTAGTAGGACTTGTGTACTTACTTCTAATGGTTTATTGTGGATTTTTGGAAGTTTAATATTCTAACAGTTTCCTTTTCTCTCCTCTCTTGCTTTCTCGGGTTGATGTTGCTGTGCCGCCAACTTCTGAAAACAGGTAAGAAAGCAATTTGCTTGTTTGCTGCTCATCTCACACCTAGTTCAAATGAAATCAGGTCTGTTTCATAGAAAAGCAACATGCTGACTGATATTTAAGCAGTTTCTTTTTCTATGCTGGTGTTCTGGTGATCTCCAGACTGCTGATTTATTTTGGACGCCCAAACTCGCCTCGTCAGCTCGCCGAAACATTATGAGATTTGCACATTTCATTCATGTCAATAAAATCGCTGGAAAACTTTATAAGGCTACTGTTATTTTGACCATTCGCACTGCAGAAGCAGTCCTTTATAAACACTCACAAGGTTAACTTGCTGTTGCTACATATTATAGCTCGAACCAAATGTGAGTAGAAGTGAAAAACTCCTGCCGGGTTCAGCAGAGCGTTCTGCTCTGGCGTCTGGTGGAACGCTGGGATGTAGTCATGAAGTATAAACAGATGGATAAGTACAGGATGGGGTGTGAGTGAGTCATCGGCGGAGAGTTTGAAGTAACGACTTGACAACACTTCCAGCTTTATATCAATCAGTGCTGGTGGACTCACACCCTTGTAGTTAAGACTTGGTATGCATGTGTAATAGTCAAGTCAAGTCACTTTTATTCATTTAGCGCATATAGCACTGAACATTATCAAGTAGGAAAATAGAGTGATGGTAATGTATAATGACGAGATAAAACTTTATTTATCAAATGCATAGACGGTCCTTGTTAAGACGACGATAATCACTAGATTATCAGGTGTCCCCAACTAAGAAAGCCAGAGGCGACAGCGGCAAGGAACCAAAACCCCCCCATCCATGAGAGAATGGGGAAAAAAACCTTGTGAGAACCAGGCTTAGTTGGGTCCAGTTCTCCTCTGGCCGGATGCCCAGCACCTAATTTCCAGTTCAATTTTAAACACATGTTAGACTGTGTAAGGACTTATACATTAAAGAGGCAACAGAAATATTACTTCTTTTTTTTTAATTGCACAGAAACAGACGTTCACCTGTCTTCCTTCTCTATTCACCGCCAGTCTGTTTAAACAGTTTAAACAAATTAACACCATTAACTGATGACTCAGAGGAACTGCTGACTGAGTTTGTCTGTTCTATTATATCAAGTCAGCAATGTGTGAATTCAACCTTTGTGTGATTGGCTCAAATATCTGTGACTCACACTTAATAAAGGTTTTTAAAGTGTTTTATGGTTACCGTCAAACACTGTTTGGGTGTCTAGCTTAAGAATGACATTGTCCATCCAAGACATGGTTTGCATAACATTATTGCTTGTTAAACATTTACATTACACTTTTATCAGCCTTTAAACCTTGAATATCCGGGGAAAATATACCTCTAGTGAATTTAGTGTCACTTTTTTTTGCGCTTATGTATACAACACACTTCTTGATTTGATCAGAGATTCTAAACCAGGAAATGAGTATGACTGTTAATATTTGCATGGTGGGTTAGTGCCATTGAGTCTAGTATGCAGGGGAAACCCCTCTCAGAGGTATGAGACTTTTACAGGAAGCTAAAGTTTCTCTCTCTGCACAGGTTTCACCTGTTTAGTGTGTAATTATTTGTCATGAGGAATTCAATTGCAAAAAAAAAAACGATGAGTTTCTACCGTATGTGGATGGGATGTGTTATCAAAGTCAGGTGTCACATGGTCATTTATTTAAAACAACAAAAATACAATAAAAAAACAGATGAATTATACAAGTGTCACACATCAGCAGGATGTATGCCTAAATAGTTTCACTGTACACTAGCCTAGGTGAAAAGCATATTGACATAGTACGCCTAATACATGAATTAATCTACAGAACAAATACAGAAGCTTTTTTGTATGGCTGCGTTGGCCAGGTCACCCGTGTATGATGTATTTATGATAGTATATAGCCTAGAGAGCCACAATTTCATGTGACACGATTCTAGTTTTATCGTGAGTTGAATGCTGTTGGATCAGTCCAAAACATTAATGAATCAGACTTTCGCAGTTTGGCGAATCAAACTCGAAGCGATTACATCATCACTGCGTATGTCTTACCATCACGTTTGAACGACACGACGAATGACAGCATCTTTAATTTGAATAAATCTCATTTTATTATACCGACATAAAGGTGAGTAAAAAAAACCTAGATGTTTGATATAACCTAATTGATTCAGTCCCAGTGAATAATATTTTGAAGTGAATTAAGGGGTGTTCACATCAAGAATGATAACGAAAGCTATACGTTTTAATAATCATTCGAATTGTAAGATCACTAGTAAACTAAACAAGCAAAGCGTAAAACATTTTTACACTGTAAAGCATGACTGACACACAAAATATGCCCTGCCGTCAGCAAAACCAATGCAGTTCATTTGAAACCTCAAAGGAGTTTTTGAATGCGCAGCAAAAAGATAAGATGGATCCAGACTACACAGAACAAGGACAAAGCCTCCTCTGATCCAAGATCAGCTGATAGTCTCCCGCCTGTTGCCGTTGTCTTTATACCTGTGTGTGGTTATCTGCCATCATTTCCCTGTTCTGGACGCTGCATTTGATGATCAAGGTGCTTTAAATAATGAAACGTCTGAGTACAACACACATGGCACATTCAAATTGGTTCATAATCAGTGTAGTGTTGTGAGATATTGGGTCGTTTAAGCATGTAAAAACTATGCTAATGCTATCTCATTCTATGTATGAAGGCCTTATAGGGTAAAATTTATGAGCTGTGCAAGTGCATGATCTGCAAAAATCATTTCAAATCAGAATTTTGTCTCACTTCCTTTACAAATATCCTTAAAACATCTTTTAGCAAGAGATATATTTCAGCAAGTAGTTATGTATATAATTATTATATACCGCATTGAAAAGTTGGTATATTAATGCATTGTAGCCTTAGATTAGATCAAATGGGTTAAAACCTCAGCCCTCAGTTTGAATATATTAGCATATTGTTCCCATCATTTGGCCGAAAAGTGTGTTGCGACATACACCGAACAGCTGGCTGTCTTTCATTTTGACATTTTTCCTGCTCAACCTAACAGCAGACAATGTAAAAAAACGAGACTCTGTCAGACTCATTTGCTCTACCTCGGCCTGTCTTCTCTCCATGCCACGGCCTTTGAGCGCACAATCCATGGGTTTCATGCAGGAAAGTTATGTTTCATGTGCAGTATGTGTATTTCATCAGGGGTTCTCAAATGTTCTTTGAAACAAAGGCCCCTTTTCATAGCTTCCCGAAAAGAAGGAAATACAAGAATACAAGATTTTTTTATTTATTTTGTCATTTTATACACACAGCCAGCTACTCTAAAAGAATAGTTTGTTTCCCAATTGACTATTCAATCTTTATAAACTTGCTCACACTGACACATTTTATAAAAACTTTCTATCTTACTATTAAGGTTATAGATGTTATCATTACTTTAATACTTCATTTAAATGGTTCATATTTGATACATTTAATTAATGATTGAAAGATGAAAATAATACATTATGAGTGAACACAAATGTGCAATAGTATATTTTTAATTTAACATTAACTATTATATAATGATTATATTATAACGGATAAAAAACCTTTTTTTTTTCATATACAATTATTACAGTTAAGAAAAACTTAAAACATAAACATAAAAAATTTAATTAATAATCTGCACTTGAAATAAATGGTAACTGGAAATATATATATATATAGGCCTTTATAAGTTGATAACTTTATTTTAAGGTGTTCTTGGTTCAGTGTAATTATATATTTAAGTATTGAGTTACTGGTTGGGTTTAGGATTGTTGCATGTAATTATTGTTATTATTATAGTAAGTACATGTAACATGTGTAACAAGGACACCATAAAATAAGGTGTTACCAAAACTTTACAAAAAAAGAAAAAAAGAAAACCTTTAATATTTAAATATAACCAAATACAACTATATTAGCATTTCAAAAATACAAAAATATATCTTATTTAAAAGAAAATATTTAATTTACAGTTTCCACTGAGCCCCTGCCGTTCCTTCTCAGACCCCAGGACTCTCTGGGTTGAAAACAATGTTTTTTTTAAGTTTTTTTTTTTGTTACAGTTACTATATTGTCTTAAGTGGTTTATCTACACATAATGAACTTGTTGACAAGCACCGCTCACTCCTGCATCAACGCTTCAGTTATTCCCATATTTGCAGCTGCTGGGTTTTGTTTTACAGGTCCTCTTCCGTGATAGGAGCCCGCTTTCTTTAGTCACAGATAGGGAATGGAGAGATAGCACAACCAAGCAGTGGCAAATTTTGTGGGTGCGGATAAAGATAAGGATTTGAAAAAAATCTAAATCAATCCCTGTGAAATCACGTTTATAAAAAGAAGCATAATACTCCAGAAAGGGATGGCACAGAGTTGGAAGCCGAGAGAGGGATTTGCCTATGAAAGATCAGACAGGAAAACAAAGAGAGAGGCCAGAGAGTGTCAGCGGCTCTTATCTCGCGGAGCAGCAGGGAGCCGTTTATCTATTGTCCGGAGGTGGCAGCACTGTGGCCGTGACACGCACGGTGGAACAATTAACTCGCTGGCATTTCGACTTATCTAACATAACTCAACACTGACAAAATCTTTGGCCGCAGCAGCTGCAAATCATTAGCTATCATTGCCATCCGAGCAACAAAAAAGAAAATAAAAGACTAGCTTGATGTCCAGCAGTGTCCGTGTTTGTGAAGGGATGAGATTTTATTGGCCACTGGTTCAGTCTGGTTCAACTTCATTTTAAGTCAAAGACAGGTCTTTTTAGTGCCCTGTACTCAGCTCGGTCTAACAAATGTTGAAGTGAATGCAACTTTTAAATGTCATTTTATTCTTTCTTCGATTCTCAGGTGTCTCCCAAATGAAATTTTTAAATTTGAATATTGAATTATGACATGAAATCGGCATACTCAAGTATTGCAATCAAATAAAAGGAATAAAAGGAATTTATTTTATTCATAAAAATAAAATAAATAAATGTAATATTAATGCTATTTATTATGTTGTTATATTTAATATTTTATTTTCAATATTAATAAAAATAATAAAATATGAATATATTAAATATTTATATTCTATATATATACACACACACTGTTGTATAATGATTTAACATATTTAAGAATCATACAATTATTATATTAATAGGAAATTCATAATCCATCTGTGGGCAATTTTTTTTTAGTTGAAATCTTGTCTAAATCTTGAACAATTTAAATTTGATTAATAGAAAATAAACAAAATAAATACAAAATGGCTATTAAAGGTTCTGTGTTTGCTGCAATAAATAAAAAAGCCCTTAATTTAGTGTTTAAAATCTCTTTTATTTGTTTTTCTTTTTATAACTTTAATTATAAAATCCACAACCTATAAACAAACATTGATAAAAACTTTACATTGTGGCTTATTGTGGTTCATGATGTACATTGGCAGCCACATTAATAAAGACCACAACCTAGTGCTTTTTTTTTAGTCCTTCATTCCAACACCTTTGCTGTTTTACCAGGGTAAGTCTACTCTAAAGTGAGTTTATTCTACTTTATGAACAAGCCCCAGCATTCAAGACAAATGAAGCCATTTAAAAGCAAAACTGGAGTTGGACCAGCTTTTCACAGTTGATACAAAAACATGTATGCCTTTAGAGTCAATTGCATATAAAATAGTGGGACATTTGTAATGTAAACAATGTAAAGAGCATCTAAAAATAGAATCAAATAACAAGTTGACAGACAAGTACTTCAAAAAACAACTCAAATGGCTATAATCTTATAAATACAAGTTTCACTTGGAAGCTACATGTGAAGTCCTTCACTTCTCAGACTCTCTCCATCCTCGAGCGTTTCGGCCAAACTTATAGACAAGTCTTCGTCCGTCCACCCGTTCCAGGATCTCGCGTTTGTAATAATACCTTCGGAGAGAAAGAAACATGTGAGAAGCTCAGAATACTGGTCAAAGTCCTTTAAAAGCTTGCAGAACTCCAGAGAAGATGTTACCTCATCGCTCGACTGAGTTTCTCGTAGGTCATACTGCTGTTATTTTTCTTCTTGCCCCAAAGCTGAGCCACAGCTTCTGACTTAAGGAAGCGGAAAACCCCCTCAGAGCGATCCTCCCATTTGATCAGGCCGGGGTTGCGCTCGGGGTTCAGGAGAATGTCTCGGATGAACTCCCACAGGTGTGTCCCACGAGGGTCTGTGGAAATATGAGACTGTGTGAGCGTTGTTAGAAGAGAAAGGAATGTAAAGCAGCTTCATCCACGTGCCAGAGGTTTCGGTTTGTGCTGCTGTCAGGTTCTAGCCGGGTGTAGTTCAGGACACATTAACAGAAAAAAAAAACCTTTAGGGAAGTAAGATTTGAAAAATTTCAACTCACTGTGTCTTTTGACTTGTGATCGCTTGGGATCTGAAATGAAAATTTAAATGAAACCAGTGTTATTAAAGGGACAGCTCATGTTTCTGTATGGATCATGGAAAACTTTTAAAGATGAGGCATATAGACTACTTTAAAGGAATAGTTGGCCAAACATTAAAATTCTGCCATAATTTATTCATCTTCAAGTAGCTCCAAATGTGTTTGTATTACTTTCTTCTGAAAGATATTTTGAAGAATGTTTGTAACCTGGCTGGTTCGTTTTTTTTTTCCCACTATAGAAAAACAATGGTGACCCAAAACATCCTGGTTTCAAACTTTCTTCAAAATATCTTTCTTTGTGTTCGCCACTTGGAACTACTTGAGGATGAGTAAATGATGGCAGGATTTTCATTTTTGGGTCAACTATTCCTTTAATTGTACTTTTTGTAGTAAATATTCACGTATTGAACGTTACATATTTCTTTGAAGAAAAGATATATCACATTTTCAAAATCAGTCCATTAACTAGTCAATGCATGTTTTTCTAGTTCCTATGTGTAACTGTGTAGTTTAAAAGTCTGTGGGTGGGCTGTAAAGATTTTGATTCATATCAGTAGCTTTGGAACAATACTGCATGGCTATCTAATTGGCCTGCAGCAAACAAATCTTTTATATATAT
>JAUCMU010000143.1:12675223-12686228 GCA_032275025.1 Enteromius treurensis
AAATTCTTCTGGCTGAAATAAATGCTTTTGTAGTTAAATAGCTTATAAAATGAGCCAGTCATTTACCATGGCCTCATCTCATTAACAGGGTGTCACAATGTAAGACTTATTTTATGATCTAGATTAGACTTATGTGCTGAAGGTTCTCTACCGGCTGTCACATTTCAACTCTTTAAAGCAAATGTATTTGTTAGATTGTTTGCTTGTTTAATCACCAGCATCTCTGGTAGTTGAGAATGTAACACCTATAAATAGTGAGGAAATGTGAAGGTTAATTTTTTCGCAACAGAGAAATGTTCATTTTCTTTCCTTTCTTTTATTATTATTATTTTTTTAAATCCTGCTTTGCATGTGTTGTGGCCAGAGGCCGACTAATGGGGGTGTGATGAGGCAGAGAGTGAGGTGCTCGTTAAAGAGCCCACAGGGGGGTCTGTGCGTTTGCATATGTGTGCGTGCGTGTGGGCTAAGACCCCCCGGGAGATGTATAATCATTCCCATTATTAATGACATGGACTGCTAGGCCAGAGGGTGGAGACTGGGGTGAGAGTGAGATGTTGCTTTATTCTGCTCGTGTGCCTTCTTTGAGAAATAATTTACATTGCATGATGATGGCATCAGACAAATGAATCAAATACTAAATTATAGACAAAGCTGAGTCAGGAGGAACAAAAACAAGAGGGACAGTGTGTATGAAAAACATAATTTGGTAATTTTGTCAACCTGGAAAACTTTCTTCTGTGAAATAAAAAGTTGTTGAATGTCTGAGCTCTCCTCCATAAACTTAAATCAGGTTAGACGCGGTACTGAATTTAAGATGTTTTATCAGCTGAATAGACTGTTGTTATACAACAGGACAATCTTTTGAACTCACTGTTCTTCAATCCATTACATCCTCATTTTCATTCCTGTCAAAAAGTCAATATATAAAGTAATACGCTACCTGACTAAGGTCTATGCTGCACTTTTTTAGCTAGCACAGTCTGAGCCCCTGCTTGAATTTATCCTGCACACTCTCAGGTAATTCGATCCCGTTTTATATTGTGTATACCTGTGTACTTACATAGTAACTAGGTATGTACTTAGTATGTAACCACAGTGTAAGTACACATTGGTACATAGTGTCTACATATGTAACAACCGTCAGAATGGTATGGTATGGTGTGGTAAGTACACATGTTTCACAGTACATTGGTAACAACATTTTTTGGTATTGAAAGTATGCATGTAACAGGACTAACAGTATTTTAAAAAAGAAAAGATAAGAAACAGTGTGCACATTACAGTATATTAAGTAGACAATTCCTATGGACGCACTTAATATACATTTTTGAACAGAATCAGTCACTGGGGCAGGACTCTTTAAAAAGAAACTAATATGGACAATTTAGGTACTAAAATGTAAATTTGACATATAATATGTACCTTTATGGTAACAATGTGTACAAGTAAATGTTTTTACGCTGATTCACAGTTACAGCAGACAGATGCCATGATCACATGCGAAAGTTGTTTGTTGGTTCTCAGACAGCGGGTAGAAAATAAGGCACTTGCTGATTGTCAAGACAGAGCTGCTGCAGTTCATCAGTGTAAAGACGCTGTTGGGACACATTTGCCAAGAACACAGCACTCCTCCTCAGTTCTCATTCATGTCACGGTCAAAGGTATACTGATAGTTTTCTATCTATTTAAATCTCCAGCACATACTGTGAACTGGTTTTAGTGCATTGAATTTACACCCAAATGACAGAAACTAGATTGAAATTATTAAATTGTGTAAATATATCCTAGAACAAAAAAAAAAAAAAAAAAAATGTAGAAAAAGGCTAAATTATAAATCTGAATATACAGTATACTATACTACAGTACCTGGGGTGGGCGATATACAGATAAATACAATTAACTAATAGGAATTTGTAAACAGGTAGAGATTTTGGATAGTTACACAGTCACATGACATTACCGTGCAACGCGGCCATTTGCACGTTTCCAAGTGATGCGATTTGAAAAGGAAGTGGATTTTAGCCATTATAGTTATTGTTGCCCCTTTATATGCCTTAAAGGGTTAAATACGCTGTAATTTATGTTAATCAAACAATAATTTTTATTTTTTTACTTACACAGTGAAAAAAGTGCGGTATTTTTATAATGTACTTACTATTAATAGGTAAAAATGCATGTAGCGTTTCTTATTTATTTATTGTACTGTAGTTTTTTTTGTGCTATTGCTTGGATTTCGTTTTCTGTAAACTTGCATGTTGCTTGAGGGTTGTTGTTGTTTATTTAGGATATCATTTGTGTTGTTTATTGTGATATTGATACTGGTGACAAGAATTATGAAATTTCTACTGTATGGTATCAACAATTTTGCTATTATACAGACATCAAACTCTATATACCAACTCCATATATAAGTAATAATAAGTCACAATATTATTTACTGCATTTTTGATCAAGTAAATGTAGTGTTTGACACTTTCAAAAAATGTGTTGCACAGATTTTTAGAACGGTGCATAAGTTGCAAGGACTTTACTTAATTATTGAAGAGAGTCCTACAGATTTGGAATGATCTTTTTTCCCCTTTTCTTTTAACTGAAATATATTTTTTTGTTTTCAAAATGCCCTTTCCATTGCCATAGCAAGAGAAACCACAGTCTCCATCTGATAGCACTTAGCTTTCTAAAGCGTTATTCTGCCCTGGTGTACAGTATTTGTGTATACCCGCTGTTTGACAAATAATAGTGTTTTCTTTGTAGTCTCAAAATGCTACCTTGTACTTAATCCTTTATATAATATTTTGACAGTATTCCACTCTGTTGCGGCTTTAGGTAGACATCAAAGCTCGCTCAGCGGAGTCGCTTAAAAGAGCCTGTGTTATCTACAGACTAATTACTGTACATTATGTTTATTTATGGAGTGGCAGAATACAAAGTCCACTAGACATAGCAATCTACTTTTTCTTCGTGAGACGGTATCCGAATCCACCCAAATCCATCTTCCATGGCGTATTTCCATAAATATGTAGACGTTCACATCAGAAGGCGGTTGTCGTTGAACATGTATTCCCTTTGTGTCTATGATGTCGGAGTAAAGCTTAGATCCTTTTCCGGCAAGACGACAAATAGGGATTAGTCACAGTAAGAGTAAATTGAACCCAAAGCGAAATGCCTGCCTCACAAAAGCCTAATAATAAATGAATTCCACAATTTTCAGCACAAATTATTTCTCGCCTCTCTTTTTGTTTTGGCACCCGCAGGATTGTTCAGAGCACGAGGCATCTTTCTGATGAGTCCCGTTCTTTTTGTGGTTCTAATGATCGGAGCGGTCCGCAGAGATTAGCAATAGTGGGGAGACGTCGACACGCTGTGTCGAGATGACACTCTGTTTTGAAGCTCTAGCGCTTCTCGCCAACTCATTAGTTTAATTAAGTAATTAACGAGTGAGGTGGTGTGCTAGCTGGCGAATTCTCAAAGGGATGATTTTTGTGTTATTCCAAGTCTGGGGCCTGGCATGGACGTCGCTGCGAAACCAGTAGTCAGATCTGGCAGATAAAAGGAGCCACTGCTTTGGAGCTGGAATGAGTCATACCTAAAACAGGACTTCCTCAACCTAGCATCTCTTGTGGATGAAAGGCCTCGCGAAAGCATTAAAGATGGCGTAAAGATTCCGGACTGCTATTAGTTGAGTAATTATGAGTAAGAGGAGGAACTCTTTATACCATCAACAGTCGCATCTTGTCTACTATTAAAGACTATTATTTTCTGATCTACCGCAGCTTTAAATGGATGCAGATGTTTTTGAGGCAGTGAAATATATGGCTTTATAGACTTTAATTGCTGTTACTTCATAAAGTGTTCTTTTAAAGCGAACATGAATTTCACAGAGGAAAATTTTAAGTGGGCGGATAAAGGGAGACTTCAACCAAAAAATGAATATTCTGTCATTATTTACTCTCCGTCGTATCATTTAAAACCACCATGGCTCTCTCTCTCAAACAGATGCAGTAAATGGAGAATGAAGCTTTCAAGCTGAAAATTTTTATCTCAAATAAAAATTATTGACACGTTCTTCAAATCTTCTAGCCTGGCTTCCTCGACTATAAAGCTCATAGGAGCTTAGTCTGGCCAAGCTACCTTACTAAGGCGGGCTTAACCTGCGTCCATCAGATGCCTCTGTATACTACTGGACGAATCTACAAACAATCGAAATGAATGAAGCGTCAAAGGAAGTATGGGTGGGCCCAGGCTACAAATCTTCATGACTGAATCGAGTTGGAAAATTAAAATTCAGTTAGTCTGATTCAATTGCGAATCAGGGATTTAAATGCTGTATCTGTAAACTGAATCAGCTAAAAAGATCCAAAATCGAAACAGCAATTCCTTCATTAATCATACATCGCTACTTCTCTCATGAATGCACTGAGGAGAAATCAATTTTCTCGCATAAAAATATTGAATGGCTTCAGAAGGCTTTTATATAATATATCGTTTTATAGCACAAAGCCATAATGACCATGATATTTCTGAAGCTAGAAAGTTTCAGTCCTTTATTATACTGCAATTGCATGGAAAACAAGGATGAATTTTTATAATTTCTCACAAAATGAATCTAGTACAGGTTTGAAACAACAAGAGGCTGAATAACTTTTTTTTGGTGAACTATTCCTTTTAAAGATACATTTAATGTGACTAAAACAGTTAAGGCTTTTCATGGGCTCATTTTTAGTGTGACATAACGTCCTGTGCAGGAAAAGGAGGCAGAAGAGGAGATAAAGAGACAAAAAGCAATAGAGAGAAAAGCAGACGGGTGATAAACGATGTAGGAGTGGGAGCAGTGTGCCTTAGCGTAGAATGGTAATGATGACAGCCATAAGAAGAAAAATAAAAGTGCAGTTTCATGTCACTGCACTGATTTATGAATCCTAGAGCACAGGAGGAAAGAGAAAAAGTGCCTGCATGTTTCATATAGAGATACACACACACATATGTATTTAAATTCATTGTTTGTGAGCAGTCAGGGCCTGGCGCTTCTTCAAATAAACATTTACAAGAATTTAAATATTAAACTGAACTTGCAATAAGTAAGTTATTATCACAATGCCAAATCGTTGTTTATGAAACAAGTACCAAGGAGAATGTGTCAGTGTTCTATGAACCATTTGAAAAGCCCATAATGTCAAATTTTATAGTAACAACAATGGCTGCGATATTTCACTCATTTTACTGTGAGAGCTCCTATTTCTGCATGTAAGCCACGGCATTTTAGAAATAAACCTTTTGAATATGCATTGCTTTTGAGTCACTTGTAGTCAGCTTGTATCGCTTCTTAAAGTATGAATTCTTGACCAAACACCAACGATTGTAAATATTTACTTTCTGAAGGTAGAGAAAGTGCTTTTTTTTTAATTGGCAACCGTTCAATAATAATTGGTGACGTATCATACATTATAGCTTAGTGGAATCCTTACTTGTGCATGATAGATAGAAAGATAGATAGCTTGTTGCCACCAGTTAAAACTTTCACAACATACCTGTACTATTTTAGCATGTTGGAGGAGGAACTGAATATTGAAAATGATTGTGTAACCATTGTGTTTTGTGTATTCTTCCTGAATAGAAGTAGCAAAGTGGCACTGCAGATATCTGCCCATAGCTATTATCCATTTAGGTGCAAGTACAATGCAATATTCCCTGTAGTTGTTTCCCCCCACACTTTACCTTTAGCACCTCTGCTGAATCTAAATCCTTGCTATTGACAGAAAACCCATGAAAGTCACTTGTCGTCGTGTCATTTGCTTTTGTCCTACAGTCCACAAGGTACCAGCATCCCTTTCCCTCAGCCGGAGCTGTATTGGCACAAAGGAAGGAATACTCCCTCTCTGTACACATCCTTTGTTGTCTTTAACAATACTTCTGCCCACACGGCTATTTTCTGCCCAGCTGGGGAAGAGTAGCTGTAATGCTGGGGTACAGCAGGCCACCAATGTCGAGAAAGCATAGGGTAATTATTTTGATGAAGATAATTACGGCTTATCGTTACATGCAAAAATATTCTGGTGAATAATCTAATCAGGGCCATTTCATTCTTTATAACAGGCATCACGTCATCCAGTGTATATTGCAAAAGTTCCCTTTATGCAAAGTCTAATTCAGTCTTTTTTATGAAAGAAGAGGATTTATTGTGTGCTGGATATAAGCGACAAATAAGTAAACATGAAATTGTTCATCAATTTCCTGTTTGCAAACTGATTTTATCAAAGTAAATGACCCTAAAACAGACTTCCATTGATATGATCTCATAGCAAATCATTAATATCCCGGGCACATTACAGTAATGGATATGTTTAGCCACTTAATTATCGTTCAGCAAAGGTCAGAATAAATTAAACCCAATTAGGTGATCTTGACAGTCTAATATGGATCAAACCGCTGTAAATATAAAGATAATGATTAATCAATAACATTATGTATCAGACTCAGGGGTGCAGTAATTTTCCCGGAAACTGTAGAGGAATGTTAATCCGTGCGCTTGAGAAGAACCATCTGGCTTTATATCCGTCTGTAGGTTTCTAAAGCATTTGTCAGATGTTTTTGTTGATCGTGGACATCCCACCTCCGATTTCTCAGATACCTTCCAATGTGCTGGCCTTGTCTACACTGCTGGCTATGCATTTAATTAGTCACCTGCAGATAGCAAGCCTCTTGGCCATGGAAGTATGTCTGAGCAAATTTGAACTAGCTGAAAACACCTGGTCCGCCACTATTGCCAGCTGTGGAAAAAAATCCTCCATTTTCCTGCCACGACACGACTATATGCATTATTCCAGTATGCTTTTCTTCAGGAACTGGCAGCGGATTTTATCATTGTGTGTGGATACCTTGCGTTTGATCATGCTCATTCTCAGTTGGCATCTGTTAAATGTTTGTAAATGTAAGAACGTGATTCCAAACAACAGGATTTTCCACACTGTAATGCCGAGCACCCTGCTGAACTTCCCGCCTTCACCATCTGCTTTCAGTTTGTTTTGCGCCATTTAATCTGTGAAAATCCCTCTAATCTTTACATTGCGTGTTTAGAGAGTTGGTTTTACATGATTAATCTGTGCTAAAACTGTGCTATCTAACTTTCATTAATTGTACGCGTAATTTTTTATTGAATGTAGCTGATTTAACTTTGTTATATGGTTACTGTAATTTCTTAAACGCTTTTTTGGGTTAATTTCCAAACACAGGTTTTCTTTATGTAATCTTGGTCTTTAAATGTGGAGATATTACATTTATGCTGTACGACATGTTCCTGGATCAACATCTTTGTTGACCCTGGAACAACATCGTGATCAACCAATTAAATTTGAAGAATCAATCAGTACACAGTGTTTGGGTTCTTGTTCATTTTAGGGATTACTCGTGGTTAGGTTTCGACTAAGGGTCAACAAAATCTGACACAATGCAATTTTTTTGTCATATCTAATAATTAATTTAAGCAATACAGAAAAATCTGGAAAGAAATGGGCTACCTTTTTGAAGATATTCCCAGCAAAATCAAAGTAATGTCAAGAAGGAAAAGAAAAACATAAAACAGGAAATTATATCAAAGCTATGACCTTCATGACTTTGTGTCTTGATCAATAAGTCTCTTAAAATATCAAATAATTTGACCTTTTATGACAAGGCACTCTTAAATGTCCTTGATCTATTTCCTAAATCATTCATTCTGCTTTATGTTGATTGTTGATATTTAAATTCGTACCTTTCTATGGTATTATTTTTCTTGTTTTCTTTATTGAATTACTCTGAAGATTGTGTCAATAGTACATTTAGCAGTGATGCATTAGAACCTCTATTCTTAATAAATGAAAGCCCTTGAGTTTAGTGAGAGACATGTTCTGTTTAAAGCTCTACATACAGCAGGCGAGAGAGTGCACTTCTGTCTGCCACATCACCTGATATATCTGAGTCCCGCTGGACGATCTGGTCTGACACATCCTCATAATAAGGAAAGAGTTTCCCCTCTGGGGCACCTGTTGGCAGGGTTCGAAATGAAGCGAATGTTATGATCGATGGCTGTTTATTTCCTTCCTCATTTCAGGAAGCGAGCTGATGGTTTATTCCCGCTTTAATATTTGCAGCGCCTTTCAGTCCTTTTCTCTTGATAAATATCGGTCTTGACATTTGTTGAACCTTTTACAAATCTGCTTTCCCCCAAACACACCAACTTCAGAGATTAGGCAGACAAACTGAGGTACTGCTCCCAAATGACACGAGGAGCTCATTGAATTTGTAATTGAAGAGTAATTTGGCTCGTGTTCAAATAAGATCAGATTGTAATTACAGATGTTGTTTGTTTAAGTGATTACAACGAGCAGTGTGGAGATGAAACCCATTAGGGTCATGGCTATCGTCTGAAGCCTGTATGGCCCTGTTTTACATTAGCCTTGTATTCACATTATCCTGACCCTGCATATTGATTGCTTTAAGTAGATGTAAATGCACTTCCTGTGACTTTGAGCAAGGAACTCATCTGGCAGGCTGTGGCATATGTCTAATTGGCCTGGGCCCAGAATTTGGTTTGAGCAAACTTCCGACTATTCCTCATTGTGATTATGTGACTTATTAATTATTAAATGAGCGAGTCCTTCACCTTACCCAATTATTTAAATTTGTCTGGTCGCACACGCCTCTAAATAGACCTGAATTCATTATGCATCAGCTTAAAATAATTTTCAGAGAAAAACAGGGAATGAGGAATTCTGAGAGATCGAGAACGACAGAGAGAAAACATTTGCCAAATGCAAGGAAAAATTGGCTTTGGCAAGTAAATAAAACTCTGCCAGTGGCCAGAATCTTTATTGAGAACTGCAGCATAAATCAAATTGTAAGAGCAATAGTTTTTTTTATTGCTCACATTAAGCAACAAGAATGAAAACCCAAGCCAGAAATTAATTTAGCATTTTTGTGACAGAAAGAGAAGTTAATTCATTTTACGGATTGAAGAACAGCTAAATAATTTCGTAGTCTTAATGGGGAGAAAAAAAAACCTGGTATATTTATTTGTCTCAATTATCAATCAGTTTTGATTTTCTGAGCAGTATGATCTCATTCTGCTCAGGCCTTACCCTCAAGCCTGATAGACTCTCCCGTATTTGCATATTTCTGGACTTAGTAAACGTCATTTTCATGCAATTGTCTCCATGTTCAAGCAGATACAGTATACTGTGGTGGCAACATCTTGTAAACAATGCAGGTGTTTTGGGAAGGCTATGGATAGAGACTTGGACTTGTAACCAGAAGGTTGTGGGTTGGAGTCCCAGGTCTGGCAGGGATTGTAGGTGGTGGGAGTGAATAATCTCTCCAGCACTCTCTCCACCTTCAATACCACGACTGAGATGAGACCCTTGAGCAAGACACAGTTCCCCCCACTGCTCTGTGTGTGTGTGTGTGTGCGCACTTGGATTGGTTAAATGCAGAGCACAAATTCCTAGTATGGGAAACCATACCTGGCCAGATGTCACATCCTTTCCTTTCCGTGTATCCTTAACTTTCCATGTAGTTGGATGATAAAGTGAACATGAAACATGCCACCGAATACACACACACACACACACACTAAGCTGGGAGTTGCAGTTTTTATGAAGACTGTCCCCTTTAAAATGTTGAATTTGTGGCAATAATTGCTACAAAGTTTATGGTATGCATTCTCTCAATTCACTATCCCTGGCAGGTGTGAGACAAAGTGAATTCTGGTGTTTGCGCCAGATCAGTACTTGGCCTTCGTTCCAAAAGGAAACCCTCTGGGACTGTATACAGGCTGCTCAAAATCCACAATTAACAACAAGCTTTTTGCTGTCAAGGTGTCTGAAAGCTCACCTCAATTTCAAGCCCTTCCTTAAACAAGGCTGTGTTCATTAAGCTATCATCCACAGCAGACTTGTGTCTTCTTTATCTCTCTGATGCAGTGTCTCTGGATGCCCTCCAAGGGATCTTCCCCCACGCTGAGAGATACTGTTGCTTTACAGTACCTCTAAAATCTGAGCTGCTTTTCACACCAAGCATGTTTTTTTATAGTGACTATATATTGAGGTTTTATATAATGACTCTCCCAAGCGTAAACAGAGGCGGAATTCGACTGGACTGTAGGTCTGTGTTCTCGACAGGGACATTGTGATAATCTCCGGACTCAGCGTCCATGCCGCCACCATTCATTCGACCGTGAGAAGATCTTATCGATGAGCTTTTTTTAATCTCGCAAACCCAGATAACTACAACGCTGATGAAGCAGCGACCCCCCGGCATGAGAGGAACAGGCAAGCTGGATTCAGTCAAACATGGATGTCTTTTAGCCATCGATTTTCTGCTCCTTTGCTCCCTGAATCTCTCTGGAGGGACAGAAATGGGGCATCGTGACCAGGTCCTAACTGAAGCTTTCACCCTCCACTCCTTTTCATGCCTTGCTGAAGATTGAAGACCACAGTGCAGAAAAACAATGTTATGTAGTTTAAAAAAAAAAAAGTCAAATAGTTTTTTTTAAAGGGTTAGTTAACCTAAAATTTTACATTCCGCTATTAATTACTCACCCTCTTTTTGTTAAAACCTGCAAGACCTTTGTTCATCTTCAGAACACAAATTAAGATGTTTCTGATTAAACCTGAGAGCTCTCAATACAGCTAGGATATTACCATGATCAAGGCACAGAAACATAGTAAAGACATCAGTAAAAAAGTCCAAAGTTCTGGAGCATTGAAGAACGCTCCAGAATGTGATCTGTGTTGTTTATGTTTTGTGGAAAACATGCTCACATGCTAAGCATGAACAATGCTGTTTATGTTTTGAGATACTCTTATAGAGAGATGCTCTCAAAGAGGTTGTAGAACTACGTAAGGGGGGTAAATATAATGTTTTCAGTGCTACGCTCAACAAGGCAGCGCAAAAGAGGACAGGGAACCCGTGTCTGCTCCTCCCACCCCCAAACAGACGAGAACCAGAAACACACACATTACAAACTATCACC
>JAUCMU010000143.1:12710330-12722478 GCA_032275025.1 Enteromius treurensis
GTTCTATTACAAATAAAATATTGACATTTGCCATCTCCACATCATTGCATTCAGTTTTTATTCACACTTTGTTTAGTGTCCCAACTTTTTTGGAATCCGGTTTGTAGTATTAACAGTGAAGCATTAAATAATATTTATTTGAATAAAAGTGGCAGGTATGTTGCTTACTTGTACAGATTAATCTTACGAAGTAGACTGAATATCCAAACTAGTGCAGTCACCCATTCATCCGCAACTCACATAAAGATGATAATTGCGAATTGTTACACCATTAGGAGACAGCAAGTTTGTTTGTGAGCCGCCTATGAATCATTTGTTCAACCAATTTGTTGCATCGATGCATGCTTTTAAGAGTGAGTCATTGAATTATTAAATTACCCAATTCATTCAAAACACTGATTCCTTTAGGAAAGCAGCAAGGATTCGATTTTATTCGTGCTGGACTATTAAACTCCACAAGAAATGGAAGTTCACCCTAGTTCACATATTTTCCAAATGCATGTTAATTAAATTATTTGGAACTATTGCATTCATATGTTTTATATTTATATATTATTATAAATATAAAAGAATTACAGTGAAATAACAGACTTCTCTCTGGTGACCTATGGCAAAAAATAAATTAAATAAACAAATAAATATTTGAAGTAACATGCACCAATTAGCCTCTCATAATAACACCAAAAAATGTATTTAGATTTCAAATTCTTTTTAACTCTTTTAACTCATAATCCCTGTTCTAGATGTATTACAGTATGAAAAGCCCTAGCGCATGTCCTAAATGAGTCATGGAACTTCCCCAGTCTTTCGGGCAAGAAAAAACATCGACCGTCATAAACGGAAGGGAAACAATATAGATCATAATACAGATCATATATGAAGATCATGCATGTATATTGTGTTTTGGCCATTATGAATATGATCGGGGCGATGTAGCCAAGTCAGTGATGGAGATGCCTTTACACACACAGTAACATCTCGAGTTATGTCGTGGACAGATCGACAACCGGCGATATTAAAATCAGAAAGAGCTTTACTGCCAAGATGTTTGCACATACAAGGAGTTTATTTTGGTGTCACAGCTTCTAGTACACAGAGACAACACAAAGAAGAATAAAATAAAAACATTTAAGTACAGGTGTGCTATGGATAGATTAGAAATAATGATTAGAAACAATAATACGGATGTACTATAATGTAGGGTGATAAATTAAATTGCCCATATTTTGATTGCACAGTGGGAGAACTATTAATTGTTCATGAGGTAGATTGCCTTGTTCTTGTGTCTGACTGTCCTGGTATTCAGTGCTCTGTAGTGCAGATGGCAAAAGTTCAATAAAAGTCATAGCTCCGATGTGAGGAGCCCTTTTCCTCAATAAAAAATATGTGAATGTGTATGTATGTGTGTGTGTGTGTGTGCATGATATGTATATAAATATATAGCCTAAATGTATGTCTTTTAGGTGAAATTTAGGTGAAAATCATCAGAAATGCTTGTGGTAGCTGGCAACTTTAAAAAAAAAAAAAAAAAAAACACTGGCAGGGAAAGAGTTAAGTGTGTAACTTGCTGAAAAATAAAGAAATGCATGAATAAATGGCACAATGTTAGACCATGAGGGAGATGCAGCTAACAAATTCTTAATCCTCTCCAAAATGGTTTCACGCTCTCTGGGTAATTAGATAACAATGTCCAGCACTTCTATCTCTAATTAAACAACTGATAAGAATCTAATTCCCAAAGAAGCAATTGAAAACGTTACAGTATGAGCTGAAGACAAATCTAAAGATATCTAATATCGGTTTGCTCTAAGGCAGCACTGTGCCCAATTCCTTCTGATGATAAGAATGGAACACCTTTTATTGTCAAGGCTAAGCTAGAGAGAGAGAGGCAGGCAGGGTGGAAGGAGTTGCGGATCTTCCTCATAAAAATGACAGCACCAAAAGCCTCCACTATAAAAAGAAAAGCCAGTGCTCTCCTGGGACAAATTTATCTGGAGTGCTCAACGGTGTTAGATTTTCAGGGGAGATCAGGGTCTCTGTGTGTTTGCTGGTGTGTGTTCCTAAGTGGTGATGAGAAACGTTAAGGGCTCCTGAAATAGACCGGTGTGAGAGGCCACAAGCTACGTGCTAAACCAGATCTCTCAACATAGTTTTTTTCATGTGTTTCTTTGTCTTCAGCCTCATCTCTCCTGCTTTTGCATGTATTTATAAATCCGAAAAGGTTTATTTATTCAAACTAGGAGTGAACAAATACACCCACAGGTATGAGCAAGGGAGGAGGAGAGCGTGTTGGGAGGAAAAGGAGTGCGAGCATGACAGCAGCAGCTGAGATTTACATTAGGTTTCGCTCATGTTGATATGTCAGGAGTCAGTGGGCTTCTGTCTCTCAGATGGGATTTGTGTGTTGCACTCTGGACTTGCTAAGACTTGCACATCCCTGTTATTTGGAACTAAGGATTACGTGTGAGGTCCAGAAATAAAGATTTTGATGCAGCCATGCCCAATGCTCTTTTTTTATTTCATGAATTGGTTGATTGATTTGGCTTAGTTGAACTTTAGTTATTAACTTTAGTTAGCTTGTTTATAAAAATCCGAAAGGGTTAGTTCACCCAAAAATGAAAATTCTGTCATTAATTACTCTCCCTCATGACGTTCCTAACCCATAAGACCTTCGTTCATCTTCGGAACACAAATTAACATATTTTGATGAAATCAGAGAGGCATCTTAGAGTACGTACCACTATGTGTAAACAACTGCAGATTACATGTACATTAAAGTTTGTATATACATTGCGTTGGGAGACGTAAGTCCGGGGAGAAGAATGGTAGGCTGATGATATGCTATTTTTCATGCAAAAAACGTATTCTCGTAGTGATGCAAAACTGAAGTTCAGCCACTGATGTCACATGGACTGTTTTACTGATGTATTTAATACGCATTTACTGGACCTGGATTCATTTCAGTTCTTTTTTTCAGCCTCTCTGGTTTCATCAGAAATATCTTCATTTGTGCTCCGTTTAAGGTCGTTGCACACAGAGTCTGAAATTTTTGTCAGAGATTTTCGCATGTTGAAATGTACTTTCAAACTTTCAACCATGTCGTATCAATCACGTTTGCAAACTACCTCAGAAACTTTTGCCCATCCCCCCAAAAAAAAAGAAAGAAAAGAGAAAGAAAAAGAAAAAGTTTTGGGTTTGTATGTTTTTTTGTTTTGCATTGTTGCATTGTCTCTTCTCCTTACCGAGTTTTCATTTTCCTATTCGTTTTAAACAGTAGTAATGTAAAATATGATCTTTCTTGGTTTCTTCCTCTCTAACTGGTTGATCCACAGATCAACTTATTAAATTCTCAAATGTTTCAAGCATTTTTGTTGAGGCCTTAAATGTATAGTCCATGCAAAAAAATGTTATGATGACATAATAATTTGAAATATTCTACATTTACTCAAATATTACTTTGCCAAATATTTTCCTATTTGTTTTAAACAGTAGTAATGTAAAATTTAATTGCAGTATTATAAAGTTTTATTTCAAATACCCACAATTCCCATTTTTCTGTTTTCTACTTTAGTATATTTTAAATTTATATTATATATATATATATATAATATTATTTCATTGTATTATTATTAATTCAGTGTAACATGACCCTTCAGAAATCAAATTAATATATTAATTTGGTAGGGTAATACAGTTTTTCTTTTTTCTTTTTGAATAGAGTTCAAAAGAATAATGTTTATTTAAAAAAAAATCATAATATTATGAATTTATTTACTCTCTTTAGAGCAATTAATTGCATGGTTGCTCAATAAAATAAGTCCCTTCTTTAAAAATAAAACTTTAAATCGTATAAGAAATACCAAAACTGTACTCATTTAAAATATTAAAAGTATTTGTTTTGATGTTTATACGAGGAATGAATGAAGATTAATTGATTGATAGACTTTACAAGATGAATTAGTTTGTAAAACTGTAATGTTTGTGCATTTGTTGTATGTGCAGGGTACTTTAGGTAATGTGGGAGATATGTCAGAGACTTAAACACTATTTGTCTGCTTTGTATTTTTAATGAAATGGAAATGAAAAGTGCGTAACTTATTTATAATAAACACAATCACAATTAGGTTGGGAAGAAACATATTGAACATAAATTACTTATGCTAAATTACACTAATGAACAGTAAACGTCCTAATTGAGTCAACTTCCAAAACACAGTGATAGACAGCACTCTTTGAGTATGTTGTTTTTCCCCTTTATATATATATAAAAAAGCTTTTTTCTTTTAACTAATCCAACATACTGTAGATAGGCAATTCTCTCTGAAATATACCAGGCTTGCTAATGCTGTGAGAGTATAAAGCCAATTCCCTTAAATGGAATATCACTGTATACTTTCAAAGAAAAATAAATCTTTATTTTCAACATTATTGCAGTGTTTTGAAAGTATCAGGGAATAATGCAGTCCCTGGTGTATTTGTGCAAATATTCAGTTTAATGTTTAATATTCAAAACTTAACAGGCCATGTCAAGACTTGATGGGATCATATGTAATCAAACTAATGGCTAAATTATAAGACTTCATCTGTAATGATTGATCAACGCTGCCTTTCGCTAACATAGTTAGCAAGACCTAAGAGGTATGTGGATCACTGACTGATCATAGCACTAATTCACAGAAGTACTTTAATAAGTAAGGATTAGCCAGCCTTTCCATTTTCAGTCAGTCCAATCCATAACGGGGGGCAGTGCAAAACGCTCTACCTCATTAAACAAGATCTTATTAACTGGAGCTCGGCTTATTCAGCTTAAAACTTCTGCATTTAATCAATTAAGTTGCATGCGTTAAGTTAATCATTATAATTCCACATATTTTGTGGGATCAAATGTCAAGGTTTCATTATTGTGTATTTTTAGAATGATCGGCAGTTCCTTTTGTTTTGCCGAGTTTAAATGGACTGTTTTAAAAGAAGCATGTTTTTAGTTAACACATTATTCATAAAAATTCTTTCTCTCTTATTAACGTAATCCACAGATCCCTTTCATTCTCAAATGTTGCTATTATTTTTAGCCGCTTTTCCACTATCGGGCTGAATGGTTTTAAGAACTTTCAGGTACGGTTCCAGTTGTGTTTCCACGTGAGCCTGGAACGGCGCGGCACGATTACAAACCGTTCTCGGCCCAGAATTCTCGGCACAGTTACACAGCCATGCGCTATTTTGAGCAATGTCAACACAAATTAGTAATAAAATGTAAAGAAATTTTGGGTTCATCCTTCATAGCGTGGTGGTTATTTACACCTCATATCATATATAAACATTTGTGTTACCACGGCAATGACTGACGCATTTGAATTGGCATTCCAAAGAGATCCGTTATCAGCCCCACAGTGGAAAACTAAACCAGAACCGTACCAGCCGACTCGGATCGGCACGGAATGGAATTCGGCATGATAGTGGAAAAACGGCTTTTGTTGAGGCATTAAGTGTATAATTCCATGCAAAAATAAAGATTTTATGAAGATAGCCTAGCTGTTATGTTGCTCAAAACCTGAATTGCTTTTGTACCGTTGGAAATAAAAGAAGGTGTTTTTAAAGAATGCTATCACTAAACATCTTTTATTTTAGTGACTTCTCTGGACAAAATTTTTGCAGTTTTTAATTAATAATTTGAAATATTCAACATTTCCTCAAAGATTACTTCGATGCCAAATATGCCCATCATCAAACCTTCAAAAATCTCTTCGACTCAGCATACTGAAGGATTTTGATTGGAAAACAAAAATACGATGCCTATTTATGAAGTTCACTTCTAGAATGACTTCAATATGATGTGACTTGGACTAGGCTGCAACTTTTTTAACCCAGGCTAATTGGAAGGATGTGCTAGTATAGACATTGCTGATACATATTATTTCGAATGAACTTCATTATGTTGGTTGATGGGTATTGCAGCAGTCTGTAAATTAAATGTCAGGTTAGTACAGTAGGTCTAAAAGGCTAATGAGTTAATAATAATGTACTACCTACACTAAAATAAAAGCCATTCTATTTTACCTTGCTTTAGACTTTGATCTCTTTTGATGATCTCTTCTGATGGTGATTGAGGTTCATGAAAGCGCTCTGCATTATAAGTGTAGTGCTGTACCAGGTGAGCTACCAAGCAAGTTTACTTTCAAACCACACTCTGTGGTAAAAATGTTTTGAGTTCATAACATAGTATAATGCAAGGAACTGTGCTAAAGTAAGTTTTTATTAATCAATAATCTGCCCCCGTAAGCAGAATTTATTTGAGGAGGAAATTCAATTTGTCGGTGTGCTTAACTGCCACTAGTGTTCATTTTGGCTAGAAAATGCATTGAATTGTATGTAGTTTTGAAAAAATGTACAATAAGTAGAGGCACGCTTCCAATGAGCCTCAATTGTCCATTTCATCTCGCAGTTTGCTTTTTCAGCACTATTGTTTGCGTCTTCCCTTCCGTTCACTCTGCCCCTTGTTGACACTTTCATTTCTTTTTTTCCTTTTTTTGCCAGAGTTGGCAAAATCACACTGCTCCATGGCCCACTTCGACATACTGCATTTTACCTTCCCCAAGTTCAGTTACGCTAAATAAAATGAGTCAAGAGAGATGAATGTTCATGTCTGACATCAGCTTTACTGCACATCCGGGAGCCACAAACTGAACAAGGGCAAAAAGGGCGAGGTTATTCGTGGGAGGGACTTTCATTTCTTTGGAAATAAATTTGTGCTTCATTATAAAACGGAGTTAGGCAGTAGGTTGTGGAGTGTAATTATAGAATTCACTGCAGCAACTCAATCAGAATAGTTGAGCATTAAAGCATGTATGCAGCAAAAAAATGAAGTAACCAATCAGTGCTCTTAAAGCTGCATCTGTGCTAATGAGCATCTGTTTATGCAAACCGTGTAAGTGCTTATGAATGGAATGTTTATCAAATTAAAATTTCAAAACTATGTATTTATACTGAAGAGCGTTGGTTTCCTTGGTATGTTTTTCCATAAACACCCTAGCCTGTGTGATAGACTCCCAAATGTTTTTTGTCTGATGGTATTCAGATGGGAGAGTCTCTAAAAGGGCTGAATTGTTAATAAAGCTCTAAGTGGAGGGGAAATAATCATATTTGCACAGTTGTAATTAAAGCCATTGGTAAAGAGATATTGATCGCCACCACCTTTGGCTTCCAGCCTGTGATTACGTTCAGGGATTGAGCGTTAAAATATATTTCTCCAAGATGGCAATCTTGACTGAACAAAATAGAACTTGTCTGATGACATAGAAATTCCATCTATTTAAAGAACTGAGAACTTTCTTACCTCATGCAGGGATATCTACTGTAAAACCCATCTTCAATTGTTTATGTTTTTTATGTTTTTGATGCTGGTGGATTCATTGGCAGTGTGCTGTGCATTATGCCTCGTTCACACTAGCAGCGACTTCTGTCTTCTTCTGGTTTCTTAGTAACATCATTGTTGACAGCGAATAGGTTTCTTGCTAAATACAAACATTTTGGAGGCAAATGACTGAATATAATATAAATATACACGAGTCCATAAATACAAACAGAAACAGAGAATACTTTTTTCCATTGCGTGCGTTTATCTATGGCAAATATGCAAACGCCGTCATTACTGCAGGAGCTGAAAGGAGAATGAGCATGTGAGCACTATTGTCTTCTTTCCTATTGGCTGTCGCTCCCGAAAGTCGCTCTTCAAAATTGAGAGATTCTGAACTTTGTCGCGTCGCTGGACACGCCCACATCTGGTCGCCAACGGTCGCTCACTGCCGCTGTCACTCTTGTCGCCGGAAATCGCCAGCTCTCCATTGAAATAAATGGGGTCGTGTCGCTTTGTCGCTGCATGTCGCTGCTAGTGTGAACGGGGCTTTAGCTGTTAAGTAGCTTGCATGACTAAACTCATAAAAGTTGTATATTTTATACTTCATCCGGTGTAGAAACCCCTTGAACTAACCTGCTTTGCTGGTCTTAGCTGGTTTAATAAGTTCAACTAGAGTGCTCTGTACTAAAAAAAATTAAGATTCTGAAATATCATTAACTAATCCACAAGTTGTTCTAAAACGTTATGACTTTTTTGGAACACAACAGAAGATATTCTGAATATTCTGAATTGTCTCTTTAACCTAGTGTTGCAAGTGTTTATCCAGTTTAGCTGGGCAGCAGTTGGTCTTTATAAATAACTGATAACCAACCACTCGACCATTTTAATAATTGTTCCAATTACATCACAATGGTGGGTAGGGCTGAACGATATTCTGTTTTGACATCGACATTGCGATTTGCGCGTGAGCGATAGTAACATCGCCGGAACATACAATGTGAAGGGTAGAAGCCCATGGTGTATTAAGAGAACGTTAGGACACAGTAAACACAAGTTTGTTGTATGGCTTGTTGCTGGGGCGACATGCACGTTTTGCATGCCTGCACAGTGATTGGTTCGCTGTGCTGCTGCTCACCGCTCACAGCCAACATTCACTGCTAAAAATGCGCGACGAAGAGGATCCGCCGCAAAAAAACGATTTTGCACCAAAAAGAAAGTCGAAATCATCTATTTGGGACTATTTTGGCTACAAAAAGGAGGATGTTGACCAAAAAGAGGTACTTGGCATGGAGTGTCAAAATCACACTGATAATTAACCCGAATTTGCACAGCTCATCAGTGCACAACGGCTCTGCCTAATGAATGCGGCTCAATGTAAGATCACGCATCTGATTTTACGGCTGATTACAGAACCGGCTTTACTGACAAGATGCGCAATACATATCGCGCGATGATTATCATCGTGCAGCCCTTATTTTGGATACAAAAAGGATGATGCTGATGAACATAAATACATTTGTACACATCGCAATATATTTCGCAGAAAAAAAAAAATATCGCAATGTAATTTTTTCCCAATATCGTGCAGCCCTATCGGTGGGGGTCCACACCACAACAGGAACAACACAGAGAAACAACACTTTTCTAACATTTCTGGCCAGATAATAAACAATTAAAAACAGCCAATCAGAATCCACTTACGTTTAAAGAGCTTGAACTTTTAATGCGATGCATGACATCTACAGTACAGCATGCACTTAAAATTAACAGAACATTATCATGAATGCACCTCAAACCCAGCAAACCAATATAAAAAATGAATGAATAAATACATAAATATAAAGTTTCTAACATTTCCTGACATTCCCATTTCATGCTGTTTGTCCGAGATAAATATGTATACTTTTGTATGATTTTGAGTGTCACCTATTATTTATCATAATGTGAAGTTCTGAAAAGCTAAATCAGATGAGATTAAGATGTAAGATTAAGTTAGTTATTATAAATCTTGTTTCCTCTCTTTTTCTCTGTCACCCACAGCCTGCGAGTTGATGAACAGAGGTATCTTAGCCTTGGTCAGCTCTATTGGTTGTATGTCCGCGGGGTCGCTGCAGTCTTTAGCTGACGCGATGCACATCCCACACCTCTTCATCCAGAGGGCACCCATGGGCACTCCTCGGTCTAGCTGCCCGCCCACCAGTCGTGCCCAAGCAGACGACTACACTCTTTTCGTCCGGCCTCCCGTCTACCTAAATGATGTCATCTTCCAAGTGGTGATGGAGTACACCTGGCAGAAGTTCATTATCTTCTACGACACTGACTATGGTGAGTAGTTTCAATTTACTAATGGCAGTAGTAAATGGCCGTAAGGAGCTCTCTCACAGTGTGTCCAATCAGTGACCCCACATTAACACCCCCTTATTACCACCACAGAGAGGAAATTATACAGCATTATTACCTCCATTGCTCATTATGTGTTTAAGGCAATTTTTCTGAATGTGTTCAAGAGAAAAGCGCATGGACTGTGAATGAGGAAAAAAGATTCTGGGCATTCACGAATTAACCACAGAGCCGACTGGGCTTTTGCCCACAGGCCTTTAAGTCCAAGAGGCCTCAAGCTGTTATTCATTTTTTTAATTTATTTTTCAGCAAACATCTTCCCTTGAGCTTTTACCCATTGCATTTCATAGCATTTCTCTTGGCCTTGCAATGAATTTCACTGACTGAGCAAACTGGGTAAACAAGTTAAACATGGTTCTTGATACGGCAGGCTTTGACGGGAACAGAGTAGATGAGGGTGAGGATTTGCCTCCGGGTGCAGTTGGTCAGGCATTTACCCAGCTACCTGATTAAAGCCATTCTCATTGATCAAGGTGCCCAATATTTTCCACAATCGTAAAGCTAATTACCCACATCAGCTGAAGGAAGACTGATGGGAGGTAGAACAAAGCATGTTTTTAAAATGGATGTTGTAGTCATAACTGCACAAAAAAAAAAAAAGTGCTATGCTAAAGTGCTAAAGTGCTGTGCTTGGAAGTCTGCTAAGTTGGAATAACTACTGTAATTTTGTGCTTATGCATTTTAATTGTCCTTAAGTCCAGCTAAAGATATACTGAAGTATATTTGATTGTGCTACGTATTGTAAACTTAAAGTAAACTTGAAGTATCTTGCATTTACGTCTGGTGGGTCATGTGACAATGACAGCATATCAATTGTAGTTCATCCAGACAACATTCGTACACACATTCACACTATATGTGAGTTTGAGGCTTTTATAACAGTTTCAAAGACATATCTTCATTTTTGGACACAGCCATGCAAAGCTAAAACAAAGTATCTCAGCAAGCAGCATAATTAAAATGTCTGCTTTCTGGAACACATAAGATGCCTCAAAATCTTTACTGCGTAGGTAGTTTACTACATTTTGGAACCAAGCTTTTGTGTTTGTCAGTGGGTTAAAAAGAAAAAGGGAGCGCGATATAAGATGGTGGAATGGAGTGTAGTTGTGTGTGAAAAGAACTTCATGGTTGATGGTCCCTCCGGAGGGCACGCTCTGCTGCAGCAGGTTAAGGTGCGGATGAATAAGTATCTGTCCCCGAAGACAAACGGATATGATTTCAGCCACGTCCAGAGAACCGTGTGCCCTGGGCAGCTATATAGTAATGAAGCCTTAGAGATCCTCTCCTTCTTTCCAGCATTAAGTGTGTGGAGAGCTTGACCAGTGACTCCCAAAATAGACTACTCGGACATTTGATTAGCTGGTTCCTGAGCAAGAGATCTTTCAGAGAGAACAAAGTGTTCCTAAATTGCTTTGGCTTTTTAAGATGACTTGGAGTTCATTGGTAAACTGATTGTGCCTCCTTTGTATCTCTTACTTTTTAGGACTAGTGGTGCTGGCAGAAGTTGCCAAAAAATAAATAAATAATGATAATAATAATAAAAAAGTCTGAGGTTTCCTCTCTGTGTTAACTTTCCTCTGCTGTAACTGAACTTATTCTAAGCGACTTCATTAAGTAAAGTGAAATACATTTTTAATTTGTATAGTCTTTTGAGCAAAGTGTATTTTAACTATAACTCAGTAGTCTTTATTTCTTGCTAAATATATGCATTTTATATACTACTGTTATAAGTTATTTTCTATTATTATGAAATTATTCATTAAATGAATCATATGGATTATTTTTAACCCTCACTATTCAGTGAAAGAATCCTGAAAAAAAGGTTTCCACACAAAATTGATACAAAATAACTTTTTGGTATTTTTGGTATAAAGGTATTTTTGAGTACCACAATTAACATGTTACTGCTAAAGACTTTACAAAAAACTAAATAAATTTAAAATAAATTGTGTGAAGTCTACAGTAATATTTGTGGATTGTCTCCCCTCTCTGTAAACTGAAAGTCTAGAGCATATAATGTATACTGTATAACCTGCTGATGCATGGTAGTCCTTGATGCTGATTGGTCAGTCTTTGTAACTTCTAAAGGATCTGATTTAATAGCATTTTTCTGTTTTTCATGATTATTTGCAATCACGTTACATCATTGAAGAAGGTTTTTTAAAATTTAATTTGGTGTAGAAACCATTTTCACTCATAAATTGATAATAAATTAGGGGTGGGCATAGATTAATTTTGAAATTAATCTAGATTAAAATGGCTCGTTTGAGATCTGCCGAAGGCATTCAGAATTTGTGTGCTACCTATTATATTTGAGATCTCTGTGTGTCAGTACTGCCATCTTATTATTTATCAACACAATGGCCCAGTTTCACAAACATGGCTTAGTTTAAACCA
>JAUCMU010000143.1:12722578-12740051 GCA_032275025.1 Enteromius treurensis
ATATTTTGTACAATTTGCGGGCATCAGGGAGCCACTATCAATATACGGGGCACTAGAGCTGGGGTGGCAAATGGGGTAGATCCGCCCCTGCTGTCATTAGCGATCAAAATGCGTGCTTTGTTTAAATATGTATGTGGACTTTCCACACTGATCTCACTGTGATTAAAAAGTATTTTAGTAGGTGTAATTAATACGAATTTCCACACCTAACCTAACCCTAACCCTACCTGTTACAAAAAGCCTGCAAAATCATGTTTCATAGGGATTCTCTAGCACACGTGTCCCCTGGATTTGAACTCATGAGCGCATGATCACGTCTTGCCTTTGACACGTCGCTCTACAACCTGAGCTACACTAAGGCATATTGCAAAGAAGTTCTGCTCGCTATAGGGGCGCAAGTGTAGTATACGCTCTGATGGGTCGTATTTTGCTGGTTTGTACAATCGACCTATACGAGCGAATTGGTTGGAGGACATGTATAATTTCCATCTTATTTTTTTTTAAAGTGCAGATAAAGACATATACATGTAAGAGAAATGTGGAGAAAATAATTACTAAGATGAAAAGTAGTTATTCAGAGCAACTGTAAATGTATTTTTTTTGTATATAATATGATGTGTACAATTTGTAAAAGTCAAGTTCTAATATGAAATCCTGTTCTGAATGTAGATTATGCGGAGAGGTAATAGAGACATGTGTTTAACATAATGTGTTGTCTCACTGCTTAAGGTGAAGTCTGTGACCTCAAATATGATTACCACCTTCCATAAATTTAGTCTGAATAGCCATGGTGTAGCACTTATAATATTAAAATAACCTGTCCAGCACTTTGCCAGACCAGGATAAGCTTAATTTAATGTGCAGCAAGTCTAAATGAGATGATTTCATGGTTAACAGACACGTGGATGAAAAAGATAAAGGAAATCGAGTCCCTCTTTTGAAGAGATAATTAATAATGGTTTAGACTAATGACCCTATTATCATCTCACGATAACCAGTCGCCCTCTGTATTGTAGGGTGGGTCAGAATTAAGAATATATTTAATTGTACATTTCCCCTTTTGGTTTCTGGCGACAAACATTCCTTAATATAGTTTTCAAAATGAAGCAACATGCCTGTCTTTCCATCAGGGACATCCTCTGTCTCTCTGACTCCTTCTGCCTGTTTCTCTCACAGAAAGATGAACTGTGACATGAAGATTTGTTTTTTAGCCCCCATTGTCATTCGCTAGTGTCGTAAAGCCTAGTGGAAACATTAAACACAGTAGAGAGGATGCAGCTAGTGGGAGATTCACAGCGTGAGAGCTCACTCAATCAGCGCTCAGCTGTGGGCCTCAGATCCGGTCCTTTGGATTCTGCTCACAGTTCCTACCGGGCCACATATGACTGTGTCAGTCAGAGCATCTATCTAGCTCTGGAATTTGATTTAAAGAACTCCCATCAGGCAAAAATAGTGCCGGTTCCCTCTAATCAGCAATCAGACCGAACCAGAAACTGGCATGTATTGACTCGTGTCAAGCTTTTGAGTGACTTAAGTCGCAGGCAGGGGTGGACGTACGCTAATCAAGCCCAGCGCCAATTGATTTCTTTGTTAGATAAATGGAGGTAGAAGTAGACGGAGGACTTTAGAGAAATAGTTTGGGACTTTTCTTACCCTTGTTCCCTATTAGGAGGAGCTTTCAAACTTCTTGATTCCAAGGGCCTCCAAATATGTTGATCTCCTTGCAAACCTTTTTCCTAAAATATAATAAAGCAGCTGTGTGTTTTTATGTATTAAAGGAAGAAACATTTATACTGTGTGTACATGTGTGTGAACAATATTAAGGGTTATATTATAAAGACAATGTCTCCACAATTAATTAACTGGCTTTTGCATCATTTGTGTTTATATCAGCCAAACAAAAAACAAAAAAAACTGTGAAATATTTTCTGTGCTGTTCGATTAATAAATTAGAAAATAAAAACAATATGTTTTTGGAGTAATTTGTAAAATGCGGTGTTCTTGAACTAACACATGAATACATCTACAGTACCTATCAGAGAGCAAGCCATCATACAAATAGTACCAGAAATGGCTCAGAATGATCACCCAGCCCGGTCTCACAGCAATTCCGTACATGTTTTACGAGGTGGCTAATTCGTACAACTTTATCTCAAGGAACAGTATTAATATTACATCTCGCATGATGCACATGTATATTTGTCTTATCCTTGATGCACAAAGTTAATTCTAATAGCATAAGTTAACACTAAGCAGCATGCAGTATTAGAAAGCTTACAGACGGATCATGTGACACAGAAGCCTGGAGAAAAAGCTGCTGAAAATTCACAAGAATAAATGACGTTTTAAAACACATTAAAATAGAAATCACTTATTTAAAATTGTAATATTTATTTTACAATATTACTGTTTTTACAGATAAAAAAAAAAAAATCAAATAAATGCAGCCTTGCTAAGGGTAAGAGACTTTTAAAAATGTTTACAGACTTCAGGCTTTTAAATGGTTGGTTACATGCAGATTTACACATTTTCTATTTTACTGTTAAAAATGTCGATTACCTGTAAAATAATCGTTATTATACTCAAACCGTTTTCAACCTGTATTTAGACGAAACATAGACCAACCTTTCAGTTCGAAATCATGGGGTCAACGTTCAATGGTCAATGGGGTCTAGTTAGATTGGATTCAGTTCGCAGGTGAAAATTAAAATATACACCTCACATACATTGAATTACAGTTGAATTAAAGCATCTGCCAGAAGATTAGTTTAACCGTCATTTTCCACAAGATGATTAATCAGAGTGCTTTGTGTGAAAGTTATTATTTTAAAGTTGAACACAGTAGCATATGCTGTAAATGCTTAGAGTTCAAACTGAGATTCTCTGACAAGGAAAATGAGGGCAGAGTCTGTAATAAGAATGGAGACATTAATGCTGATTATAATTACATGTGTATTTTTTGACATCGCTATAACCTCTGCTGTTAAGACAGAAGTAGTAAAGCCAAGCACGCTCCTCTTCTTTGAATGGGAGCTCTGTAATGTCCCGACTTCATAGAGTCGTAACTGAAAAATAACAAGCAGTGTACATTAACACACCATTGCCTTCCGCGGCCCCATCCTGCAATATCGTAGCGCTGTAACATTGCAGTAAACAGCTCCTACCCAGATGCCACTCGAGCACAGGGACCGTATCGGGTCCCCCTATGTGTCCTCCGCTATAAACACAAGCTGCTGTCTGCTGGAACCCTGCCCTCCGCACTAGCAGGGGAACCCAATAAGAGATTTCCAGCAGAACCGCAGCCGTAGATTTGCTTTAAATTGGATCCAGTGCACAGATGGAGGCAATGGTGCTTTTGACCCTCCTCCGGCGTGCTGTGGATGCTGTCCTCGCCTTCCCTTTTTAGCTGCATCGAGTGACAGAGTTTCAGTGCAGGCGGCGATGACCCTTCTAATTAAGCCAAGCGCCAAACCACTCTCATTCGAGTTTTCTTGTGTTCGAAAGTTAAAAACAATGGATTTCAGTTAAATGGTACTTCAAAAGACAATTTTACAGCAGTGTTGGGAGGTAATTAACTTTGAGTAGTGACACTACTAACTTGAGTACATTTTTCAGCAGTGTTGATAGCAGTTCTGCTATTTTTTTTAACAGTGTAGCTTTTCCAGTAACAAGGTACTTTATCCAGTGATTAACGGTATAGCACTGTACACTGCGGATTTTAATGTCTGACCTGAGGACCTAATATCATCTTCTCTATACTATGTAGTATGTTTTTGCTTTTTTAATTGCCATTCTTTTATATAAAATCCCCTGATTCAAACTTTTCATATTTAAATGACATATACGTTGGTTTTTCTTTTTTTACATTGTGTTTTTCATTTTTAAATCCTCACCTGCTTAGCTTCAGTGTGGATAACTACTGTTTTTAGTAACTTGTTATGTAACTAATTACTTTTTATGTAATGCAATATATATCATATCACGTTCTGTAGCCTGGCAAATGAATCTGAAAATATTTGATGTTTTAACAGACATATTTTTGGAAAATAGCATTTTGTACCCTCCTGAAAAATACAGTTTAAAATAATAGGTGTTTATAGTTGTTTTCCAGCTGATCGAAGCTGGTCGTTGATCTTACTAAGTTCCAAATAACAACCATATTGACCATCTGGAATCTGTTTTTGTGGAGACAAGATGATCTACTGTGGCTAATGACTAGGGTGGGCTAGCTAATGCTATTAGTTTAAGATGGATTTTCCAGTAATATCATGTTGTTTTTTCTGCTACAGCTTCTAAAACATACAGTAAGCATGATATTAAGTCTTCTTTAAGTGGCTCATGACTGAAGGGCTACCTACAGTAAAGACGTTTTCATTCGATGCTTTTCCTGAAAGTCTCTTTTCTTTGCTCACATCTCTGTCACACAGTCAGTCTCACCTTCAACACCCCCCGCCTTAATTTCCCCCGGTTCCCTCGCCCCAGTCCCATCTTTCAGGGACGCTTTGATCCTGCTTTCTCAACGCCTCCCCGCTCCGGTGGTAACGGTTTGATGTAGGGAAAGGCCGCCTGCGCAGAGGGATGAGTGTGCAGCAACTCTTCCTCTGTGAAATACATCTTTTATTTAGCGCAGCCCTGAGACAGCACTTCTGCCTCGCCACACCGCAGTGATAAATGTTCTACACAGGTTTCTGCTGCCGCCCACTCCTGAGCGCTGTTAGCACACATGCTAATGCGTTCCTGTGCTACACAGTCGTCACGGTAATAGTGAAGGTGAAAAGAAAATGGTTGATATTGCTAGGTGTTAGCAATCTGATACAGTACGTACTATAGCTGACATTTATTTCTTTTCTGATATTTCTTAATAAAGTTTTTTTAAGGTAAAATTGGCAGTTTATGAGCATTTCATAAGATCTTAATTAATCCCAAATTTGTTTGTTTATCGTAACAGCAGCAGTGATGGAACATGATTCATCATTAAACAACAATTCATGAATGTACAACAAGTGTCAGACAATTTAATAAATGTTACATTTGGCTTGATCATTGTTTAGTGTGTCTAATCTCTCCGTCATGACCTCTGGCAAACACCACTGTCTGTTTGAATGAGCGCTGTGATTGAACGCTCTCTAACTGCCTGTGTCCTTTCAGCATCTCCGCTCAGGTTTAGTAGAGCAGCAGGAGAAATAACTCTTATCTTACATGATTATTTGCTAAAAAGGTTTGTTTGCTGAAAGATGAAAAGCTGACTTAGTGGATTTATCTGCTCAAATTGTAACGCTAAATAAATAATAAATCCCTTTTTATAAATTCATTTGTAATTATTATTTAATTTTATGTTTTAATAAATCACTATTTTAAATAAATGAGTATATTTCTTGCATTTAAAAGACAAACTAAGTAATAATAAAAACATGTTTTTCATGTTCATATTCTTGTGAAAAATGTTTTGTTACAAGTATTGTTTACTATATATAGAGAGTATAGGGACCAATTTTCACCGTTAACTAACTATTAATAAGCAGTAAATTAGGAATTTATTGAAGCAAAAATCATAGGTAATTGTTTGTTAATAGAATTGGACCTTGAAATGAAGTGAGACCGAAGTACCTTATGCTTGTCAGGGATCAGTTTATTTGATTGGAAAATACATTAATTTTGTAAAATATAATAACTATTTAAAACTAGTAATTTTTAAAACTTATTTATATTTATGATGGCAAAGCTATATTTTCAGCAGCCGTTACAGCAGTCCTCATGTCACAAGATCTATCAAAAATCATGTTGATTTGTTGCTCAAGACACATTTTCTTTCTTATTTTTTTTTCTTATCATTGTTGAAAACAGTTGATTAATTTAATGTGTCATAGCGGGGAAAAAAGTAAAAATGGTACTCATCCCAAAATTGTAAAGTGTAGTGTACAGGTATGTTTAGAATCATGTATAGTCACTTGACATTAAACTTCAGTAATATCTGCAGCCTAATAAAAGGGGTGCGGGAGGGCAGCCATGTTGAAATCACATGACCAGCCAATAACCACTTGCATTATTTTAGTAACCTGCCGATAAAATAATCTTAATATTGTGTTTCTACAACTGCATCGTTAAATAAAACTTTCTGTAAATGTGTATTAAAATCCAAGAAATCTCCAAAAAGTACATCCTGTGCCTTTAAGAAACATATACAGTATTTGGGTGGCAGATTGTGACAGTTCACAAAAAAAAAAAGTTTTTGAAATATAGTTTGAATTATATTGTATGTTGTCGTTCAGATATCCGGGGCATTGAGAACTTCCTGGACCAGACGTCTCAGCAGGGGATGGATGTATCTCTCCAGAAGGTGGAATCCAATATTAACATGATGATCACTGGAATGTTCCGCACTATGAGGGTGGAAGAGCTGCATCGCTACAGGGACACACTGAGGCGTGCTGTGCTGTTCATGAGCCCGGCCACAGCAAAGGCCTTCATTACCGAGGTACATTCACTCACACACACCCACAAGAAAGTATGAATACATATCGCACACCAGCCCCGTAAATGTTCACACTTACATTTCATACAAATGGCTGCCATTTACTAATAGATTTCTTTGCACAGATGCAAGTAGTGGCCTTCAAATCCAGCCAGCGGGCTTTTAACGCAAGGCCTTCAATCTGTCAGTCCAACTGGCATTTAACTAGTTCACATTATGTTGATCTGTGAGGCTCACAGCTTCAGGCAGGATATGATGTCATGGTAAATTGAAGATTTTCAGTGCTTTATGGCAGATTAAATACAGCATGTGTCAATACATTTACTCTGACACTATCAATTTTTTACTATAGTGGGAAGCTTTAGCTTTTTCTATTTTGGCCTAAGTCTCTTTCTTCCTATGGGTCATAGTAATTCATTCTGATTGAAAAATGTCACTTGTTTTAATTGGCAATATTTGTAAGGAAGCCATTAAATGGCTTTGCTCTCTCTCTGATAACTCTCTCTGGGAATTAAACCATGAAGTATTGCTTAATCTCACATGCTATTCTCATTCGCCTTTAATTAAAAATATCCTGTGAAAAGCAATCAAAATCCAATTTTGGTTGAACGTGGAATAGGACAGGAACCATCAGTAGCGGTTGAGACTGCAGGCAGCTGTAATGACTCTTTGGTCTGGGGATGATACGTTGATCAGGGGGAGCTCAGAGTTTTAAAGATACACACTTCAGCCGGGGAATCACCAATGAAAATTTAAAGCAGATTATTGTTTTTGTTATTGGATTTGACTGGGAAAACGGTATTCTCACAGGCTACCTTTTGGGAACAAACTATTTTGCAGGAATACTTGGGGAACCATGTGTTGCTCAGATGTGTATTTTGAAAGGAGGCCTCTCAGGCATCACGTCAATTCCAATCATGTTAGCATTTAAACCTGAATTAATAATTGGTAAATTATCTGTTTTTAGCGACCTCCCCGCTTGCTTAAATTAATGTCTGAATCCTTTATGACACCCACAGAGCGTACAAAGGATATGCTGTTAAATAGATCACCTGACAACACAGTATATATATATATATATATATATATATAAACACATGTATACACGTTTATTTTATTATTTGTGCTGCTGGGTTAGTTCACCCAAAATGTTAAATTAGCCAGTGATTTCACTTACACTTGAAATATCCTAGGTGTACAGTATATGACTTTTTTTCTTTCGAATCCAATTGGAGTTATATTAAAAATTGTCCTGGCTATTCCAAGAAACATCATTGTAGTGGGTGGGTGATTTTTTTAAACAGTCCAAAAGACGCCAAATAAAGCACACACATCCATAATAAAAGGTGCCTCACACAGCTCCAGGGCACTAATAAAGGCCTCCTCTAGCAAAACCGTTCAGTGTTGTAAGATAAATATCTATATTTCCAAACGTAATAATGTAATGGTTGGAATTGGGCTATCACAATATTAGATTTTCTATTTTTATTAGATTAGATTGTGGCCAAAAGAATTCACGATATTGATATATCGCAATATATATAGAAACCTTTGGGAAAAAAAACTTTAGCAGCCAAATTATTGTATTATATCATAATCCGACAATCAGGCAGCGGTTCTCAATCCCAGTCCTCACGTAAACCCCCGCTCTTAACATTTTGTATGTTTCTCTCATCACTTTAAACGTTTGTTGTATTCGAACGCAAGTGACCTGCGAAGTGGACATCAGGATATTCCGCCACAATTCTAGTCAACGCACAGTATAATGTGCTAGTCAAAGGGCAATGAAGCATGCGAGACGTGAATTTAAATTACATGTATTTACAGAGGTATATGATGTCACACTCGTCCGTGTGGGAAGACGCTGTGCAGCGCAAATCTGTGAATGAATGTTTAGAAGGGAAGAAAACGGATTCCCTCAGGGAGTAGGGAGCAATGAACACTATCATAGCACAGAGCGCACTTCTAACGAGCTGATTATCGAAATCAGGTGTGTTAATTAAAAGAGACATGCAAAATATCCAGAGCGGGAGTACTCGAGGAATAGAAAAACTGTTTTCTCTAAAGCCAAAAAGTCCCTATACTGGCGAGCAAACTTTTTTTCGGATGCGGACAAAGCCTCTCACTCACTCATCATGATACTTGGATGCGCGGCACGCTGCGTCTTCTTCTTGTTTGACAGCAAGTGTCAGCATTAAGGCGTAATACTGCCACCTGGGAGATCAACCAGGCACTAAGGCTGGAAAATTTATTATGATACCCAAAATTAACAAGATATCGATATTTCATGATTTGAATATCACGGTTATCTTCAATACTAGTATATCGCGACACCCCTAGCTTGGAATAGTCAGGATAATTTTCAATATAACTTCGATTGGATTGAACTTTTGTTTTTGCAGTAGCTCTGTAGCATCTCTGTTGAAGAGTAATTAGCTGGTAAAGTGCATTTACTTATTGTAGAGTTAACAGATGTTATCATGTGCACTGGAATGTTCAAAGTAGATGTCACAACAAATGTCAGTACCAAGGTCTTAAAGCGAGCGGTTCATTCATAAATACATACAAAGTCACCTTCGTGCTGTGAAACAACAGAAAAAAAGAGCAGACAGAAGAGAAATAATGCAGCACTGAAAAGGGGCTATGTAAGGTTAGGCCAGTTATTAATATTATGTTTCTTTATTATGTACTTTTGTTTTAGCTTAGATTATCAGTATAGTGATGTATAAAAATAATACTGTATAAAATACTGTATTTTATACGTAATACTGTATAAAAATGTAAAAAATGAATAACAATAAAAAATGAAATAAAATGATGAACACTACACTATGCATCAAAACTATATATAAATAAATAACGAATCAGTAGACGTTTGTAACCTCATTCCTGAGCTTTGATTTCATGCAGTGAGTGTGTTTAGGTCCTCCAGCACCACAGCAGGAAAGACTATTAAACATCTGTTGTGAGCGTTCATTACTGGGTCTTGGAACTAGAGCTGCAGTGTTCTGGTTTGTTTAGGAACTGTCACATAAAAGCAGAGTATCTGGCTTATCTAAGTCTTTTGTCTGCGCTATAAAGCTGATTTAAAGGCCAGTTCATTGTTCAAGAGACATTCTGTGTATAGTTAGAGACAAATTGCTCCTATTAGAAGTCATGTTTCAGCATGCAGCTGCTTCTCAGGTGTTTTATGGTCAATTGTGAACATATTTTACTAGGGCTGGTATTTAATAATGACAAAATAAAGAATCGTATTAGTTGCGGGGCTGCGATTCACCAAATGTGGCTCCTTTGAAACAACCTTCAGAAGTTTCACAAAAAATCTGAAAAGGCTTTGCCTTTATTGTGCAAGTCTCCAGTGTGCACTGCTAGAGTCGCATTTATTGAAACAATTGATGCTCTCTTATTCCTATTGTTGAAGTCTAACAGAGTCTTTTACAAGCTCAGACAAACTTTACTGTCTGTGAATCTGTGCATCGAATTCTGTGCACGATCCATAGAGCCCCATTAAACAGTTGATGGCAGATACACGTGTCAAGATTAATGTTCACTGATGGCTTTAAACAAGTCATTTTGGGTCCTGCTTACACACTTTATGAAAGCATCATGAGCTTTGTTTGCATTTGGGAAACATTTGATTGTTTATAGGGCATTGGATAATTGTTCTAGCAATAATGAATGTAATTTACCTTCAACTGTGTTTTATTTGTACGCCGAGTGGACAAATAATTTCTGCATCTTGTCCAGCCTCAACAAATACAAAGCTCAAATGTATTCTGTAGCGTGTGCGCTACCTGTCAAAGGAAGTCTGGGATTGAAGTTACGAATGGTCTTTCTTGGGTGAAGGGTCCCGGGCCAGGCATTTAAGAGCGGGAGATTAGCATCTCTGTGGACGGGCAGAAGACATGATGGAGTGTGTCAGTGAGGCGAGAGGTGAGGACATGGCTCGACCAGCCGCCTGTCTGTGTGATGTGTGTATGGTGAACAGTCAGAGACACATGTCCATCATACTTGCTCTGACAAGCTGTCAAACTACGGAGGGAAACCATCCGCTCCAATAGACAATTAAGGCACCTAGCTACAGGTACAGAGAGGAAACATGATGCATTTGTGTAGCTTTATCTATTAATTAAGGTTATGATGGTTGACAACTGAGTACATTTACATTTAATCATTTAGCAGATGCTTTTATGTAAAACAACTCACAAATGTGGAGAACAGTAGAAGACTTAAATACAGCGTTTATAAATATTTATAATCGTCTTTTGATTTAGATTTTTTTATTTACTATAGAAATTAAACTAATAATACAAGGTACAATGATGATGTTCGGTACCTGTCACGCCCAGCTGGAGTTGCCAGTGAGAACTGCGTAGGCACTTCAGCCTTAGACTCTTTTCTGTGTGTTTCATGTCTGTCTCCCCGTTTCAGTCACCGGACTCCATTCCCCAGAGTGCACCTCTCCCCCACAGCTGTTACTAGTTTGGTTCAATCATTCAATCAATACAACCTGTATAAATAGCGGTCTAATCGTGGTTCATTTCACTGTCTTGCTGTTAGTATCTCCTCCCATGTTTCATGTGTTTACTTGGATTTATTGTTACAGCCCCTTGCCTGAATTTTGACTACTCTTTTGCTCTGCCTCTGCCATTGATGTTTTCTGGTGATGACCCTGACTGCCTGTCTACGCTCTGTGTTTAATAAAACAGCTCGCATTTAAATCCGAATGCCTCCTTGCTTCTCGTCCTGACAGACAGTGCACGCTACCGTGTGACAGTAACAACAAACATAAAATATTACATTTTTAATTTTATGTAAATTTTACATCCTTTTTACAGTATATGCATTATTTATGTAATATTTCAAATTTTTTTTTTTTTTTTTTTGGTTCTCTTAGTTACTTACTTTGGCTTATTTCAGTAGTTTATGTGTGAGTTCATACATACACACATAATATATACATATATACATATATATATATATATATATATATATATATATATATATATATATACACTTTGCATATAATGTAGCAAACTGTTGCATACTAATATATCACATAAAAATATATAATGGATGTAATATAATATAATGTGTTTATAATATGCATAATTGTATATAATTTACATTTACATTTTGTATTTGGTATACTAAATGTATTTGTGTGTGTATGTAAATACATGACATAAAAAATCCATTTCACCTAATTTTGAGTTTTACCCATTCCTACTGGCAATCATTTTCATCATCATTATTTGCTAACATTGTCACAATCAGCCACCAGAAAATAGTCTTTCACACAGACACTAGTCTGACGCGTGCGAGATCTCAGCATAACCAGCTTTGTCAGATCATTTTCAGTTTGCTTTCAGAAATGAATATTAAAGTCCCGTTGTACCATGTAGCTCTGACAAAAATCAGCACATTAGTTCCACAATCCTTCCTCTCGCTACCGCAGCAAAATATTTATTCATTTATTTACATTTAAAGCTGTCAGGACGAGGCAGCCACTGTTTCTCATGAGCTGGTGGACTATGTGTGATTCACAGGCCTCACTAACTCATCAACGTCTGTGGTCACTCCGGCTCAAGGTTACAGTGGTGACTGATGGCCCTGTCCTCACACACACACAAACATGCACAGGCACACGCAAAACACACAAGCAGCAGTGTTTAGACAAGCCTCTCTAACTACCACCCAAGGTCACGCTCACAGAAGCAGACAAACACAGCGGGTGAACTCCGTCTGCACTCGCTGTGACCTTAAGAGCTCTGATTGGATAAGAGGTAAACACTGCAAATGGGAAATTGGAGCATCTGTGTGATCCGCACTGGAAAAGTCGGAAAATAAAGGATATAGAAATTGACGTTACAGAAGCATTGCAAGATAACACATGACTAAAAGGGTGATGTTCATATCTGCTTTGAAGGTTAAATAGACAAGAGGCGATGATTGTTTCCTCTTCAACAGAGTCGTTTATGATAAAGCTATGATAAACGGAATTTGCAAGGTAGTTATGCCGTTAAAATTCTTTTAGATAGGCGCTAGGCTTCTTTCTTCCCCCATTTACATGAAAGTTTATATTTGAGGTGTTCATTCAAGGTGACAATTTGGACGTGCGCACTCCGCTGAGCTCTTATGCTGATTGACGTGTGAGAAACTTTTCTGCTGCTCAGACAAATCTTTTCCGCAGCAGCAGGAAACGGAGAGGCCTTTTCAAATACATTATTTAAAATGGAGGACAGGAGATGATGACTGCTCAGATTCATTGTATGTTTTATAGCTGGCCTGACATCATTGGTGCCTGTGCCATGGTGACAGACAAGCAGAGTTTTACCAGGTACAAAGAGTCTTTGTGAAGAATTGTAATGAGCAGCGCTGCCCTTTTGCCATAGAAATTAACTAATATTTAATACGTGAGACAGCATGGTTTTTCTGATCCATAAATTCATATGTGACAATATAATTCTAGAGGAACATCTCTTTAGTATCTCGCTTGTTTTACTTGGGCAGCAAGAAGATTGAATATAGAACAGAATAAAAGCTTCTTGAAGCTCCATACTTCTCTCCTTCTCTCTCAAAGAAAAATTTTTCTATGTATGCTTTAAAGAAAAGTCGTCATATTTAATATATTAATTTTTCTCATTGAGAGTAAAATACATTTTGTATTTTAAAAATTAATTTTAATTTTTCTGTCATACTTGGGTTTAAGAACGACAATTTATTTAAAAATCACAATAAATTTTAAACCAAAACCCCCAAAAATGTTTGATCACCCTGGTTCTATTGACAAATCTCCACAAATATGATTTTTGAATACGGTCACCAGTGAAAAAAAACCCCTGAAGTTAGGCTATAAACGAACTGCACCACATTCGTTCTCCACAGTTAATCTTTTGATGACTCTTTCAGTCTTTTAAATCTTAAAAGTTAAAAAGTTTGAATTAAAATAATTTGCCAGAGAACGGTTAAAAACACGCCAAAGCTGTAGGAGCAGACTAGTTAGTCGATGAGTTTTGCTTTGATTATTTTTAATGTCCCCAACAATGTCCCCAACGCCTGTTCCATTTATCCAGTTTTTAGCAATCACGTTTTTCATAAATCGGGACACTACAATATTATCAAGTAGATTTTCAGACAGAGCTGAGTTAAGAGTGATTGCTCCGCTTGGGGAACGTCCAATACGTAGAATATTTCCGATCAGAAATATTCCTGTTATGTCTGGGGATCCCTGACGACAAAGGTTCATGGAAGCTGTGGAATGAAACGATTCCCAATCAGAAAGCGAACTGACAGGAGCATTACTTACCTCTAGCTTGTGCTGTAAAATTGTAAAGTCCATGTTTGTGCCGTCTTCACAACTTCATCCTAAACCTTTTACTGTAAACCTACTGTAAAGTCCCGTTTGACCGCACAAGATTTTATCATGTTCACATAAAGTACTGTAGGCACAAAGCGGTTAAATCTGTTTGTTTGTTTTTCTTTTTTTTTCTTTTTTTGTTATGTGTGTGGGCTCTCACATTATGAAAATCTGATAAGAAGCCAGCCATAAGCCAGAGTCGGGTACAACTGAATTTATTTATGCAACTGTATTTTATTTGGTAAAGTACAACATAAAAAAAAATGAGCATGACCTTACTTCAGGTCCCAAAAACCCCAAAAACCTTTCTGATGTCTGGATTAACATGTTTCTAGGTATTAGGACTCATTTCTGCAGCACTCTATTGCAATTCAGTACATTCCTCTTCCTGTTATTTGCAATTTAAATGCCACATCTCCAATCAATTTTAATATGAGCATTTCTGTTCTCTTACAAGCTTTATATTCATACATCAACAGTTTCTTTTTAATAGGAACTGTAGTAGAAACCTCTACAACAAAGTTGGTTTTACTAGACAGGATGCTCAGAAAGAGCAATGTTTGATAGCATAATGTTGACACATTATGGAGAAATCAGCCTACAAACATTACTCTGCTTATTAAGCTAGAAGAGGAAAAAGCATATTAACATTAAGAAAAATGACACACTTCAGCTTAATTGAAACATAACTGAGAACTCTGAATCTTCTGAGCCATGAAAGCGCAGCCAATGAGTACTAAAAGTGTCATCATTATGTTTATCAAAGACCCTGTTTATTTAATGCGATACTTTGTTGCTGTTGCACAAAAAAGACTTCCTTTACATAATGCTGAAACATCAGTAAATCATCCAAAGCTGTGTGAGCAAAGGCTTGTGTTTATAACGCGAGGGCTGGGAGCCTCATCCTTGCGTGATCAGCGGGCCAAGGCAGCGACTGATCAGGATGTTACGAGCAGAGATGATTCTTGGAGATGGGGTGGAAGCACTGATTGACGTGTCAGCTTTTTTATCGGGGTGGATGGCCACGGCTGTCAGCTAGAGAGCGTTTCAGCCGGCGTGATGGATTATTTACAACTCTTGCACCGCCGCCGCTCGCCACATCCTCCGAGTCGCTCCCGTACATTACATGGCCAATTACACCACGCTGGCCATTTTCTCATCTCAATCAAATTATCTCTACATTGTGTTTAATTTCAGTTGCAAAGAGCCCAGCCGTTTTTACATGGGTCTGTGGAAACAATATATCACCCTGGGAGTCCTGTTGAATGGGCAAACAGGCTGCCATAAAGCAGTCTTTGGAAAATAGATAACACAGCTAGTGCTGGCTTTTTCGATTAAAGTGGAATGAAGGATGAAGAATGAAATTACTCGCGCTAGTATTTCTCCTTAATTCATGCACTTCACTTAAATGGGAAGCTCGCTACTAAGACGTCTGCAACGGTGAGAAGAAAAGTGCATTGTAAATTCATCAATTTTCCCTTGACGTAGATGGAACCGCCGCACACCGCTTTCCGACAGAATGACGAAAGACGTATTTGCATTTATTTAGGTACATATTTATTTTTGCAGGGGCAACAGCATCCGGAATGTCAACAGCATCCGGAATGTCATCAAATGTTACTGATTCTCAGCGACGTTATGGATTAATGAAATTCTAACGAATATTACCACCATCAGCAACTTTTCGATTCACAGACCGAAAGCCTGTGCTTCTTCAAACCAAAAAATGTCCTGCCTCGTTTGGAATTTGCATTGGATTTACTAGTTTTGTGCTGGTTGCCTCGGGACAGTCTTATTTCAATGCCATGTATTTTCATTTATTTCTTTGCTATTAATGCTGCAAGTCTCCCAAAGAGGAGCTTGATGAATAGTGACACAAACATGGTATGTGCTGATAAGCTTACAGTGGCTGGATTACTCCCATAATCCTCTTCCTGCTCGCGGTCCCATTACCCACTGCACAAAGACCCATGCAGGGGTCACACACCAGGTCACGAATGCATTGTCACCACCCATCATACTTTGCTTCTGCCACCGTCGGCCAGGTGCAAACAGCACTCTGTTGGAGTGTTAGATGATATCTGGGGACCTTCCTCTTGTGGCAGATTGCTGGATGTTAGATTAAGGCGGTTTTGTTGGCGTCACGCTGGCACAGAGTGCTCTGGCGTGAGACCATAGGGGCCGGACTGAACTATTGCACTTAGAAAAGGAGCACTTGATTATTCGAAGTGCTGTTTTTGAGTGTTGCAAGTGTACTTTGTTGTTACACAGGGAATTATAAAACAGCACCAACATCTGATGATTTTATGGGGTGTTGGATAACTGAAAGTAAACTGCTTTCGAGCCCCTAACAAGAAACTGAGCCTTGGGTGAATAGGGGCTTGTGGACATCTTCACATACTGTATTGCATACTCCCTCTCTTTCTCTCTATTAAATGCCTGTTCTTTCACTCTTGTAAAAATAAATGTTCCAACAAGGAAGTTTTGCAGCAATTCCATACAGTTTGGGTTCCAGAAGAGACTTTCCATAACTTTCATTTCATTCTCTACATTTCTTTATACATGCAGAAGATAATAATAGTTGCATTCTAGACCTTTTTTAAAAATAAAACCATTTGCAGAAATAAAGTATTAATATTTTGAAAATGAAGCATTATGTGATTTATAAGAATAAAGTTGAAAGGAAACTAACATCCAATAAGTCATTCTTCTAAGTCGAATAACATGGAAAACATTTTTGAAGCATGCCCCGTTTTTAAGGTTACTTTATTGTATATTTTTGTATTATTATTTTACATTTATTTATATATTTTACTTTTAGTCTCATTGCAGGTAATGCTATTTTTAAAGGTTATCGTTTTGATTATTCTCAAAATAGATTAGTTAATAAAAAAGGAACTGGCTCTGACCTTTGCATAAATTCAAAGTAGGTTTTCAGAGTAAAAATAAAATGAAAAAATATTATTTATAAACTGCCATCGTACTTTGCTCAGTGTGGATCAAACATGGTAATGGAGAGAAATTACTTCCATGTTGCCCGATACAGCTTCTTGCCTCTGCTGTCAACACACGAGCCTGCGAGGCAATTATTTGACTGCATTATAATTATTTCTTGTTTGGAACTGCAAAGATGACTGCTCGGGGAAAGGAACATGGGAAATCCTGTCCCTTAAACTAAGCAAGAATCAGCAAAGACAGGCTTGCTGTTTCAGCTGATTTGTCAAGAGTGCTGAAGCTTGATTATACTGTATCAATCTATTAAAACACAAGCGATCAATAGCTTTGAGTTGCTCTTTGTCGTGACACCCTGACGCTTGTTGTGTGTTTGCTCTGGCTCGCCCTTGAGGCCAAAGAGACAGTTTATAGCCACAGTAAATCAGCAGCATATTTACAATGAGATCTGGATGGAATTATACAGGCAGTTCAGGGTAATTAAGCTTAAGGGGGATGCGAGAAGGATAAAGCCATTGTCCTCGCAAACGAGAGGCTTCTGACCTGTTTCCTCATAGGGAACATGCTTCTGTTAGACATTATCCTAAAAATATAGCCTTGACCATGGGCCTATTCCATAAACCAAGATTAGAGTATAAGCCAGGCTTATTTCGGTTAGTCAGGCTTATTTTTGGTAGATTCGGTTTCAT
>JAUCMU010000143.1:12744773-12769690 GCA_032275025.1 Enteromius treurensis
TATTATAAATTATATTATATTATTATAAATGTTTGTAACTAGGCTGTTTTGGGTCACTATTGACTTCCATAGTATTATTTATTTTCCTAAAATTGAAGTCAATGGCAACCCAAAACAGCCTGGTATATTCTTTAAATAATTTGTTGCAGATAAATACTGTATGTTCATTTTATAATAGTAATAATAAAAAATAATAATAACAAAAAGGCAAAATGTTACAACACGCCAGTCTCTCCTATTTAAGAGTAAGTGATGAAGACCCCTGGCATAAAGCCCGCTAAGCTGTGTTTGTCAACTACTGCCATCTTGTAACAGTTGATGGAAAATGTTATGCATCTTGTCTCTTTTGTAATTATAAAGTTTTATTAGGTGTTTGTGGAAGATTAAAACACTATTAGCGCTGCTTCAGCCGTCAGATTCTCAAGCTGTTCCCTTTGTTTATGACCAAAATGTTTTATGACACCCACATTTAGTCACCTACACAATTATGGTTAATGAAATGCAGTGCTGGTACAGTGGGCAGGAGAAACGGTGAAGGCCACTATGTGTTTGTGTCGTGTTGATGTGGAGAAAGAGAGAAGCAAAGATGGGACACAATGGGAAGAACAGTTTGCAGTTTAAGATACATTTTAAGACATTGGCTCTAATACTGTTTGCGTATTTAAGTGTCTCTGTAAAACATGTGAAATTTCATTAACCGTCTGCTTGTCCACTATTAAACCTCTTATGCTTTTTTATAATAAAAAATCTCACATGATTTGAAGGGGCAGTTCACCTTACTCCCTTCCAGACTGTTCAGATTCTAACTGGCTAAATGTATTTATCTTTCTCTCTAGGTGGTGGAAACAAATCTTGTGGCTTTTGACTGTCACTGGATCATCATAAATGAGGTGGGTTCTTCAGCTATTTTGAGAGAAATCTAGTTTATTCTTTAGTAAGCACATTTAAGTATATTTGCATCTTTATATCTTTATTGTCTAAGTGAGAGGCGGACAAGGGCTCATTTGGAGCCTGATGAAGGTGGCCAGATAAGGACAAATTACAGCTCAATGATTTAAATTAGATTTGGCAAGCATGGGAGTAGCGCTCTAAAATAATTCAGTGCTTTCCTTAACGAATAAAGCATTTTTTCCAAAATGATCCTATGACAAAGAGAAGACAATGAAGATAAAGACCTTGAGCCCATCTGCCTGAATTATAGCCATTTCAATAACTTAAAAGTCACTCTCTGTCGTAACCTCTATTAATCTTTCTGGTTTTATTTAAAATGGTCATATAAATCTTTTTGAATAATAGAGTTCAGTGCACTATGAAATTGTCCTGTGACAAATTCACTCCCCAGTCTAAAAAGACCATGTATTGAAGCTCTGTGCAAAAAGTTGAGAACTTTTTGAAGTCAGCTAGATTTGATTGTTAGAAACTAGGTTTACCCAGTCATGTTTAGGTAGTAAAACATAATTTTTTTATCTGTATGTGCTACTGTGCAAATGTTTACAAAATCAGGTAAAAGTGGCTAAAATATAGACTATTTTTTGGGCTGTTACAATACCTGATTAAATTAGAGTACTTGATAAAAAAAAAAAAAAAAAATACCGTAAGCGGTGCTTTCCTATGACAAGAATCCTTGAAACACATGATTAACACGTTTTCTAAGACTGAATGATGTATGAATTAGACCCATTTTAAAATGCTATTGTGATTTCACAAACTCTAGAATTAAATGTAATAATTATATGCGATGCAGGTTTAATATTTACGCTTTAATTATTTACATCAGTTTAAGCTACGTACATGTGTGTCAGAGCTGCTCCGTTCCCAGTAAATAAATGTTGCTCCACATCTGTTTTCTTATATATTTGTGAAGCATCTCAAACTCTTTGCATATTGAGTTTGGGTTTATGACGTTCATCTGGGAGTGCAACGTGCACCATTTCATCGGATTTGTAAAGTAAATCATTTATAAACCTATGCAAACACAGGAGAATAAAACATTATCTTTCTCATATGCTTCAAAATAAAATTTTAAACGCTCGCTCTGAGTTTCCACGTTTTGATGTCCACATATTCAAGAAGATACATTGATTATAGCATTTCTGTCTTTATAAAATGGCCAAATAAAAAAAGATTTTGAATTCCGTTTTAGTTTTTAGTTTACTCTGCAGGCATTTTTTTTTATAATGCGTAGTGTATGTTAGCTTGTTTAAAAGTACATTATGGTCCGGTTTTACAAACGTGGCTTAGCTTAAGCCAGGACTAGGCATTAGTAAAATTAAGAAATTTAACCAACTTTTACAAAAATACATTAGAATAAAACTTCACAGGTGTGCATCTTGACAGAGAACAATGAAACTGACATGTTTTAAGATCTTTTCGATTTTTGTTCCATATCCGCACAACCATATCACACATTTATTATTATAGCGCATTTTTAACATCTAAACATTGTCATACGCTTAAACTGTTTTAGTAGGTATATCCATACAGTAGTTTTATTTAGGAAAAGTCTTGATGGTTTGAGAAGGCTAAAGTGATCTAACATAGTTTATGATCAGCTCACTTTTTGCTGATGGCTGCTTGGTCATTAGCCTATTTTAAAAAAACAAAAACTTATATTTAATGAACAACAAAATATTCCAAACATTTTTTCTAAATTAACTGAATAAAAAAAATGAAACGAAATGTAACAATTCTGCCATTACTGTCACGGTGGTGTGAAGTCAACACACGGAGAGAATCGCTGGAGTACTATAACATAATTTATTACACACAAAGATCACAGAATAGCAGTTTAGGTTTAGGCAGTTTAGGGGAGGAGCTAGGAAGGAGTCCGGATTAGGAGGAGACAGAGGGTGATCCCGAAACCAGCAATGCAGAAGCTCCAGGGTAGAGTCGACGGAGCGAGGAAGGAGAGCTGACAACTCCATGGATCCGACTGACGGAAATGCTGCTGATGGAGAGGGAGCCCAGGATGGAGTCGAGCAAACAGAGAGCCAGGGTGACACCAAGGATCCGGAGGGTCACGGCGGAGCTGCAGAGAAGGAGGAGCCTGAAGGAGACAGAGGGATGGAGTGATGAGGCAAAGCCAGAGTAGTGGAATCCCGAGGCGGAGATGGTTGATGACTGACCAAGGCGGAGCCAGAGGGACGAGGGAGCCCGGTGGAGCTGGTGGGATGACGGGCCATGGTGACGAAGCAGATGAGTCAGAGGATCGAGGTGGAGTCAAGGACTCGATGGCTGGAGGCGGAGACAGGGGATCCTCAAGCCTGAGCAGGGCTAGCAACTGGATACTCCGAGGTTGTTCAGCGCTTCCCACAGGCGCTGACTGAAGGTGAGCCGAGGGGCTGACAGGAGCCAGTGGAATTGCGGTGAAGTAGCTGACTGGTGTGAGTGGTGGCGGAAGGAGGGTGGGAGGGAGCACGGAGTCACATGTGCGGGCCGGAACCAGCTGAGATGGAGAAGATTCAGGGCAGGGTAGTGCCTCTCCAAACCAGCCTAAAAGATCCACTTTAAATACTTCCAAAAGTTTCTTGCACTATTCAGTGTCTAATTTAGGCTCACCCTCAGTGGTGGGAATGTGGGCGGGGCTTTCCTCCAAGCTCCCGATCTCTACCAAAACTCCCTCAGGGACGGACGATGTAGCCGGCTCACGCACTTGGTCAGACACTCCTGGCTCAGGCTGTGAGGTGCTGATTTGCTCAGTCGTGGCAGGCTCTGGCTCTCTGTCTGGCGTAGGCTCATGCGACATTTCCGTGTTCGCTGGTGATCGGCTGGTCTCTGGACGAGTTGCGGGGATGGGTCGGCAGGTTCGTGGCTCCGGGCTGTAATTAGGGCACAGCGGTGCGGGACTCAGACGGTTTGATCATCCTCCTCAAATTGTTTCGGTCTGTTCTACTGTCACGGTGGTGTAAAGTTAACACACAGAGAGAATTGATGGAGCACTTTAACATAATTAATTACACGCGAAGGTCACAGAATAGCAGTTTACACTTAGTACACATAGACGAGAATGGACCAGAACTGAAGGACATAAACCAACTTATAAAGGGGAGACAATCCCTGATAATGAACTGGACACACCTGACATGAATAGCTAATTAAACAGGGGAAAAACTAAGAGCACATGGGGAAATGACAACAGGGAACATCAAAACACGTAACAATTACACACAAAACTGAACTATTTTAATAGCCAACGGCCGCAGACTTTGCGTGCAGATTAATGTCCGCCTATAAGACTCTTATTGTTTTATTTTGGTATTGCATCACTCATAGCTCTAACCTTTAAAATAGAGTTTAGGAAGATGTACAGTATGTAACTACAATCATTTAGCTTTGATTAGCTCGTAACAACAATGTTGGTACAGCATATGATAGCAATATAAGGTAGAATGCCAACTTTCACCATACAATGTTTAATAACTCAAAAAATATGCTTTTTTTTTATTTCCTGAAAAACGAGCTTCGTGATTGTCTGCAGGAATAATTAACAAACAGACATGAATCCTAAAAATTAATAATGTCCGAGCAAATCACTAATTTTTACTTTACACCTACCTCTGACTAGGCGTAAGATTTAGTCTCAGACGTAGCACTACGCCGAGATGGTGCAACCGGGATAAACTCTACACATGGCTTAAAGCGCATTTTATTTTCAGTCTTACGACCAGGTGTACGTCCAGCTGGTACAACCGGCCCAAAGAGTATATATTTTAACAATAAACCATATGATTTAGTGGTTTTGGTGCTTTATTCAAACTGTTATTACGTCATTGCTATTATATATGTATTGTATGCAATTTTAAAGGCTGTTTTTTGGTAAGGTCTATTTTTATTCATTATTCTGTTTTTAAAACATTGTAATGACTCAGTTAATCATCAGAATAATCCACTAATTACCAAAAGTGTCCTTACTAAGTAATTCATTATTATTTAAAATTTTATTAGTAATATGTTTTTCCATTTTAATAGTTTTAACAGTTTTAATTTTAATTTAAATGTTTTTTTAATGTCCTCAGTGCTAAGCAGCTTTCTTTGAAGAATGGAGCACTGGCAGCATCCCACTCAGCAGAGGGCTGTGTCTCATTTCACATGCAGACAGGGCATTGACAGCTGCTTTTTAAAGGCACAACAGATAAATAAATAATTCAAATAGTCATAGAGATGGTCATGAACAATGTAATTATGACCATTTCTGGCACATAATAAGTTGTCTAACGTTATAAGAGGACTGTGGCAAAAATTCAGATTGATAAAAGATCATTTTTATAAAAGATCTCAATGCCAAATTTGTGGCATTATCTTTCGGGATAACCTTTTAATTCTGTTAACTTTCTTAAACTCACAAGTTTAGGCAGGTGGAGCATTTAGTGCATCTGGGGAAAGTTTTATGTCCTCGTATATTAAACACAAAGGCACATAACATTACCTTGACATGTCTCTGTATGGACACGCATTGCTCATGGTTGGCCTTACTTGACAGCACTCATAAGGGACAAAACAAGCAGCTGCCAAAACCTGAACCCTAAAATTGGGCCATAACCCTGTAGGCTCATATTTGTGTCATTCTAATTTAGCGCTCCTAATTAAGCATCAAGGGCCTTTGCGTTTGTCATCCGGGGGTAGAATAAGCCACTCAGTGTTGGTATTTTCAGGTCTGTAAAAGCGTGATGTCCTCTCTGCTCTTGAAAGTTGTGCAGCACACTATAAAGGCCTCACGTGCCCTCTCGTGATGCCTCCTAGATTATCCGCCATCATTCCTACCATGTTAATTAACAGCGGCACAAACATCGTTTGACAGTGTTCAACTGTGCGTCAAGCCAGATTTTGATTTGTCCAATCAGAAACCTTAAAATTACCTTTCAGAGAGCAGGTTGCATTGTGGACAATTTAAATTTTCTTACTGAAGGCTGAACGGCTTCGACATTCTAAGTAAGTTCCTTGCCGGCGTGCCACTAGTTCAGATTTAATGACGTACTTCATGAGAGGCAGTCACCAGCAATCACAGCTTTGCAGGTGAGAATGAAACTCAAAAGTGAAGGCTGTCAGAGGGAACAGCTTGGCCGCTCTGAAGTCTACCTTCACTGGGGGACGTTCCCTGTCCATTCTCATCACATCATTCCCAGCTCACTCACTTCATTCTGCCCGTCTGTGGAAAAGATGGCTTCGGGCTAAAATTAGCAATCATTCCTCCCAAGGCTGCGCAAGGACACACGAGCGCACGCGGTCATGTCTTTCTGCCTTTTAGCACCGCTCTGAATACCCATTCATGAGAATAATTGTAATACTAATGATGATTTTAATGTAGTTATGTTTCTTGTATTTAAATTGGGCCCGTTTTTAGTTAACTAGAGAGCAGAGAATTTGACCTTGACTTGATGAAAAAGGAAAACTTAACCATGTGTGAAGATAGTTTAGTTTGTGTCAGTACTGGTGTCAGGACTCAACGTTTATAATGAAGGAGCATTATTTGTTTAACTGGAACTAATTTTCTTTCTTTAACCAGATAACCAGAACTGTATTTATAAATACATTAAAATAAAGGCATTTAGACAAAGAAAGAAAGAAAATGTCAAAGAAAAACCTAACTGAAGTCAAAAATAAATTACCGCTTTCGATTATGTACATATTTAACTGGATTTTAAAGTTTTATGTGGCCATATCGAAATCCCAAATTTGAGCTTTTATACTGTAGCTACCAATCGCTTCTAGACTAAATATGATTTAAATGTCAGAATCTGAAATAAATTTATTGTCAAGTGTGTTTACACACAAAAACACAAGAAATTCAGTGGGGAATGTTTTTTCAGGTAGAAAATAATCTCAGAGAAAAAGCAGTTTGTATGCCGTTTAGTGGTGATTTATCTGTGTTGGAATGCAAGAACAGAAGCAATGTTTTCATATCGAAGGCCAAAACATATCACCATTAGGCTAATTCATGCGCATGCATACTCTTGTTTTTTTCTTTGCACCACTTCTTTGAAGTGATGCAACCCAGAGACTGTAACTCATGAGCTTGTAGAAAGATTCTTGTGTGTATGCGATAGTTTCTCGTGAACACGCAAAAAGTTTCTCATGCGCTCACGAAAGTCTTGATTTTTTGTTGCAAAAATCCCTTTAGAGAATCCATATGTTTTTAATATCTAGGGCATTTTTTAAATATTTGGTCACTACTGTTCATTTTTGAAATATATTGAGATATTTCAGAAAGTTCATAAATGAGGGGGCAGTTGCGGCCTAATAGATAGGTAGTTGTAACCCAAAGGCCGCGGGTTTGAGTCCCAGGTCTGGCAGGGATTGTGGGTGGAGGGAGTGAATAACCAGCGCTCTGTCCACCTTCAATACCACGACTGAGGAGAGACCCTTGAGCAAGGTACCGAACCCCCAACTGCCACAGGATTGTCTGCCGTCTACTGGTTGCTCACTTCTCACTGCTGTGTGTGTGCACTTGAATGGGTTAAACGCAGAGCACAAATTGATAGTATGGGAAACTATACCTGGCCACTTCACAAAAAAAAAAAATAATACTAATAATAATTACTGTATATACTTACAATTTTCTTATTAGCAAACATTTAATGAATTGTTTATGTACAGTAATTACATTTTTCTCTTGTTGACTTACCTTTAATATTTTGTCAAATGGTCTGTGCTAAACAAATATTTTGCAGTTAAAATTTCCCCAGTATAGAATCTTAATGTCTACAGTTATTGTATGTGTAACCGTTATCTACCTGTTCAGCAAGTCAGAAGGAAAGAAAGGTTTATAGAGCTGGTAGTAGCGTTTGCTACATGATTCATGTGGACACATTTGGAAGGTAATAAAACACTTAAGTAATGGAACCTGAAAAGATAAAAATATGTTTCTTATTTAATCGCTACCCCTTTTTCTTTCTCTCAACCCAAAATTGAAAAAAGCTATTGTTGGTTATTTACTAAATTGAAAATCATGATTGTGTTGTCCTACAGTACTTCTGCTTTTTCTTTTCCAGTCAAGTGTGGAAAAAAAAGCTCTCCTCAGCAAGAGGCTTTTTTATCTTCCTAGCCTATTTTCACTGCACTTGGAAAATCCCTTTTCTTCTGACATCATTCTCTCTTTCTCATGTGCTGCAGGAGATTTCAGACATGGATGTGCAGGAGCTGGTGATGAAGTCTATAGGTCGCCTTACCCTGGTGAGACAGACCTTTCCTTTCCCGCAGAACACCAGCCAGCGCTGCGTCCGGAGCAACCACCGCATCAACACATCCCTCTGCGACCCCAAAGACCCAAAGGCACAGAAGTTAGAGGTGTGATTCATTCCCTCATAATCACAACTCATGCATTCAAGCTAATCATAAATCATTTGCCTTCATTTCCTTTTTTTGATTGTGTCCATTAACCGTCATCATTAGCCTTTGAGCTAACTTCTTTAGTAAACTAGAAATGTCAATGTGAAAATTAGCAATCTTGTTTTGCTGGGTTTCCAGTTCTTTCACTGTGCCTTTGGCTGCCATTCCTGTTTTCTACGATTTATCCAACTAAATGTATTTTCCCTCATGTAAATTTACACAAATGACAACATAAATTAACAGATGTGTTGTGCATTGAGCCGCATTCGTTACTGGTAAACACTGCACAGTATAGTATTATCAAGACCAATTTTTTTTCAAAACCCCTACTCAATATTCATATGTTGGTATCGGCAAGGCAAACATATATTTTCAGCATATGATATTCACAAAACAGGACCATGATTTCAGTACCATTTTTTATTTGGTCATGAAGTTGCTAAAAAAATATGTCATTACGGTTTCACAATTGCTTCTTATTTAAGAAAGTGTTCAACAGATATTTCATAACAATAGCAAAAATGGCATTAAAGATGATAAGTTTGTGTTATCACTTCACATAGATCTCTGCATGGTTTTAATAAAATATACAGTATGTACATATAGATTTTTATAGCCTTGGTATCCATAAATTAAAATGATTAAATAACCTCTTTTACCACACGTAATTGAATTTTTATTTAAAAACATTTTGCATAAAAAAGCATAGATATTGATATTTCTTAGAATATTAATCCACATGGCATATACAAACAAAGGCATAGGCTAGATCTTAGAATTCACTTGTAAGTACAAAATTGTTATTTAGAATTTTGTTTGTATCCACATATATTTTTGGGGCCATTATATGTACTGAATTTCATCAAAAGAGTTGTAATTCAGCTGTTATTTACAGTATGTGAAATATGAGGGAAGAGGTTTATGTAATATTGAATGCATACTGTATAAGCAGCTCATGTTTGACGTTAAGGATTCAGTTTTGCTTCGCATTGACAAGTCCAACCCTATTTTACCCTGCACTGAAGCGTATCACATCCCTCTTTCTCAACGTATATCCCCCCCCTCCCTTTGGAATACTCCTTGGCACCTCCCATTCCCTTCAGACCACTGATCACTCACCCTCCCTGGAGAGACCCACTAACCCCTGCACTTCAAACAGACTTAATGGATTTCCCTGGTCAGCCGATCTTCTCCCCCTGAATTTAACCCCGTCTTTGTCTGTTTACCACCTTGGCAGTGGCAGCTTTGTTGCTTCGGTGGTCTCAACTCCTCCTGCAAAGGCTACTGTATATCATCAAATAGCCTTCCCGAAAAACAGCCCACCCCAAAAAAATTACTTTGTGTCCAAGACATGAAACATAAATCAATAAGTAAGCCCTTTATGTTTTTGTTCTTGAAGATGAAAAATGTAGCGAATGGGGAAAAGCCACACAGCTCGACGCCGTTGCTTGGTAGTCTTGCGGATCCCTGTCAAGTCTGCTTCTTTGGGTCGTTGCTCTTTTTGTATGCCCCATTCTCTCCACTCAGCAAACGAAGAGTTATTTTGTAGGAGTCAGGATGAGTAAACACAAGCAGAACCAGTGTTTCCTCTCTGTGTTGGGATAAAACTGGATAAAACTCCAGAACCATAAGACAAGAGTGCCATCCCTGTCGACTCCATCATCTTATTCTCCGGTTTGCTTGTCGATGTACGTATAATGTTTTCTGCATAATTGGCCGTGAGTTTGGCAACCTTCAAAGCCGTTACAGCCTCATACCTGCAAATGCCTGTTAATGGAGCCAACCGAGCGTGACTCCTAACATAATTAGAAAAGTCTTTGTGCTTCTATGTTTACTGGTGAAGATTTTTGTCAAGGCTGTGGCCGTACACGAATACATTACCTGAACGGATTGCATGTTTGACAATTATGGCAAACCAAAGTTGATAGCGAGAGGTTTTCTCAGCTATTTGTCAGCATGGTTGGGATTACTCAGACACTCGATACAGTGTCAAGTATGCAGGAGCACCGCAGGTTAATAAAAAATGCTGGAAACCTAATGACCACTTCACTCTATTTATTACCTTCTCATTAAAATGAAGACAACACTCAGGCTAGATCAGAGCTGTGCAATCGATCAAAGCGGAATTAACTTTCTCCTTTGTGCCAACATCACACAAAGTGTTAGACTCATGTTAGAATAAAGTTGCCAATTCTTGTGGGTAATGCGGAACCGTATCTAAGCTAACAGTATTGTGTGCTATTTGAATGCATTTGGACTTTTTATTTCTAATCAAACTTTCAGGTTGCTTGAAAAATGTTTGTTATCCCAAGGCTGCATTTATTTGATTAAAAAAATTAATAAAATACAGTACAAATAGTAATATTGTAAAATATCTTTCGATTTTTTAAAAACTGAAACTGTTTTGTAATTGAATATATAGTAAAATGTAATTTATTCCTGTGATGGCAAAATTGCATTTTTATTTTTTTTGCATACAGTACATTCAATGTTGAAAAATAGTGATATTTTTGTTCATAGTTCTTTGAATTAAAAGTTTAACAGAACAACATTTAAGATTTGTTAAAAAACATATAAAGATTTACTAAAGATTTACTAAACAGGGCAAATTAAAAGTGCAATTCCATAAAAGCGCAGATGGGAGGAGAAAATTCTGCAGGGGATTTAATAGCAATGAACAGGCACAGCCTGATCATTTCTATAACAACCAGCGCAATCTACCAAGAGCAGCACAAATTACTGTCGACTTTAAACATTTTGTTTAAAATATCAGTTCTCATGCATGTTTTGCTTAAATTGTCTTGAAGAAACTTCAAGCAAAAGCCGTATGCATTTATGCTACAAGACTCAATGCACAGACTCTGTATATTGACATCTTGACACAAACCGTTTTTGATCCCGCCTGTTTACATTTACTAAAACCATGCCAAAATGACCAAAAAAAAAAATATATATATATTGTACAATTACAACGGATGTCCCAAGTCAGACGAGAACACCAAAGCATGCATGCATGTACAAGCGTATCTTGCTCGAAATGACAGATATTAAAGTGTGTGTGTTTTTTTTTTCTTTTCTGTTGCCTATTAAACTCCATTGTCTTCCAGGGCTCGTTCAATGTGTGCAGCCTGTTGTCATTTCCACTGTAGAGACCTTTCATCCCAGCTGTACCCACTCAGACATAAATCTTTTTCTTGTAAGAGAATATTAATCTGTTGTCTCTGGCTCTCTGTGCTCACGTCGTCTGTTCCTTTTCTTTTGTGTCTTTGTTTCCCTGCTGCTTTTTGTCGTCTTGTCAGATCACCAACCGCTACATCTATGACACGGTGCTGCTGCTGGCCAACACCTTCCACAGGAAGCTGGAGGACAGGAAATGGCACAGCATGGCGAGTCTTTCGTGCATCCGCAAGGGCTCCAAACCCTGGCAGGGTGGGAAGTCTATGCTGGATACAGTAAAGAAGGTACAGTACTGTACAGGGCTTTATGATAAACGTGACCTGTTTCAGGCTACTCGACAGAACTGCGCCTATGACTATTGATGTTTTAAAATCTGCTGATTTCAACTTATTAGATGGTGAAATTGAGTAGTCATAGTCTTGAAAGCATTAGAATTTTTGGTAACACTTACTTAAAGCCTTTATGTATAATGCATTATAAAGAGTTATTAAAGTGTATAATACGTAATTATTTATAACGTGGATTGTAATAAACTAAATGTCCATATATACAAAATTATAACTTGCAATTTAAAAGGCATAGTTTATGAAGTGATAAGATGTACTGTACTTACAATTATTCATGAGATTGTACAATGTGTTATAAGGTATATTACAAGGCATAATTAATGCATTTAAACTACTTTTATAATGCCTCATACATAAAGTGTACCCAAATTTGTAAATATATATTTCACAAGTTCAAGCTTTGAGGCATAAACGTATGCGAAGCTTGTTTGGCGTGCTGGTAAGAGAGAAAAACTCAGGGCTAGAGGGGCTGCCGAGCCCTAGGGAGAATAGCCCTAAGGGCTCGGGCAGGGAAGGAGGCGGACAGCCGATTTCTAGCCCCGAGAGCTCCCCCCTCTTAAAAGTAGGCGGAGTAAGGGAGGTGGAGGGATGCTTCGATTGCGGATAGAGGAGAAAGGGATTCTGGTTATTTATAGGACTGCAGGGAAGATTTGATAGGAAAATAGGATAATTGGATAATTGGGGGCGGAGAAATGTATTAACTGCCTTTGAGCTCTCCTCCCAAAACGAGTTTGAAAACTATGTGTATGTATATATATATATATATATATATATATATATATAATATAATTATTATTATTATTTTTTATTTTTTTTTGCATTTATAGCTGCCATAGATAACATTTATTTTCATTAGTGTTTTATATGTAATTTTTAGTTTTACTTTTATTATCAGCATTATTGTATTAGTAACAAAAGTAGTTGTTTTAATATTTTATTTGTATTAATATATTTATCTTTTATTAATAGTGTTATTTTATGCAAAAACTAAATTTTTGTCCGTTCAGGGGGAAAATGTGGTTATCTATCAATTGCAATTTTTAAAAAATAATAATAATTAGTGGTGACAAAATTAGCATCTTAACGCATGAGATTAAATTTTTTAGATTAATGTGTTAAAAATATTTTACGCAATTAACGCAAGAAGTTACGCAATTAACACAAGAAGTGCATTTATTCAGTTGCAGAACGTCTTTACTACCACATCAAATGGGTGACATATCAGACACACGTTCCAACCTCACTTCAGCACCTGGCAAACGGAACTGTTCTTGCAGCGTGCGCTCTTCAAATACATGCACAAAGACGTTGTAGACGCTGTATCCTTTCATTTCAAAGCGCGAAATAAGCTACGTGCATGGTCAATTAAGTCACGAAGCTTCCAAAAAGACAATTAAAGCTGCCTTAAAACTGTGCAAGCATGTAATATATTTTATATGAGCCATATTTAAGAACATGTCTTTGAAATGTTCTGGAGCAGCCCAGCGCTGTCTCACTCATCTAACACGCCTGACAAAATATATGAAAAGTTAAAAAGATTTAAATAAGGTTTTTGTCTGAACATGACATTTATTATGATGGGTTAAGTGAGGATTGTTGTAAGTTCACTTAAATTAGAAGTTCTTTTTTAAGTCTAAATGTTCAAATTGATTACAGTATACTGTAATGTTGAAGACTATTTTCAATGGTTAAAGATTTTTGGGGGAGGGGGGACAATTTTTTTAAAGAAATCAGTGTTGGTATTATAATGGTTTTTATGTGAAGATTGTTTGGTTTAATGGTTTTATGAGATATCTTTGTAATGTTGAGTGGCTATTCAATGATTAAATAGCTACTAGGGGAAAAACCATTCCAGAGACATCAGAGTAATGCTGGCCTTCAGTCACAAAAAAGATGCTATTATACAAATATAAAAAAATGTACTGTCTTTATGTTGTTTGTACATTAATTTAATGTTTGAATGGGAAATTATTGCAATATACTGTTAAAATATATTTAAAAACGTTACTGTTAGTTGGAATTAATCACAATTATTTTCAGAAAAATATGCAATTCATTCGGGGTTTTTTTATCGATTGACAGCACTTATTATAATTTAAAACTGTTTTTTTGTATTAATTTAATAACTTTTTATTTATGAAGAATTTTTCTTCTTAAATGAATAAAATGCAAAAAAAGAACCCCCCAAAAACAAGTAAGATCAATTAATTATTTTGATATGACTCACAATAATGATTAATTCATGAATCAGATGTTACTGCTTGCAGCCAGATCAAGGGTACACGTCAAGATTTGTGTTGAAAAAAACGACTTCAATTTCGATCAGTTTGTCACTCCCAACTATCATACTGGCTTGAGAAGACTTTGAATATAGTGCACAAATCACAAGCACTACTTTTGTGCAGTTTTCCCTCCATTTTGATAGAGCACCAGTCTCAATCACTTTCATTAAAAATGCCTTGGAAAGTAGTACAGGTTTGGAACGATGTGAATAATGAGAGAATAATGTTCATTTTTGGCTGAACTATGTGTAACGTTTAATGGCATGACACTCAGGCATATAAATACATAGTTAAAACTATAAAGGTCTTTAAAAGACGGTTCTTTGATTAGCGGGAAAACTCCATCAGCTGTTTTTAAAAGGAAGCTTATACACAGAGTCGTAGATCACTGAGAAGCTGCGCCCTGAGTTTCGCGGTGATTCAGTGGCGCAGCTTCTCAGTGATCTACAGCTCTGTGTATAAGCTGGCATTCCTTTTAAAAACAGCTGACGGAGTTTTCCCACTAATCAAAGAACCGTCTTTACTGATGAGATGTGCATAAAATGCCGTGCGATATATATCGCCCAGAACTACAGTATTAAACAAAATGTGACCGGGTCAATGAAAAAAGGTCCTAACACTGAGCCCTGCAGTGATTAAAGAGATGTATTTAAGTGGGAGTTTGACCTTGGATGCATTTGAATTGGAAACCGAATGACTGTTTGGTTTTGAGGAGTGTAATGAGTCTCTATCAGTGTGCCGGTTGGGGAGAGGGGGAATGTTGTGGTACAGTGAAACTCTACCTGGTGTACAGCGGGGCCGCAGAAATGGCTCACTGCCTGGGGTGAGATGACAGTCGATGTTACAGGGCTAGTGACTGAGTGCTGGTTTAACACTGTGCTTGGTGGGGAACGGCTTTACCCCCTAAGGGATGTACTGTTCCTCCTGTATCCACATGTATCTGATCCTCCCTGCCATCCCACAGTAGAGATATCACCTCTCGTCCGGCTCTCACCTCCACACCGCTGCCTGTGTGACAGTGGTATTAAAGCAGATAGGGCGATTTATTCAGACACTGGGTGACCGCCAGAGCACACTGGCTCGTACCACCTTGGAATCTGCCTAGATTTTAACAACCTCGTTTTCAAGGGATGTCTGGGAGCGCAGGCATGCAATATATAAATATATTGAAATGGTACACACTTATTTTACTGTACATCAGCCGCATAATGGCCTTGAATTAAATTCCCACAGGATTGTTTGGACTGGAACATCGCTTTACAGCTTAATTAGGGGAAGTTTGTGTGTATCGGCTTTACAAAGCAGCAGTTGGTGAACTCATTTGGAAAGCGCTCATCAGCTTTTATAATTGGCTGTCTAATTCGTTCTGTCAGCGGTGGTATTGGTAGAGTGAATTTACAACAATTATCTGTCTGTTCATGTGGGTTGTCGCTGGGCAGGACGGACATGTTTTGGATGTGGTTTAGGGCTGGGGATTTTTGTAGGTTGGAATGATGCTGTGGAGTTATTTTGGAGTTCAAATTAAGGGTGCTGGGGGGAAAAACTGAGCCTTTTTGCTCATAGAAACAGTAGAGAGAGAAGGGAAAATTTTTAAGGATCAAGAAAGACGCAATCAGCAAATTTCACAAGTTATTAAACAAACACTCATCTGCAACTCGCTATAAGATGTTGGAGCATGTGCACAAACCTCTGTGCGTTGTTCTGATTAAAGGCGTTAAAAAGATGTTTTCCTCCTTTTATGAAATAAAATTGTATTTGTTTTTAATGAATATTTTTGTATTATTACTTATTTAGATCTTTAAAGTCTTTTAAAATGTGTTTGCAAGTGTTTTATGTTTACCAAGGCTGCGTTTATTTGATAAAAATACAGTAAAAAGAGCACTATATTTCTAACAGCAAAGCTGAATTTTTATTTTATCAAATTTTAATTTGATCTCAAAAACATTAATTATTATTATTATTAATGTTGAAAGCAGTTCTGTTGCTTCATATTTTATACATCGGAAACAGGGTTTTTAGGTTTTATTTGATAACTAGAAAGTAAAAAGCAACCAAAAAAAACAACATAATTTATTTGAAACAGAAATATTTTGATATATTGTAAATACCTTTCCTTTTTAAAATCAATTTAAGGCATGCTTTCTGAATAAAAGTATATTTACAACAATAAAAACAATAAAATAAAAAAGATAAACTTTCTGACATTCTTTTGAATGATAGTTTTTATTAGTAGTTGATATTTAAACAAATAATAGTACACAAAGCATAAATGCTATAATATTAACAACATTAAAAGACCTCACTGGTGGCACCATTCTGTTTTGTTTTGGTAATCTGACTGGTTTCACCCAACTTTCACTCAACCAATGATGTGGCTTAGGGGCGGGACTTTCTAGCTGATGACAGGAGTGTGTTAAAGCCCTAATTTGCAGTTCTCATGTGGTGCCACTTTAATTACACACATATATAATGTGTGTAAAGTGCTAAATGAGACATTTTTATCTGCATGCTTTTTATTAGATAGCAGCCATGTCAAACACATGTTAAACATCATACAAACATAGCAGTATATAAACATTATACATCACTTTGTTTGTTTTTTTACAGGGAGGTGTGAGCGGTCTGACCAGCATGCTGGAGTTTAGTGATAACGGCACTAACCCCAATATCTTATTTGAGATCCTGGGCACCAACTACGGAGAGGACCGCGGCCGTGGAGTCAGCCGGGTAAGAAACATCCCACTCAAACCCACAACTTCAGTTTCGACACTTCCAGAAACACAATTGTCTTCATTTAAAGAGCTTTTGGATTTTAATTGATAATCACAGAAGCCTAATGAATTCCATCAGCCTCCCTCAGAGAGCGCAGTGCATCAGCACGCATTGTTTATCAGTTTTTCTGTTGTTTGCTCGTCTGTTCGTCTCAGCTTTGGTGGAGTGAGGAGGTAGTTAAGCAACAGTAACATAAGAGTCGTCCCCCAGTGATCCGCAAGATAATTAATCTGTTCTTTCCATTCGTTTGTCGTTAATTACTTTAGTCATATTTATGTGTATTTGCTCATTCAAATATTGGTCCTAATCTGTCTCTGTCTTCCCCACGGAATGTGGATCAATTGCTCATGACAGAACGGCAGCTTTGGAGCTGAATAATTTGCGGATCAGGCTATGCTTTCGGATGGGGATACCCCAATCTCCACCCGTCTGGAGAAATAAGTTGGACTTGTTTATTTAACTGGAATAAATGAAATAATTGATTTGTGTCAGTTGCTGATCAGGAAGTCATTTATACGTTCCTTGTGGTTACACAAAAGCACTCTCTCATACTTTTTTGCATTTAGGCTGCAAACATCTGAGATTTCACTTTCGTATCTACAGTCTCGAAACAATCAGTGAAAAGGTTTTAATATGCAGTAGTTAAAAACACAAATTAAACTGAAAGCCACTTTCTGGTACACTAGTTTTGCAGCACAGTTTATCACTGCGGGTTGGAATTAAATGGACCTACAGAAGCTAGTGGAGTTGGTGTAAGAAACAGGTTTTTAGGTGCAGAAACAAACTACATCTTGGGTAAACGGTTTCAGCAAACTTAAATTTTTTGGGGTAAACTATTTCTTCAAAGAGCTGACCCAGAGTAAGCGATGGGCACAGTTCAAACTATATACTAAAGAGAGCTATTGACTCAGCAGTGCTATGTTGAAGTAGAAAATTTGCCATCAAAAGTTGGAACATGTGTGACCTGTAGGACATGGCATGTGTTACGATCAAGCTAGAGTTGCCAGCCCAGCTCACTGGTTGGCACTCCAGTGTCAGACTTACTCTACGTGTTTTGTGTCTGTTTTCATTCATGGACTCATGTCAATGTCTTGTCTCCCCCCCCCCCCCCCTTGCCTGTTAACGTAATATTTCATTTCCGTCTCCGCCCCCCTTGACTGTTATCGTAGTGTTTCATTTCTGTCTCCGCCCCACAGTCTAATTATCAGGTGCATTTAAACCCCAGTCTGTCTCTTTCTTATCGCGGTTCATTGTACTGTCTTTGGAGTGTTGTTTGGATTTTCCCTGTTTGCGTTTTTTGGTTTTCCCCGAGTCTTTCCCGATCTGGATTATTGTTGTCGACCTCACCTGTTCACAGACTCTTGCTCTCGCCTCTCCCCTTTGGATATAGTTTGCTCCTCGATTGACTCATGCTATGGACTCTGACCATTCTTCTGCCACACCTATGATATTGATGATTGCTGGTATCGACCCTGTCTGACTGTTCACTGTGTTTCACAGTAAATCAGCCTGCACATGAATCCTGAAACTCGTCTCCTGAACCGTGACAGCATGTGAAAAATAGCTGAACAAATTAGTTAGTAAAGAAAACAAACCAAAAACAAAAGCCTATTGACTTTACATATGTATATTAATACAATTATTCAGGTGACCCACAGAACTACTGTACAGTAAGTGATTGCTTTTGCCTGATGCTGACTCTTTCCTGTGCTTTTGAAATCACAAAAATGTACGTGCTCTAAAAGAGTTTACAAATCCGACTGCCAAACGTGCTGTCATAGTGCCAATCATGGTCTAAAGTGACTTGGATCTGATATGAGATGTTAATCAGAGGGTCAGTGATCGTCCTTGAGGACTCCACTGTGCCAAGGTCCACAGACAACAATCAAACAACAATCCTTTAATAATGCCACTTCTTCTTATCCACTGGAACTCACTGCAACCTCACTGCCATCATCCACAAATTAAATTGTCAGATTTCATTAAAGATAATGGTCTCTGACACAAACAAGATCTCTGCTGCACTTCCAAAAGATGAAATGAATCTTTTAAGTACAAAGTAATTACATTAAGCAAGTTTCTTTAATCAGAGTGGATAATTGCTTCAGAAGGAAGGCTTGTTCTACTGGCTTTTGCTCGCTAATGTTGGGAAAGCACGTGAAGAAATGTTTAGTTTGAAACTGCAGTTAAGAGGCCACCTGTGTTCAGTACAGTTCCTTACCCTTGTTTTATTAATTGTATTAATGTCATATGGAGCTTAAAGCTTGAATGATTAAGCTATTTTAAGTCATACACATACAGTATATGTTACATGGTAGTTGTTATTTTAAATAGTTTGGATAAGATGTTCGTAAAACGAAAAAATTGTCATCTTGTTCCAAAACCGTAAGACTTTTGTTTATCTACTGAACACAAATTACGATTTTTTTGATGAATTCAAAAGCTTTTTGACCCTGCATAGACAGCAATGCAACTACCATGTTTAAGGCTCAGAAAGATAAAAAAGGATATTGCTAAAATATCCATTATGACATAAGCGGTTAAACCGTTCATCAAAAACGTGTGTGTTCAGAAGATGAATAAAAGTCTTACAGGTTTGGAACGGCATGAAAATGAGTAAAATATGACATTATTTAAATTTTTGGGCAAACTGCCTTTTGGACCTTGAGGTTTCCTTAAAGCAAAATTGCATAATTTATCTTGAAGTTAAGGTTAATTTCTTACCCTGTTATAATTGAACTATCAATTTACTAAAATGTTATGATTAAACAAGAAGCTTGGCCAATCAATTTGAAGTAAATTTATTTTGTTTTAATAATGTTTAAATATTTCATGTATTAATTAAGAACTGCTTTGTGCTATTTCAGCCCCTCATAACATATCTTGTTAGTTTATTTCGCAGTGCACAATCTATATTTACATTGGCTTGATCATTTGCAAACAAATAGTATATATAATTAGACTGGCAGTTTTTCTGTGCAAATGTTGAAGACACTTGTGTTTTAAACATCTCTCCAATTAACTGCTGTGTTTCCAGACATACACAATATGTTTCCACACTTGTTGATGTTGACCAGAAAGCAAAACCTGTTTAATGTGACCCCCTGCTAACACATTAGCAGTAGTTATCTCAGCTTCCTCCTGTGAGGGGGAGGGTTTTCCAGCCTTCTCTTGAGCATCTTCCTGAAAGAATATTTGTAGCTTTTCAATCCACATTGTCACAAGAGATTGCACATATGGTCAATTGTCCAGAACATTATCAGCCCCTTCTGACCAGGCTTTTTAAAGGCTTTTGTTCCTAACATAGACTTGTTGGTGGGGTAACTGGTGTGAAGGTGACTCCAGGGTAATGAGTGAGGGCCATATTTCAGCATCTAGATCCTTTCACTGACCACCGTCTCCAGCTCAGCGATTCTAATGGAGGGGGGGTAGTTTACATTTGTTAATACTACAACACGTTATTAAAATCTTAGATTTGCATTCTACAAAATCCTAAAATTGTGTTTATCTCCAGCTGTAATTGAATCACTTTTTTGGGCCCCCTGTGTATATACCAATACGGAGATACTGTATGTAGATATGTACTTTGTCCGTGTTTCCATTATAATGGTTCAAAGCAATCTGTCATAATTAGTTTTACCACCATGCAAGAATTAGTTTTCCACATCATTAAATCTTTTGGCCACATTCGGCTCACCTCTCTATATATCAAAACATCTAAAAGCTTTACTGTGGCGTAATTGCTCGATTAGCCATTTTGGCTAATCATCCCTGCTGGGATACAAAATATTCTTTTGTTTTTGCCTTCATTGAAAACGTATTAGAGCGCAGGTCGAGCAATCAGTAGGGAATATGTGATGGATCTTGCACTAATGTGAAAGTCCACTGAGCCGAAAGAGGTGGGAAAATGTACAGCGAAAAAGAGGAGGCCAGGCAGGCGTCACTGGGAATAGAGAGGTAGGAAAGTCTATTACTAGCCAGCTTAACGTCCCATCAGCATTAGCCGCTCATTAACTATGCATGACCATCAGCAAGCACCAAGGTAGTTAAAACTTACATATAGAGTTTCTAACAGCTGCTACATCATTAGCTTAGAAACATATATTACAGATGAAAAGTTTAGGGCTAAGGTTTTTGCCGTTTAAAAGAAGTCTCTTACTCGTCAAAAAATACAGTAAAAGCAGCAATATTATGAAAAACGTGTACAAATTATTTTCTAGATTATTATATTTTAAAATGGAATTCGCTTTGTTGATGCAAAGCTGAATTTTTAGCAGCCATCACTCCAGTCTTCAGTGTCACATGATCCTCCAAATTTAATTAGTGCTTAAGAAAGATTTAGCTTTAAAGTTAAGAATCACAAGTAGCAATTCTGGGCTCTGCATGACCATCTGTGTTTGTGATACCGAATGTGTGTGCCGTCAGGTTCGGATGTTGTTTTGCTGGCTAATTAAACCATGCCGGCTTTAGTTAATAGATTTAACAAGATTATCTTTCTTCATGACAGTAGTTGACCTCAATGAGAAAACTGACCTCATAAAACAGATTATGCTCGCAGCAGCTCATACTTGTGTGTCAACTGAGGTTTGACACATTTCAGCTTCACGATTCTGAGCTTGATTCAAGCTAGCTACACGCGCCTGCATTCAAGCAATTAGATCGTTCTCAACAGTGAGCCACAAAGCATTTAAGACCTGAAACAAACTCTGTTTTGTGACTAGGTAAAGGTGGCCCTCGGGGGAATGGCCAGAGTAGTACAGCATGACTTTGAGTGTGTTATATTAATATTCGGAAATGGCCCTGGCACCTTTACGACAGGGTGATGTGCATTAATGTGTTCGCTGACACGCAAGGCAAGGTTGTAGAAGCGCCTGTGTTAAAGATGTGAAAACTGTACAGTGGGGAAGATATCCCCTCGGGTCTGACTCCCCATTTCCCCCAATTTTCCATTCCATTAGGTAGATTCAGATGTTCTTTGAGAGGAGCTGTCGCGGCCTGTAGGATCGGAGGTAGAGAGAGAGAAAGCGGATGAGCAAGGCTATCATTGATTTGTGCTGCTTTAGAACTGCACACTTTTTTTTTTTTTTGGCACATTTTGTCTAGACATCTCCCTGTAGATTGCCAATGTGTTAAATGCCCTGGGTTTCTCCTTTCAGCAGCAGCCTCTCTTCAATTTTCCAAGAGTAGAAAAGATATTTTCCTCCGCATGTGTGACACGAATTGTATTATCATATTGTTAAAGGAGGAAGTGATTGAATAGATATGGAAGAAGAGCTGGGCATAGTTTGTTGCTGGGCTTTTGTTCGCTGCTGTCCCATATTTACTTCTTTGTTCCACTCCAGTCTTCACTTTCACTTTGTGGACTTATACGGAGATCTATTACCTTTTTACCAGAAGGCGAATATGTATTTGGAGCTAAAGCCCCTCTTATTCGGGTGTAGAATTTGGCTTGGATAGTTTTTTTAAAAACCGTCTCTTATACATACAGTATATATTATAGAAATTCCAGATCACAATCCCGGTTGTATTTACGATACATTTACGATATAATGGGAATAATTTTAGGTTTAAAAAATACACTTCTACTTCAACTGCCAGTATAATATTTTTTTGGCCCCTTTATTACACTCAAGTACAAAAAAAAAAAAGCAAAAAAGCTGTAATTTGAAGCTGTATCTTTTCAAAAGGTATGCATTTGTACCCTATTTACCTTTCACACAGGTACCTTAAAGGCACATAATAGGATCTAATCTTATAGAATCTGATAATTCTGCCGCAGTGACAGCTTTTTACCTCGTGTAAAATATAAAAGTGCAAAACATGGTTCTGGTTGGTCATGTGACTTTGTCGTATCGACCAACAGAAAGCTGCTTGGTTTATTCTCCATGAGATTTCTTTCATACATCAATACACTTTTGTTGCCAGTGAAACTAACATGAATGCACCTGATCTCACAGTAATTCGTACATATTTTACGACGTGACTAATGTGTACAAATTTGTACAACCTCACTCAGATGATACAAATTGTAGGATTTTTGCTAAATCGTGTTCCACATTATTTATGAATGACCTATACCTACTGTAACCCACTCCTAAACCCACTCATCACTGGGGCATAGACAAATCGTACAAAATCAAACAAATGAGATTGTACAGATTCTACACCTCGTAATATACGTATGAAATGGTTGATTGCACTGCCACTGCAGCCACTAATATTATAATATTAAAATTTACATTTGATCTTCAAAACAGCTTAGTCCCATCTTGCCTAAATATAATTTGAATGTAACCCCACACCCTTGCTTCATTTTGTGTATGTGGAGCAAGTATAAAGAAATCAGAAGAAAAGGAAGAGCAAGTTAAACATAGAATTTAGAATGGTAATGCATTTGATGTATCACTCTCTGCAACATCAAACACATAACAGTAATTGACATCATTAGCCTTTGGCTTGACAATATTATCAAACAGCTAATAATGCAATGCAAATGTTATGCAAAGCATGTTACCATTTGCCGTCTCAGATACCTACCTTTTAAAAATCAACATCTTTAGATAGAAACACTTTAATAGTGATATGAAAAGCCTGTAAACAGTGTGGAAAACATGAGTTTCAACACAGGGGAGTTTAAACTCGGTGGCTCTTGGTTCGTTGGTTTGTTTTTGTGAATACCTGCAATACAATGTGAGGTGTGTGTGTGTGTGGTAGTTTGTTTTCTCCTTCATTTTTCACATGTACAAAATGCAGCTTAGATGTTTACATGTAAATGCAAACAAACATTTTTGTTGGCAGACTATGATTACGCTGTCGTCTCCATAACACATTTTTCTGTAATGTGATCTCATGCTCGCGTATACTTCTGCAATGTTTCCGAAAGCTGAAATCTTCCCTTTTTGCTCATTATTTATTTACGGCTGTGTATTTAGTGTTTGTATTGTGGCTGCACGCTGTGAATAGTCATAGAGATAAACATCTCTTGCTCTCCCACAGGATGAATGTCCCTCACTATAGAGAAATGTAGTCCTCAAAGTAGAGGTTCCTGTCAGCGCCTCGACTTCGCTGGAACACAAATATCTGTTTTGGCACTTGGAAACATCTTAAGACTTGTAGTGAGCGAAACATACATTTTATTTGTAGGAGGAATTACAAAGTACCCTGTGATTGTTATTTTATTTATGATGCTCTGGGTTTTTTCCTGAGGCGGAGGTGGTACCATCATGAACATGTGCACACAATGTAACTGCAACTGGCTGAAACAAACACTTTTTACACGCAATGTATTTTCGGTTTTATTATAATTATGTGATAGAAGAAAATTACAATTATTAAAAATTAATTAAAAGCAACATACCAGCTTAATTGGGGCCCTTTTGTGGTATAGGTGGACATGAACATAACATTAGGTTGTTAAACACTTGAAAATCTTTATCCTCTCTTTATAGTCTCCTGGTCCACATTGCTTTGATCCAATGTACATTTATCCACTTAAAGTTTCTTTCTAGAAAACAGAACATTTTCTTACAACTGTATGTGAATACAGGGTTACAGGGCAGCAGGTGCATTAGAGCTAACATTGGCATCTAACTAATAATTTGTTCACAATTAATAGTAAGCTTTTATAAATAATAGTAAGCTTTTATACATTATAAATTATAGATTTTTATTTTATTCCAAAACGTTGTAGGATATTAAGTAAAGGTCATGTAATACCATGTGGATGTTTTGTAAAATCCATACCATAAATATATCAAAACTTCATTTTTGGAAGAACTTCTTTTGTTTGTTTGTTTTTTGTTGTTGTTTTTGATTTTGCGCCCTCAGATTCCAGATTAAAAAAATTATGTCTCAACCAAATCAGATACAAATCAAATCAAATGTCTTATCATAACAAATGGAAATTCCAAAGTAATGGAAAGCTTATTTATGCAGCTTTCAGATGATATATAAATCTCATTTTCAAAAAATGAACTCTTATTACTGGTTTTGTGGTCCAGGGTCACATACTATT
>JAUCMU010000143.1:12773730-12785811 GCA_032275025.1 Enteromius treurensis
CAGTTAGGGGGAAAAAGGAGTTTTCCCCATGCGTCTTAGCAGACGCAGTACGAGTGAAATGTCGAAAGGGAACTAAAAAACTAAATTAGAACAGGAACAAGATCAAATAAGGAGACACAGGAAAATGAAAACTAACTAGCGACAGTGGAAAACAAAGACGTAAGGCGTGACAGTGAATGTAGATTTGTTTTTCATTTTATTACAAACATTACTTTTTTCCGATAAAAAAAATTATTATTAATAATTATTAATAATAATTTATTAGAAATAATTATTAATAATGCTTGGTGTGAACTTAAACATGGCCTTTCTGGGAACCTCAAAAACAAATTAGTCAATACTTCAGGTGATGAATCTTTGACTTTAGTGCATTTATACTGAAAACATGGGTTCGCAATTTTTCAATCTCAATTTAGTATTGTTTTTAATCTTTTGTATGAAATAATTGAGTTTGTTCAAAAAGCTTTTTTAAAATAGCTCACACGTTCACCTCTCTGAAGCTCTGTACTGTGTCAGAAGATTAAATATTAAATAGATTGGCTTTAGTCCAGCATAAGTGAAATTGTTTATCCAATCATTAGTTTAAATGAATATTTCATTTGAACTGATAATTGTGTTTACAAAACTCTTTTAATCGGAAACATACTTTCATCATTTTTTTTTTTTTTTTTTTTGCACTTTTTAATTATTTTACGAATGTGTTTACAAGCGTCAATAATTGTCAATCTGGATTTACTTGCAGCACTTTTACTCTTCATAGTTTAATTAGAGTTTATCACAGGTAAAGCACAATGCCATCTAACATAACCATATCCTAATTCAATTATCAAAAGTCTGTTTGTCTGTAGGAAGAGTCAGATACAAACAGCAGTTTATATTTCCTCTGACCCAAATTATAGCAGAACATCTACGCAAACAGTAAGATATGCCATATGTCTGTATACAGGTAACCTGAATAAAATTTGGTCACTCTTTTTCCAATTCCCAATATTAAGTAACTATTAACTATGACTTGTTCCTCAATAACCCCCTAATTTGCTGTTTATTAATGAATCTATATCTGTTTAATATGCAGCAGAGCTTGTGAAGATTTAAAGGGGAAGTACACAGAACAGAGTTATTTCTAAAGAGCTGTTTTTGACAGGGTAAATAGAACGTTTTTTTACACTATCTTTGAGAAATTATAAAACAAACAAGACTTTTTACATACTTTCCATTAAGACCCTAACGAATCATATAAGCTAATGGGAAAAAAGGCTTTGCATGACTCCTTTAATATTTTTACTGGACAATACTCATTAAGAAAAAGTATTTTTGCACTGTGAATGCAGAATATGTGCTGTGTCATTATAGGTCAGTTGTGCAGAGGATCCATTTGTGTGTGATTTTTATTGCATTTACACAGGATCTGCCCAGCTAAGAGTGCAGACTGGAGCTCCTCACTCCTTTCAGCGGTCCCTAGCGTGCAGTGTCACAACCCTGCAGTCTCCCAGCCTTAATTCTGCTTTAGTTTAGCACACACAGTGAGAAAATGTTACTTTATTGAACATTTGTACATGTCTTGTACTTCATTTGGGGGTGGCTGTGGTACACCTCAGTGTGGTTTCTCTTGAGTGAAACATAATAGACTGGAAACCCTGAAGGGACTTTGCCTTAGCCAAAGCTTTTTTCTCTCATTAGACAACCTCATTATCAGACATTGATGTGTGATTGTGGGTGAAATCAATTCATACCATTGATAGGAACCAACAGTAGTTCAGATGTCAGCTGTGTTAGAGGGACAGTAGAGTGGAAGCATCTGCTATGTTCAGCCTATTAATGGATTCTACTACTACTCTGAGAGTCAGTTCTTCTGTTACATAAAATATTCCATTAATATCATAATATTTACAGTAGTTACATAATTTAAATTTGACACAAGACAAAATTGTAGACCTTCACAAAGCTGGAAAAAGCTACGGGGCAATTGCCAAGCAGCTTGGTGAAAAAAGAACAACTGTTGGAGCAAATGTCGGAAAATGGAAAAGGGTAATGATGACTGTCAAAATCCCTCGGACTGGGGCCTCACGGAAGATCTTTCCTCGTGGGGTATCAATGATGCTGGGAATGGTGATGAATCAGCCCAGACCTATACGGGAGGAGCTGGTCAATGCCGTGAAGAGAGCTGTGAACCATCGTTTCCAAGGCTTCTATCAGTAATACACTAAGACGTCATGGTTTAAAATCTTAAATCTTAAATCGCACGGAAGGTTCCATGCATATATATATATATATCAGTGTGTGTCTGTGTGTACATTTATCCTTGGTAAGCTACTGATGGTGAATGTATATGTCAAAGTTTGTAGAGGATGATGGTGTAACGAGGAGATGAGGAGGCATGCAGATTCATCTGCAGATTACTTTATTTAGGAGCAAACAAACACAAAGTTGGAACAAGCAGAGTCGATACTGGCTGAGTCACAAGGATAATCCAAATCTGTAGCGAAGGGGTCGAGTGATCGGCGAACTTAATCCAATGGGCGAGACAAGAATGAGAGTCCAAGAGCAGGCAGAGTTGATAATCCAAAACAGGGAAATACAGGAAGCATGGAAAGATTACTCAGGGGAAAACTCCAAGTAACATCCAAACAACGAATAGCACCGTGCAAAGCGCAACTCAGTCTATAAATACTAGTCCAAACGAGACGAGGGGGCGGAGAAACTGATGAGTGGCCATTACGACCGACAAGGTGGGTGGAGACAACTGTGCATAGTAAAAGTCCATTTAACACAGAACGGAGGGATAGACAAACACAGAACATTGTCCGGGCTGGAGTGCCCTCTAGCAGTTTCCGAGAACAACTCCAGTGCCACTTGTGACAGATGGCACGTCGTATAATCATTTACTAAAATGTAACCTCATTTGACTCCTGAAGGACTTTGGCCGTAATTGTAAGTTTGCTGCAAAATTAAAGCCCCCTCATCTATATTTTATGTCAAAACCACACGTCAACCAGCGTATTGAGGTGTTTTTGAAATATGCATGCCGAGATGCTTGGGATGACTTTGATTTAAGCTGACCGTGGTGAAGATGCAGTTTCTGTGGTTAAAAAAGGCCTGTGTGGGAAGTCACGCTTTGGCCATTTGCATGACAGGTTCTGCTTTACATCGTCAGCATTTTGTTTCTGTCGATTGATCTCCAAACTACTAGTGAGGTATTGTATGCAAATTGCCTGAGGTAGTGCTCTATTGATATGACCCTGCCTGCAATATGTTAGTGTAGCGATACATCCCATAAGATCCCAGTGGAGCGTCCTGGCGTGGGAGGGCATAACTGCTAAAATTAATTGCTAGACACAGTTGCTAATCCCGTGAACATGGATGCAGTGAGGTGGAGAACTCAATAGAAGTGTAGGTCAGTATAGGCAGAAAGGTAATTGCTTGTATGGTGTGATTTTAATTGAAAACAGGCCTCAACCGTGGGATATATATATATATATATATATATATATTTATCTGCTGGCCCTGTCAGAGCAGTTGTTTAGATTTGCACTGATAAATATTTTTATTCCAATTTCTTTTAAACTCTTGCAAATATTACTATATCATAGTATATTATAGTATATTGAATAATATTAATATTATATTAATAAAGCAAAATAATTATATTATTATTATTATTTTATATTCATATTTATTTTGACAGCATAGTGTGCCTTTGTCATAGTTTTAAAGGGATAGTTCATCTAAAAAAATTATAATCATGTGATTTACTCTTCCTCATGTTGTTCCAAACCTAAATAATTCCCTTCTTTTGTATTCAGTGGAAGAAAGAAGATCATATGTTTTGAATGACATAAGGCGAGAAAATTATGAAGAAAAAATGGGTGAACTATCCCTTTTTAGAACTTAAAAATGAATGAATAAGTAGTGTCACTAGTCCCATATACATGTGGTATATAGTAGGAGCAGTGGAAGTACAGGTTTCTGGTGATGGTCCTGGTGTTGACTTTCCTCTGCCTTGCACTACCATAAAGTGTCTCATCATCATCCCGAGAGGTTATCGAAACCCTGGCATTACCAGCTGCAAGGATTCTCATATCCATGCATCACCTTTAAAACTACCTGCTAACTCCGACTCTGCGGCAGAGTGGCGGCAGTCGCATCTGATCAAGGTGAACAGATCCATGCATGAAGTGCAGAAACGGCGAGAGCAGCCGGTGATACACCCGCACACAAAATGGGAATGTGCAGAATAGAGCAAGGCATTATGGGATGCTAATGGTCTCATTCTCTTGCCAGAGAGCCCGGAGAGGCCTGCTTGTTTCTATTCCGTAGTAGGAAATGAGCTCTTATCTGCCCCTCTGAAGATAAGAGGCAGACCTCTCTCTGTCTCTCTCTCTCTGGCTCCCCCCTTTCTGCCTCTGTGTTTATTTTTTTTTTTTTTTAACTTGAAATTTACAGTGCTGTCTCTGGAGAAGACCCAGCTCACCCCAACTGATAGAGGATGACAAACATTCCACTGCTGGTTTGAGATTCTGCATGCAAAACAAATTTTATATGACAGAAGCACTTCCTGTCACGCCATGGCTCCTGCTGAAGCTCTTGAAACTACGCACTAAACAAGCAAAGAATGACAGTTGTGCTCCAGCGATTGTGCCGACGGAAGCGCCTAGCTTTGAACGTTACCTTGTGTGTTTTTCACCGTTCCCAGAAGTCAACACGATGAACGGCGAGTCCAGAGCTCGATGGATGTGTCGATCCACGCTGATGCAAATTCAGCAATACAGCTGAATGTTTTCCCACGGCGGATAATATTTAATCGATTTGACGAGGCTTGAAATTTCTCACAGGCATTTAGCATGCCTCGCTTTCTGTAAAAATAGCTGTTATGAGTTTACGTAGACGTGCACAAGAAGACCTTTATCGGATATTGCGGATTTGGCCTCCATGGACAGTGCCGTGGTTTTATATTGCATTGTTTCGCAATCAAAACATAATTACCGATTTTCAGACTCGCATTTGCTTTGGATCTGCTTTCCAGGGCCACTCTTCAAACCCGGCCTGTTCCTCGAGATCAATACGAAGACACTTAAAAGCATCGCAGTGTCCTTAACCACAAAAAGGTTCGTTTTAATTAATGGAGCTTTGCGAATCAATCAATCATACATCATAAAAACATTCCACCTGCTCCCACAGGATAGGAAATAGACTGATAATAAATGTTTAATGGCTGAAATTGAAGGTTGATTGTCTATTGAATTATGCCATTTTATAAATGCATCTGAGTAAAAGAGACAGAAACAGCATTCTTTCTCTTTATTTGCTCAGATGCCGATCAATATGTAGCAGCCGTTCTGAAAGATCAAGACCAGACATAGAGTGTCATGTTTTAGATATATAGACGTATAGTTCAAGTGAATCAATTTATGTGTGACTTCAGCTTGAATGTATGATCATGAGTCAGACTCGTCCTTCCTCACCTCTAATTATGTGCACAGATCTGTTTGAGTTGTGCAGACAGAAAGTTCACATTTATGCTTTCAACCTGTTGAAAGCAAAATGTCTGTCAGCTTAGGGCAGAATGGGCAGAAAGGGCAGAATGCCTATGATGAAAATGAATAAAGAGTCTCAAAGGTTAGCATTCAAACTGTTTTCTTCACAAAACTTTTAGCTCTTTGATGCAGCTTGATATTAAACAATATTGATTCCCGAGTCACGTCAAATATAACACAAACACACACATTCACACACAAGTACCCCTTCCAGCCCATTAATATTTTAGATGATTTGATTACATAATTATAGTAGACTGGTACTTCAGACAGAATTGATAAGAATGAACTTAAAATGGCTGCCTTGGGTAAAAAAATAAAAATAAAAAAAAAGCCCACAGCGCCTCTGAAGTGCATAGTTATGTAAAGGCTCTGTCATCCCAGCCTCCATGGGATGGTGTGTACCCTGTCTAATCCCAGTCTAAATATTATGCTAATGACTAGCCGGAGCCCACGATAATACTACTCGTAGTGTGCAGTGATATATTGAGTTGACGTTTTTCAGACCTTTCTTGTCTGTGAAGGTAAGCTTCATTTTCTTCAAGATCCAAAGAGGATTTTTTTTTTTTTTTTTGAAGGTTGTGTTGATGCCATGTTTATGAATGCATAAAGGGTGACATTTGTATTGCACAGACAAAGCGTGACATTTGTATTGGTACAAAGCTGGCCATGCAAGTGTATATGGCAGTTTATTATTCCACATATATATTTTGTTGCAGTTTTTATTCTGTCATAAGAGCACTTTCATGGAAAACTTCAAAAGCATCAAAGTCTTTTACATTCCTGCCCTCCGATCCCCTTCATATCACGCTTTGATTGAGCAGGAAAATAGTTTTCCAACACTCTCTTACAGGGATCTGTGGAGAAGATTTTTTTTGTTTCTCACAGGTAGCTTGACGCACTTCAGGAAGTATTGCTTTTTCTCTCAAAGCTGTTGTTTTATTGGGCAAATAAATCAATAGTTGTTTTTTGTTGTTATCTGACTCGAGAGAAAAAATGAGCACAGTAGGGCAACGAATTGTTTGTTTATGCGGCACGCATTAGCTAAGTGTAATTAGAGTTTGGTGAACAGATTTGCGTTTGGGTATTAAAGCATAGCCCTAAATTACTCGTCTAAAGCATGATTGTTTGCTCCTTGCTGTGTTTCTATGTAAAAACTTGTGTTCTGTTGCTTGTTTGTGTGTATGCGTGTGTTCCTGTTGCATTGTATTAGTAATTGCTTTTCATGTCGATTTTAACTGATGTGTTTACTTAACATCAAAATATGAGGTATTCTGCAAAAGTGGTGCTTCATATTCTGATTGCAACTTGTTGCGGTTTAAAAATAGCCAGAACCACAAGTTTTGTGCATGTTTGTGTGTGTGTGTCTGACAACAAGAGAAGGTTTGGCAAAAGCCAAGCATTGTTAGACTAAAATGTGTCTTGGCTTTTCAGAATAGATATTAACAATAGCACCACATGGAAAGGCCAATAAATAAATCTATCAGCTCACTCACTGTATTCCAATCAGGGCAGCTGGTCTCATTAAATTCAGATGCAATTGGATGAGAAAATGGTTGCATCTTTGCATTGAATCCGGAGAGGATTGAGTTCTAAGAGGACAGTGTATGGGTCACAAATTTAACTAGCTATCAAACGGCACCAGGCAAACACATCAGAGATCTCTGTCACATGAAAGGAATAACATGAATATGTTGCATCTGTTCAAATCAAATAACTAGTTTTCACAAAGGCAACAAAGATTAATTCAGTAATTCCCAGAGGAATATCTGAATGCTCAGAAGTGGTTCTTTAAAAATGATCTGAATTATTGTGGATTAAAAAAACGTGGGGTTGGGTTTTTTTAGGCCTATTTTTGGGGGGGTTATCATAATCAACAAGGCTGCATTTATTTGATTTAAAAAAATATTTTTTTAAAAGTCAAAGCATTGTCTATTTAATCACCAGTTATTATTTTTGAAGTATTCAGGAAACTTATATTAACAGTTCACATTTATGATTTTTGACAAAAGAAGCCATTAGAAAGAAACTTCCTATGCTTATGTTCTGAAATAACACGTGTAAAAATCTATAGGCTGTTAGTGTAATCAATAGTTATTTATGTGCACGCCTTGAACTTACTGTGACCTTTTGCATTTCTTCAGCTCGCCACTTGGGACCCCGTCCACAGACTGAATGGGACGCTGACAGATCGAAAGCTGGAGAACAACATGCGTGGGGTGGTCCTACGGGTGGTCACTGTACTGGTAAGTAGGGTCCAGCCAGTAATGTCGTCTTGCAGCTACAATAGTCCTCATAACTACAAAGTTTTACAAGATGTCAGTGCTCTATTATTCACTGTTCCTCAGAGATGTCTTTCCCTTTACCTCTCTAATATAAATGACATCAAACCGACTTAATTAGGACTTCTCATGTCTCGTAGTTCCTCTGTTTGACTGGACCTCATAAGGTTGAAGTAACCCCAGAGTAATCCATATTCATTCCAGTGAGCTCCAGAGGTCTGTTCACATCAAGTCACCCATCTCTAAGTTCATTAAGAGTGAATTTTGGGGTGCGATGAACGTAGACCAGGGGAGCTGGGTTATATTGAGATTTGAGTTTTGCTATCTACCCTCCAGCGCTGATTTGAGTGAGTCCCTGGAGTTCTTTAAAGATTCAGAGGTTTTAATTCTTCATATCCCTGCTTTGAAGTCGGTCGGAGAAGAAAGCGGTGATGCTGCTTCTCTGCATCTTTCCTCTCACTCTCCTTTACCCATTTTTTTCCCCTTTATTCTATGATTTCTCGCTATGACAGAATGCTCTGTGAATAACTTGCATCCACAATTGCTAACATTGAGCAATCGGTGCCGGCCGTCGTGTTGATGCACCCCCCCTAATGGTGCACGAGGGTCAGGGGTAGAACTGAATGCACGTACTGTATGCGCATGTAGCCAAACTGTAGATACTGGAGGACTGTAATAGGGTCTCACAGATTAAATTGAGAGCTGAAACACTGTGTGGCCCAGACAGTATCTGGAGAATATGGTGAATTGTCTACCGTCACTGACTGCATAATCACATTACAGTAGATCAAATATTTAACAAACAAACAAACAGAAACACTAGCATTTGGTGGCTCTGTGAAATGTATAAAAGATGAGTGATGCAATTTTTATCAAGTCTAAATAAGTTTCTTAGCTCCAGTAAAATTCGCAGACAGTGAACCAACTGAACTCAAATTAAGTTCCAACAGTCTTGTGATTTTAGAAAAGAGGTTTTCATGTTAGAGTAAATTTTTTGTCATTTTGCACATTATTATTGACTAAAATGTTATTTTTGTTTTGATTTTTTTCTATAGTAAAAAATGACTATTGCTTAAGTCTTCTTCCATTTTTCTGTTTTTCCAAGTAAAAAACTTTTTCCAACAAATATCATCAATTATTAAATACAATTACGTTTAATAACTTTTTAAAAATCTTTTACATATTTAAAGAGACTTATTGATCTCATGGGGATCTCTGGTACCATTTCCTGCAAGACTTCCAGTATCAGATTTAAACACAGAGGACAATGAAATCAGCACTTAATACATTAATTTATAAGACTATGAGGAGAGAAAATTTTTATTTTCAAAGTTTTTTTAGATACAAACTTCTAATTGGTTCACAGCGTTATAAAAAAAAAAAAAAAACAGATCTGAGCCACATGAGCGCAAAAATCATAGTCTGAACATAGTTTTATCAATTAATTGTATTATATTATAGTGCTATCATGTCAATATTCATTATACAGTATATTAAGAATGAAACGGAGTATGTCTTTTCTGTACCCCCAGCACTGAATGTTCTGCTCAAAGACCCTGGCATAATAAGATCAAGACTTTTATTTTGCAGTTCACAGGTTTTCCAGACAGGCATTAATTTACAGTCTTTCCATAGAGACTAATTGAAGCTGTGATGTCTTAGAGTGCAAAATTGTAATTTCTAGTTCAAACATTGTATTAAAACCAGGATGAATCGTTCCTCAAAAATTAAAGTAAAAAAAACGAAGGAAGATAGAGTGCCAGTGCAGTACCATAAAGCCTTGTGGTGAAACATATGGTTAGGGAGGTGGGGAGCTTGGAACCATGGGATATGTTGTCGTTTGTAAAGTAAACCTTCAGGTGGATGGGGAAGGTGCATGCTCCCTACTGGTGGCTGATGGAGGGCTCCCTTCGGTCTTACAGCTAGTTGGAAGCGGCCCGCCGGATCCTTACAACTTAAACTCCCCGCTGCTCCCAGCTGCCCCAGTGGCAGGCGTGTCAGGATACACGACGTGCCAGCTCTGACAGCTCTTCACCAGTCTGACAAATGCTGGTGGTGTTCCAAACACTAAAACTAACTGAGAACACACACATCTGCCATGAAACCTTGCAGTCTCAATGCACCATGACACGTGTTTTTAATTCGCTCACCAGTGGATCATAGCTGCATGCATGAAAGAATCTTTAAAACGTCTGAAGAAGACTGAAGTAGTGTAGTATATTCGTATGAATTAATAATTATTTTTTTAAATTATTATATGAATTGATATAAAAAAATAATGAATACACGTATAAAATAAATATAGTTTTTATTGATTCATTAACTTCGTTGCATGAAGATTTTACAACCTACACTAGCCTTGTCATAAAAAGTTGAAGTAATCTTTTTTTAAGATTTGAAATGATGTTTAAAGAGACTTATTGATCTTGACAGAAGCCTGCAGGGATCCTCTATGATATCGTTTCCTGTTCTGTCTTTGTGCACTGTATGATTTGATTTGGCAGACTAAAGTTTTTGGGGTTTTTTTTCTCTGTACATATTTTTTTTCTGAGAAAGAATTGTAAAAAAAGTATATAATGATTTTAACTATATTTTAGTTTTCTTTATCATGATAGCGGTGCACTTACATTGGCCAATATATATATATATATATATATATATATATATATTGAAAATGAACTCGCTGTCTGGCCGCTGTCAGGTGTAGATGATTTTTTCTTCATTGGAACAGATTCAGAGAAATGTATGATTATATCACTTGCTCATCCATGGATCCTTGCATTTATTGCAAACACAGCGTTGTCCTTCACAGGATGGACCGGATTCATGTGGATTTCTTCTTAATTACTGTGTAGTTTTTATCAGCTGTTTGTACTCTACAACTGCAGAGGATCCATTGGTGACCAATGCCATGCTGAAGTTCTCCAAATCTGTTCCATTGCAGAAACAAACATAGCCTGAGGGTGAGAAAGTTGTCAGCAAAGTTTCACTTCTAGATAAGCAATTCCCTTAACAGATAGTGTCACGACATCAACCTGAATGCACACACATGTAACAAGAGTTTTTACAAAATGATGTTTATGTTAGAAACATGCATTACCTTAGCCTGCGTTGATCCATGCCTGCTATTGATTTCCATAGCACCTGCAGAGATTGTTCACAAGATCCGTGTGAATTTGAATCACTGCACATGTAGTCGTGTGGAAGGGATGACCGTATAATGAGAGAAGGAATCGATGCAACATGGGTTGAACACGGGTGTAGGGAGCCATACCCCTTCTAGGCTACATCTCAATACAGATAAAAAGCGACACTAGAGGAATCCTGTTAAAAGGGTCATTGTCGCTGTGCTTTTGCCCCCGGTCTAAGTGCTACAGATATTCTTCAGATCGTGCTGATGGCCAATTGGGCCGGGAGAATCCGGCAGGGGTCTCGCACAGGCCTCTCAGAGGGAAGTCTGATAGATGGCACCTCTTGGCTATAGTGCGAGTTGGCATGCATATCCTCACTTCCTCTAATAGCTTATTGAGCGAGGGGGGTCTGGTGAGGATTAGAAAGCGCTGGCTTAATGCGCAGGCTGCATGCAGTCAATAACGCTCCTTCCATGATAAATCTGCCTGACATATTCCCAGAAACACTTCACACATCAATAGAGATTTGTTTAAGAGAATATGAAAAATAAACAGCGGGCTATTATTTTTACTGGGCCGCCAGCGCTGCGTTTGCTTGGTATTGGTTCGCGATGGTACATGCGCGAAGCTGTTGGAGACTCTGGTTGGAGATGTTTGCTGGTCACATTATGTTTGGTCATCGGCCTTTAGCCAGCAGCTGTGTGTTAAATGTAGCTGGTCAGGCCTGTGAAAGCTCCTTGATAAGTTTAGCTCAGACTTACAACTTTTAGCACGGTTATAGGGTATGCAATTTGTCGGTGGAGTCAAGTGATTGGATATTATGTTAGTGATTTCTAATGGACTTCAACAAAAAAAATCTAGTTTGTGATGTTCAGTAAACTAGGAATACAACTAGATTTAAACTTCATGATGGTAACGGGAAAGGAAAGAGTTCCAGCCAGTCTGTGTTCTCTTTTTTTTCATTCTTTATTTTGCATTTAGACTAAAATATAGCCTATAAGCCGTTATTCACTGATAAGGGAAGGAAGGGAGTTTTTTCACAAAATAAGGACCTGTACCAAAAACGTCTAGGTTACTATCGTAACCCACGTTCCCTGAAGGAGGGAACGGAGACGTTACATATGGGAACTCGCC
>JAUCMU010000143.1:12794540-12804563 GCA_032275025.1 Enteromius treurensis
CATGTCATGATATAACTTTTTTATTACTGTATCCTAAATTGTGGATAATTAGGCTATATATCATATGCTGAAATACATTTCTGGAGTGTTAAAGATACCGTACCGAACCGAAAACCGTGACCCTAAACCCGTGGACCAAACCGTGGGTTTTGTGAACCGTGCCACACCCACTACTGCTTCAGCTAATCTAGCTCTTCAGGATTATTAGAAACTTCCAAGCAGGTGTGATTTGGAGCTGGTTGGAGCTAAACTATGCAGAGCTGTGGCCCTCCAGGAATTGAGTTTGAGACCAAATTATTTGAGGTCTAAAACAGGTGGGACTCGAGACAGACAGTTAGCATTCGCCATCTTATAGTTATAGTCAGCCTACACTTGATACTCGTTACCTATTAAGAGAGACCTAGCAAGTTTGGTAAAATATATTTCTAAGGAATGTCTTTGATTTATGATTACTGATACACTTAGTACACATTTAAACATATTATATTGTAGCATGCATGGTTAATTTTTATGCTCATAATATGCACATATTTGCTAGCTAGCTCATTTTTAGTAATGTATTCAGTAGGGATGCCACAATTCTCAATATAATATTGAACCGTTCTGTGCGACATCCGCGGTTCAATACGCGCTTGTGAATTACGTTTTTTTCGGTTTTACGTTTAAAAAATGTATGTGCGTTTTATTTCTCTCCGAACTGACTGTTTGTGTGTGCCTGTAAGTCTACGAGCTGATATAAGGAAACTCCTCCCCGCGAGTAAATATTCAATCACTATGCTGTAAAGTTAGGGGGCGCTTAACAATTATTCCACACTTTAACATGGCGAGCGGCGGTGAAGTGAGGCAACAGTACGAGGAAGCACCGGTGTCTTTCAAATCCGCGGTGTGGGGACATTTCGCTTTTGCCGTTAAGTATAATGCAGAGGAAAAAAAACGGTGAACAAAAAAAATGACTGTGTGCAAGCATTGTTTTACACGTATAGCCTACTCAAACGGAAACACTTCCAACATGACTGCACATCTCCAGCGCCATCACCCAGTTTGTTCCCCAGTGTGTACATGGGCTACCAGCAGCTGTGAGATTTCAGCGTTCATTTTTTTTGTATTGTACAATACACTAGGAACTAGTGTACTTTTCTTGGCTTTGTAGTAAAATAAAGGAGTATTGCAATAAATTGTTTTTCTTTTTTTCTTCTTAACCTCTTACTGTTCCAATTGCCTAAGCATAGAATAACAAAAAAACACTTATGTGTCAAGCCATCAGAACCGAACCGAAAACCGTGTAAAAAAAAACCGAGGTATGTATTGAACTGTAGGCTAACTGTATTGTTGCATCTCTAATATATATACTGTATATATAAACAGCATATTTGCAGTTGACTTGGTACAATTCACAACATCACAAAGTGCCACAAGAATGAAATGTTTCATTAACATATAGCTGTCATTTCATTTCATCGTACTCATAATGCATTTAACATTGGATAAATATCACAGGTATTATGGATTTTATATATTTTTTATGTTAATTTGTTCCTCAAATTATAGCTCTATGTTACAAAAAAGTTAAAAAAAAGAAACTGGTTTAAACATGTTTGATATTGTTTGCTGTTAAATTAACTACGTACTGCACTACTAAACAGAAAGAAAAAGAACTAAAGTATTTATGCAGCTTAGATCATTAAGTGCACTAAGTTTTGATATGTATTAGCGTCAAATTAATTCTATCAAGCGTTTTTATTTTTAGAAAATATGACAGATTCTTCTCATATGACTCCTTAAATTGTCTTAAAAAGTCACAATTCAACAAAAAAAAAAGTTCTGTAGCTTTATTTTAGGTCTACCACTTACATATACTCACTCACTCCAGTTCTTATTTTTCTCTCCATTGTAAATGTGTAGCTTGTCAGGCCCTTGTTATAAAGCAGGCAGTCTGGTACTGCCGAGTTTCGGGGTCGAGACAATCAGAGAGGCACTTGTTGTGTGGATTAACATTTGAGAAGTGATCTGGGCGCCGGATGCTTCTCTAACCCTGTTCAAACACAGGGGTCCTGCAGGGGTCCCTGATCTCTGAAGGTGGCCAGGCGGGTTAATGGGAGTCAGACAGGTGACACTGGCTCTCGCCCTATGATAATGACATGCCTTTGTTCTGCCAATGGTAATGTCTCTTGACAGGAACTCTCTCAGGCTGCAGAGGTCTCATCTAATCTCACCGCTGCAGTGCGCACCTAGTCACAATCTTTTCCAGAACTGCCAAAAAAGAAAGAAAACACATATTAAATGTTGTTTAGCATTTAAAAGCCATAGAAACTATTTTAGTTTTGGCAGCAGACGATGTTACCATAGTATTTATTGGAGGGACATGTGGATATTTTTATTTATTTATATTGCGATTGGGAACATTAAGGAGTGCTGTATATTTGTACCTTTACTGACTGAACACAATGGAAATGGTCATTTATCATTAAGATGATTTTAGATGAGATAGCAAATGGAAATAGATTTTTACATTTCATTATGTTTGTGTCCAAGTATTGAAGATGGATGTTATTTTTATACTGTGCTTTTCCATATCAACACAAGGATTAATGATATTTTAAATCACTTTTTTTTTTCATCCAAAATAACTTTAAGGTACAGTATATGCATTTTTCAGTCCCTGAAAGCAGGAGTTAAACCCATGACCTAGATGTTGCAAGCGCTGTGCTACTGTTTAAGTTACTGGTACAAAATTTACCAGTATATATTAATAAATGTAGTAGAATCTAAATTATAAATATATTATAATAAAGTTTGCAACCCATTATAGGTATTAAAACATTTATTTAAAAAATTATTTGTTTTCAGTATAGATTACAAAACAATTTTACAAAATGACACATGAATATTTAAAAATTATATATATATATATATAATTTTATATATATATTTTTTTTTTTATATGATTGTTTTCTGTGAAATTGTGCTCTCATTTGCACTTTTTTTACTGTATGGATTGGCCTGATATTTTAACTTGTTTTATGCTACAAGTGTGATGTACATATAAATCTGTTCTTTGAGTGATTTGGTTTTAAATGTCGGTTTTCTCTGTTTTATTTATTTATTTATTTATTTATTTTTGTTCTTGTTGTTGGGCAGAGAGCAGATGTAGGTCTGTCAGCCCTGACCATCACTCCTGAGCGGGAGAGCGTGGTTGACTTCACCACCCGCTACATGGACTACTCCGTCGGTGTGTTGCTGAGGAAGGCGGAGAGGACGGTGGATATGTTTGCATGCCTGGCCCCTTTCGACCTGTCTCTGTGGGCTTGCATAGCCGGCACAGTGCTGCTGGTGGGCACTCTGGTGTATCTCCTCAACTGGTTGAACCCTCCCAGACTGCCGATGGGCTCGGTCTCCTCCACGACCCTCTACAACTCCATGTGGTTTGTCTACGGCTCCTTCGTTCAGCAGGGTGAGTTTGTGCGTGAGCGTGTGAAATGCTTTGTGTTGAAAGAAGAAAGAGTGAGAAAAAAAAGTAGAGATAAAGAGAACAGCAGGGCAGAGAGATAATTCTTTCCGTTTAAAGTGTGTCTGTTTGTAATGGTGGATGTGTGTGCACCAAACATTATATATGACAAAAGGAGAAAAATACTGAGATAGGAGTCAAGGCAGTGTTGAAATTATACGCAAATCATATCTGCACTTTCTGGTTTTCTGTCAAATTCTTAAAGGGTCAAAAGCTGTTTTTTGGACAAAAGATGGAAAATCAAAGAGTGCGAATAGCAAAGGGGAGGGGTAGCCTAAATAAATGGGAAATAAGGGAAAAGAAAGATGAGGGGAAACTGCGTCAGTGGCTGTCAGGGTATTTTTATCTTCAACATGTTGAGCAAACATCAATTGATGTCATTAATTACCAGCAATATTTTGGCATGTTTTGCTACAGACGCTTTGTGAAAGCGCTAAGGCCAGTTCCAGTGTTACGAATGTGACATTTGCAGTCACAATTTAAAATGGAGCTTCTGAGGGAAAGTACAAGTTATAGCAAACCATTCATAAGAATTTTACTAAACCCCTGTAGATCTTGCTGTAGACTTCTTTCTCGTTTTAAAGAGATTAACTTGGAGAATGGACTAAAATGAAAGTGTTTGTATGGACTCCAGAATCCAATAGCAGCAATACCTACAGAATGAAAGTTTGGCTCTCCTGTGTTTATGCTGATCATTGTCTTTTTAAGGAAATATGGACATGAGTACTTGTGAAAGCCTCTAATAGGCTGTTCGTAATATATGCTTTTATTTAATATTTATATATCGGTCAGACCGATATTAATGTAATAATTTATAATTTTGAGGTATTTTTACAAAAAAATGTTGGTTTTCATTTGAAAAACATTCACAAAAAGTGTTTTAACATCATAGTGTATTCCAGCCTTTAGTTTTAAAACAATTAGATACTGCTAGTATAAGCAATTTAAGCATTTCAAGTGTATGCATCACAGTCGAAACACACCGTATTACAAGTAGTGTATAGGAGAACATATGCCTATACGTCTGCCTTTGCTTCTTTGGTCTTTTGAAAACGTTTATGTAGACAGTGTGCAAACATGAGCAGTTGAGAAGTAAAAATCCCTATTTTTGAAACCATCAAACGTAGATTGTGTTATTTTGGTTGCACTATTCGTGTTGAGGGTAAACAATACAATGTATTTTAATAATTTTGTTAGAAAGGATTAATACAGTAAAATTGAGACCTAAACGAGGTTACATTCTTTGGATAAACACTTCATTATCCAATGGAAAGGTTGACATTTGCATGAAGTTGTACTTAACCAAAAATCAGTAAATTTACATGATCTGGTTATAATAATGATGATTATAATAAGACAGCCTAATTGCTCCCTTGTATCTGGGTTCATTTCTGTTCTAATTGCAATCTCTGCTTCTTTTTGAAACATGCTCATTATGGTGAGAAATCAGTTTATTAATGCGCTTTCATCATACCGCTGAACCGAGTTTGGTATCTTTTTAGGATGAAATTGTTTAAATGGAGCTGATTACATGCTGTGGAACAGGCTACAGCACCAGAATCAAATAGAGGTGCAAACGTATACGAACAATTGCACTGTGTGCTCACATGCATTCCCCCAACCACTTAAAACATCACTATCACCCTTTGTCTTGCAGAACTGTTTGATGTTTTGCAGAGAGCTAGTTGTACAAATACATCCTATCTCTAAAACAAGAGAGAAGGGAACAGGGAGAGAAGGGACATAGCTGGGATGGCATAGCTAGATTCGCTCTCTTTGAAGAGATACTTTCATCTGCCTCACAAAGACCTCTGCCTTTTTCCTCCGATGCTTCTTTGACTTTTTGTTTTATATATCCTCCTTAAATAAATTTAATTTTCATAGTCATTTCTGTGTTGCTTCCTTCTGTATATTTTATACACAGCGAATTAATTACATGTGAGCTGTTTGATATTGTTGGACCTTTCCAATTCATATTAATGTTAAATGAATATTCTCAGTTCAAATCAGTCGACTACCAAAATTGTACTGTTTAATGGTAAAACCATTTCGCAAATCTACTTTTTTGTTGCCATGACAACGCTGAACTGTAAACCCTGAAATCACAGTAAAATCGGTGAGGCCTTCACACATTAAGTGTTTTAATAATTTTGCATTTCAATTATATATATATATATATATTTTTTTTTTATTATTTTTTTTTTTATTTATTTATTTTTTTAATAAATTATATTATTTTATTTATTTTGTTATGTTTTTTTTTTATGTTACAGAACAGTAGTCAATTTGGAAATTTTGCGGCACCTGGCATAGGTTTTGTGAACGACTTTAACACGCGACTGAATTAAAGTTAAATCTGGGGCCCTGTGGCGGCGCTATTAGTCATTACCCTTTCAGTCTAATCACTTTGACGTTACAAATGGGAACTCGCCAGAGAGACCAATTGCCTTTGAGCTTCAAATAAAAGGCCAATGAGTATTGGAGTCACTGATTGCATTCAGGTGCACCTCATCACTACGCAGCATTTCGCAGCGCTTGACAGCGTTCACTGGGCGGCTGTCAGCGGATCCTGCAGGCTGGTGGCCTTTTTCAAGGCCGGCTGTGCCAGCTTTTTGCAATCCAGTGAGCATAGACCTACTGAGTGCACAGAGTTGCCGCGAAAGGTCTTCCCTGGGCAATCCAGGAGAAAAGAGCAAATTATCGCAGTTGGTGACGCGTTCTCCGGAATGTCGATCCGAGTTTCCACACCTCGTCGGACGGACACGATCGCTGCCTCACGTGTCAGGGCTGAGAACACGCTGAGGCGGCATTCGTGGATGGATCATGCGCTCATTGCGAGTGGATTTCCATGGCTACGTTGAGGACCCGCCTCTCATTCATGCGACGGCTACCCTGGTGTTTGAATCGGTTTGGATAAACCGCGTGTGCCCTCGGCCGACCCATCACGGCTGGATGATTGGTATCTGGGGTCTAGGACCACGGCCCGGCTGTGTTCCCCCCCAGTGCCTTTCTTTCCGGAGGTGCATGAGGAGCTGACCAGGTCGTTGCGAATCCCGTATTCGTCACGCCTGCACCCAGTCTCCTCTTCCCTCGCTGCTCTCGATAGCGGTGCCAAAAGGGGGTACGTGAGAATCACTAAGGTCGAGCACGCTGTTGCGGTGCATTTATGCCTGCATGGTGCCTCGGCCTGGCAGGCCGCGGCTTCCCTCCAAGGCATGTAAGCTTTCATCCGCTCTGGCAGGCAGGGCTTACTATGTTGCCGGGCAGGCTTGTACTGCCTTGCATGCTATGGAATCCCCTAGCAACCCGGCTAGGATCCTGGATAGCGCTTCCCAGCCCCTCGCGGTGGTTGATATGGGCGGAATGCCTTGGCTATGCGATTCAGTTCGCCAGGCGCCTGCCCAGGTACCGAGACATCTGCTACCCAACTGTCCGCTCGGATACGGATGCCCCTGTCTGCGTGCAGTCCCACTGGTGAAGGACGCAATCGAACCTGTCCCTCCAGCCGAGATGAGGTCAGGGTTTTACAGTCATTACTTCATCGTGCCCGAAAAGAGCGGTGGGCTGAGACCCATCCTGGATCTGCAGGCTTTGAATCTGTCCCTTCACAGGCTGCCATTCAAAATGCTCACCCAGAAGCGAATACTAACATGCATTCGGAGCCAGGATTGGTTCACAGCCATCGACCTGAAGGATGCGTTCTTTTATGTCTCGATCTTGCCTCGACACAGACCCCTTCTGCGGTTTGCTTTCGATGATTGAGCATATCAGTACAAGGTCCTACACTTTGGCCTGTCCCTATCTCCCCACATCTTTACGAAGGTCACGGAAGGTGCACTCTCCCCTCTGTGGCAGATGGGCATCCGCATTCTCAACTATCTCGACGACTGGCTGATAATAGCTCACTCGAAGGATCTGTTGTGCATGCACAGGGACCTGGTGCGATCTCAGTGGTGCTTTCTTTCCTGCAGGAGAAGTTGGAGCACAGGCTGTCCCCTTCGACTCTCAAAGTCTCAGTCTCCTCACTGCGTTGGCCTCCATCAAGAGGGCGGGGGACCTACAAGCCTTCTCTGTCGACGAAGAGTGCCTAGAGTTCGGCCCGGCTGATTCTTCAATTTTTTTGAGACCCCGGCCCGAATACTTGTCCAAGATTCCTACCACGCCCTTCCGCGATCAGGTAGTGGACCTGCAAGCTCTGCCTCAGGAGGAAGCAGACCCAGAGTTGTTGTGTCCTGTACGTGCATTGCACCTCTACACTGACCGCACTCGGAGCATCAGACGCTCCCAGCAGCTCTTTATCTGCTATGGTGGTCAGCAGAAAGGGAATGCTGTCTCCAAACAGAGGTTGGCCCATTGGGTGGTTGAAGCCATCTCCCTGGCTTAAGGTTGCGTGCAGACTTCTCTGCTGACAAACTTGAAAAGGCAATTGGTCACACTGGCGAGTTCCCATGTGTAACGTCTCCGTTCCCTCCATCAGGGAACGTGGGTTACATTCGTAGCCTAGACGTTTTGTTTGTCCACCTACTATATATATATATATATATATGATCTGTTACTGTTGCAAAGATATGTAAAGCCTGTGACACTGTTAACACATCCTGAGTAAACTAAGCCTCAGTTGCTTTTGAATGGTTTTAAATTAAATGTACCTTTTGTAACATCTTTTAAATCCCAGAAGATCTTCCAGACATGTTTTATTTTTTTTTTATCTTTGTGCATTTGTAAGTAAAACCTGTAGATTTGTAATTAATACCAAGCTCCCTGATGTCTTAAGCTTACTAAAGGAGCCACGTTAATTAACTGAAAAAAAAAAAAAAAAACATTTGTTGCTATAAGATCTTTGAAGCCAACCACTGATCACTCCGCAAGCTTTCTTGTGTATACTGTAGCTTTGTAATGAACTGCAATTCACATTTTCCCTTTATGATATGCTGCAGTCTTAATAAGCACTTTAACTAACAGCACTTTTTACTATGCTGCATCAGTTTAGACACTGAAACACAGAACAGTTGTGCAGAATTTAACATACTGCATCAGTATGTTTTATTTTAGCATCTTGTTTTTCTTTATTAAATTAGATCTTATGGGCATGGGGAGCTATGGGAAGGGCTTAAGGCTTAAGCTCAAAATGCCCTAAATGTGTTGTTTCTGTTTTTTTAATTACCTTATGTTTCCCACAAAGTTTTCAAGCCCAGCCACATATAAAAATCATTCAAAGATGCAATCTGTTCTGAAAATTGTAGTTTATTCTGCAGAAAAAGTAAAGCTAATTTAAATTACTGCAGACGCCTTCTTTTGTGCCAGCATCCCCAAAATGTGTATAGGTCTTGTTGCAAAATCTGCAAATCTTTTCGAAAATCTGATGTTTAATTGTCCTGCGCATCCATTTTAACAGCCTGCTTAATTCCCCCTTGTCATGCTGTAACTCAAACAAAGCAAGTTTCTAATATTAGATTAATAATATTATAACATGTGATATTAAAAGCGTGTGTACCTTTTGTTTAAGGATTTTTTCTTTTAGTTAATTCATAACATTTTTAGACAGGTCAACATTTTACATTTTTAGTTTTGTGAGAAGAAAAATATTTTATTTCATTTAGCCGCACCACGTGGAAATGCTGTTTTCATTTACATCAAAGCATAAATACGTATATAAGTAGTACTCATGTGTCGCAGCAGACACAGAACAATGTACAGTTTCGCAAAGAGACACAGAGGAGATGAATCGTTGAATAAATGACTTTTTTTTTTTTTTTGTGTAAAAAAGTATTATCACAGCTTCATAAAATACAGATTGAACCACTGATGGCTGATTATTTTACAATGTCTTTCATACTTTTCTTTAGCAGTCATCTAGACAGTCAAAAGCCGCCCAGTTTTTATTCAAAATATCTTAAAATGTGTTTCGGAGCTTTTACGGTTTAGAATGACATGGGGGTAAGTGATTGATGACAACATTTTCATTTTGTGGTGGAGTAGCCCTTTAACATTTGCTGTTAATGCATGCCATATTTCAGTATTTCATCAAAGAGCATCCAAAAACGTCTGGGCTAAATTCCAAATATCCTCTGACCCTTCAGCATCCCTTAGCTTGGTAAGCTTTTGTACGACCCATTAGAAGTGGTTTCCAAGGCATATACTTCTGTTAAGGTTTGGGCACATACAGTTTGTTCAGAAAATATAAAAATCTAGTATTCTTCCACGTAAGGTTTATTCACTAAAACAGTCAGGATAATGTTTGATCCTAGATCTCAAGGTCGTTTTCACAAGTCGTCACAGAGGTGGGTTAATTTCGAAGTTCTGTGGCATCAGAAGAGAATGAAGTGAAACAGACTACAAGGAGGTGGAAAAAATAGAAAGAGGGATAGGTGACAGGTTCAATCACTCTAACTTTCAAATGTCTTGCAATTAGGTGAGTTTCTGTGGCTCACCGATGCAAAACACAGTTACCCTTTCAGTCGAATCACTTCGACGTTACATATGGGAACTCGCCAGAGAGACCGATTTGCCTTTGAGCT
>JAUCMU010000143.1:12811980-12841836 GCA_032275025.1 Enteromius treurensis
CTCTGGCGAGTTCCCATATGTAACGTCTCCGTTCCCTCCTTCAGGGAACGTGGGTTACGTTTAGTAACCTAGACGTTTCATTAGGTTTGGAAAATATTTCACTAAAGTCCAGAAAGAGCATATCATTAGCAAATAATGATTTAAAAATATTATCCAAGTAAACTCAATAGGATTGTCCATTTAGGTTTAAAGAACATTCCCCTAACATGCTTTCTCTAAGACTATTTATTTATGTATTTTTAAATCTTGTCTATTTTTATTTACTTGTTTAAAAACAGTGTACCATTGTAAAACCAGCCTGTTCATGTGTTCTGCATTTTTTCCAGCCTGCCTCCGAGGTCTTTACGTGAATACTAAGAGGCCTACTACACGTTCTTAATTAAATTTGCCATACTGTACTGTATGTACAATTATGGAGTTCTCTTTAATGAAGTATTTGAAACTCAGGCTCTCTTTAGGGCAACCTCTTTTTAATATAATTGATTTTTCTTAAATCATGCTGAGATCTGCTTATAGCTGTGTAACATTGATTTATTTTCACTGCAGTTTGAAATATCCATTACACATTATGCTCTATACTCTTTCCCTCAGTAACATGCCACGCTCAATAGAAAGCCACATAGACACAATGATATAGTTAAGAGTCACTGCACATTATATCATGCTACCTAGTCAGTTTTACTCACCACCCACCTGAAATTAAAACTAACTTTAATGCATGTCTTTGAGAAACAGGCTTAACTTCTCACGCTAGTGTGAGCAGTATGTTCAGCATAGTTAGTGAGTGCTGTAGCATTAGCAAAGCTTATATGTTGTCAGTATGAGTCATGGTCTGCATAATCAAGATACGTGCGTGAGAGAATACTCCGCATACAGCTCTTCATCTTTAGATAACGAAGAGAGGAGAGATGGACACAGGTGCTCAGCTTTCTGACTCCAAGTATCTTCAAAGTGTGTTAAATTACGTATTTATGATGTTCATGTACATTACCAATCAAAAGTTTAGGCACAAACTTTAAATTTTTTTAATGTAAATTAAAAAAAAAAAGTTGTATTTAGAGTTTTAAGTTGTGTTACACATACTACCATTTAAGCTTAGGGAAGATTTCTTAAAAAATATATATATATAATAGTGTTGAACTCACATTGACTGCATTTACTTACTGTCAAACATTCAACTGATTTTGTAAAATATTATTATTATTATTTAAGTCAGACAGAGTCAGACCTCGGGTGTGTAAGTGTACTATGTGTAAGCATGACTGTCACAAACCATGAATAATTCACTGTATTTTATTTTAGTTGAAAGTGTACGCCAATGGCAAAACTGGCTCTTGATGAATTCTGTCACATCAGCACTGTGTGACTAAGTGAATTAGATCCAAACACCATCCAGGAAGATTGAAAATGGTCAGTGACAGCTGGCCTTTCTAGAAAGATAATTCATCTGTCAATCATCTCTACAATTATACTAGCATTCCCCTTAAATGTGGGAGTGTAGAGTCAGACGAACTCTCCACCTCCTTCTGAAAGGTTCGTCTGAAGGCCCACCTCCACCGAGGGAGGACAGGAGCCTTTGTTTAATTCACGCTTCGTTTCACACAGTTTTTCCCAGGCTTGGCGCTCACATGAAGAGCTGGGCGTGTTTGCTGTAACCTTGGCCTTTTGAGTTCATAATTCATTCTGCCTAGCCTGAACATGAATGACACAAATGACTCATCATGATGAAATAATCAGACACTCTAAATGAAAACCCTTTTGAAATTAATTCATGAGGCCCTGCATCCCCTGCCCTCCAGTTTCTGATTAAATAAAATGAGAAAAATTGATAGTGACAACGAGGGGATTAAATATTAACCGCACACCGACTGACAGCGCAGACGTCTCCAACTTAAGGAGGCTGATTTGCTCCTTCGTAGGGGAAAGCCCAAAAAAGAATGGTGCTGCAATCTTTTGATACGACAGTTTCCACTATTCTATTCAACAGATACTTTAAGGTCTCGAATAATTGGCTACTGTATGAAATAACCTGGATGTGTCTTTTTTTTTGTGCCAATTTCTTTACCAGTAAATACAACTGCAAAAAATTACTTTCCTTACTTAGTCGCACTTTACTAGTACGTCTGCATATGAAAGGAGTAAATATTCTAGTGAAAATATTTATGATGCTGAAACTTAAAAGATGTGTTGGTCAGCTTGATATATATGCTAAAGATCTTTAATGGCGCCTGAGGAATTGTGAGATTCAACTTTACAGCAGTGTATGAAGCGATCAGCTTTTATTGGCATGTGTTTTTTAGTGTACTGCTTGTTTTCCCAGTCACATGTCTCTGCCAGAGCTGACTGTAATGCTTTTGGAAACAGAGCAATGTTGAAAGCACCGCAGAGCCACAGTGTTTACACTTTTTCAGGGAGATCAGCCTACTAATTACTTACTTAATGTCTCTGCACATTAGACTCCGATAGGAAGTATTTTAACATTGGAAAATAAAGCAGCGGTTTTGATGGAACTTTGCAGAGTTTTTCCTAGTTTATATTTTAAGTTCTGCTTTTGCACCACGTTTTTTATGCCATTTCTAGCTGCTGAAAAGTACTGCTTCATTTGCCAAAGGTACTGTACACTCAAGCATACAATTGTGCAATGAGGGCAAAGGATGGTAAGAGGAGCACGGGCATGCCCAAAATCCAGGCCGTCTCTGTGCTTATTTAGGTTGTATATAAATCACAAGATAGGAGAGAATTAATGCTGGTCTTTTATATGGGTCCCAGGGGATTAGTATAGAGAAAATGCACCTAAAAACAGAAATGATAAAGAAAATAAACAGACTGCTTGGCTGATGGAATTTGTGGCCTTTTCGGCATACATTAACACCTTTCCCATCTGTATTAAGCACAATAACCAATGTTTTCCCTCAAATGGTAAAATAAAATAATTGTTCTTGTCTGTATGGACTCTTAAATTATATCACGTTTATTGATTCTGAAAATGAGAAACAAATCAGTGGAAGTAAAGTATCTGCTGAATCAGTCATTCTGTCCTTTTTGATCTGCTGAAGTCATCAAAAAGTGAAAGTAAATTACTGGGGTTTTCTCCAAATTTCAGATATGAAGTACTTTTTTTTGAGAACTTTGATGACTTTTGATGAAAAGCAAGAGTGAGTATTTGTCTGTAATGCTCTCAACCGTGCTTTTTTAAGACTAAGTTTGAGATGACACGTCTCACATCCTCACGTCAGAGATGTGCAGTGTATCACACTAGATTATCTGGTGTGTTGTAGGCATCCATAATGTATCACATCTCTTTCCTGAGTACCCACAACATGCACTGAAAGAGATCTCTTTCTGTGAAAGCTCGCTTGTTTTTTCCATGCATCTCAATATCTACTTCTGTTAAGTGCCTATGCCTTTAATCGCAGCATCCCCTTATTCTCACAATAACAAATTTTCAAGCAAAGACAGACATTCCGAAATTGCATTTGCATGAGAATGTGAATGTAATGAGAAATACATTTTCATATGTACTGGAATGCATCTCAATGTAATATATATACTGTGTGTGTGTATATATATTAACACGCACACACACACAATAATTTATATTAAATATTTGTTATATATATCGCATATATATATCGCATGTACTGTGTATATTTATTAAGTATATATAAATACAAACACATGCATGTATATGTTTAATGAAAATATGTTTTATTTATAAATTAAATATATTTAGATATATTATCAAACATAAGAAAATAAATGTATAAATGCATTTATATGTAAATACTTTTAAAATATATACTGTTCTTGTGTGTTTTAATATAAACATAATAAATGAACGCAGCATAAACACATATATTATGTAAAGAAAAACTTATTTTGGATGCGATTAATCGCGATTAATCATTTGACAGCACTAATACATATATATATATATATACTTTTTTTATATCTTCATGTTTCAGTTTTCATTTACATTTTTTAAATTAAGTGGTAGAAATTTTGCTTTGCTTGTATTCTTGTATTGTAGTAATTCAGATATGTGCTTTTGTTATTTGTATTTATTTATTTATTATTTATTTAGTGTTTTATATAAAACATTTGACAAGTCATGGACAACAAAGTTTAAGTTTTTCATCTAACATTTAGATTTTAATTTATTTCAGCTTCATTTCAATTATGAACAAATACTGTAACACTGGTCATCTATCCCTGTAAATCCCTGTTCAACTGTTGGGTTACATACAATTTATTTTATATATTTTATCTTTTACATTTATTTGTTTGTTTGTTAATTTGCATAAGAAAAAAACACCTTTCTTAATTACATTAGTGACTGAATATTATAGGCCTGTTCTACATATTTTGAGGCGCACTAATAGTAATGAAGATGTTCCTTGACATAAATGTCTTTGCTGCAGAATTAAAAAGCACAGTTTAACATGCTTAAACATGAAATTCATGTCCTTTGAGGTGCTAGTCTAGTTTTGTAACTGAGCTGGATGACTATATCACTCTTGACAGATTGCGTGGGTTTGCAGGTCAGCCATGTGTTTAGTAAACAGCCATGTCTAGATATAAATGCTGCAACCTAACCATAAAGGGAACTTGAATAAAGTCAAATGTGGACTTGCCACCACATTAAATACAGCCTTTAACACGTTTAATTATAGTCTAAGCTCATTACAAAGTCTGTAACTGCACATATTGCCACACATTGATGACTGATGAGAATTATGCAAACACATTTTGAAATGACCAAAATGGCATATAAAGGGTATGTTTGGACACTCGCTGTGCATTTTATCCATCAAAGGGGCAACAGAATGCAAAAACCCACAAAGTGCCTGCTACTGTGTGAACTACATCGTGATACACTCCTACAATATCTAATGGAATTAAATCACATTATGAGCACTCATGTGGGATTACATATGGATTATTCATGAAAATGTGCAGTGGATTCAAGTCGTCAATTTATAGACAGGCATCTCTGTGGGACGTTTCATTAGCATAGTTCCAGGCTGAGCCGGTGTCACACTGGAGAATCTGTTTTAAAGCTTAATTTCCCATTTTACTACATATCTTTAGAAGAAAAGGATGTGATTTTATTATTGTGTGTGTGAGAGAGGAAAAGATATCTGTCTGGCTTATTTCAGTATCTTGTAATATCCTGGATAAAATGTAAGTTATTGGGGAGTATAAATGTAAACTTAATGCACTCTAACATAATGTTCAACTAGTTTTTATTGTGCTCGGCTGGTGAGACAATGTCTTAGCTCTGAAAAGATAGTTAATGTTCCCAATTTGCACAAATTTGTTCAAAATTGAATGTGTCAAGTGCAGAGTTTTGCATTTCATACAGCACCATCATAATTACAATGCCTCCTAGCAACGGGTTTACTGGGTTTGTGGGTGTACATACATATTTCATGATTACATGTGTGTGTATGTGTGTGTATGTGTATATATGACCTTAGGTCAGCATTTAACTTGAAGCAAAGTGGAAGGTTGTAGCCTTTCGAAAGCAAGCCAAAATTGTTATTGGCGTAGTAAAGAACTCTGTATCCAATTTCTTAAGTAGATATGATACTTTAAAAAGTTTAATTTTAGTTATTTTGTTTTGAGCCCATAGTTTAGTTTTTTTTCAGCCCAAAAGGAGTCATACAGAAAGTTGTGACAATGTGGCCTTACGCCGATGTAGTGTAAAAAAAAATGTGACAGCCAGATGTGACAAGATAAAAAAAAAAAAATTGTGGTCACTTTTAGAGAATATTTGGGTGGATGATGGAACATGGAAAGCAGTTTGGCTCTTCTGACACATTTATCAGACAACAGCATTTTTAGAGCACTTTTTCTCATTCTGACATGCATCGTGAACACCTCCGTCCATTCTGGGTTCTCCACGCTTCACTTGGCTCAAAGTCATTTCTTTATATCAAAATCAAATTTGAAGCATCAGATAAAGCATTTCAAATGGTCAGTTTTAGTAATATGCATGTATTTTGATTGGGAAAACATTTTTTTATTAATGTAGATAAAAATATATATATTATGTTGTGTGTGTGTTAGAGAGAGAGAAGAATTTAAACACGAATACAACAAATTGTATTAATATATGATATATATTAGTGCTGTTAATAGGGATGTGCACGAGTACTCGATCAATCGATTACTCGAACCCATCAACGACGATCGAGCATGAAAATGATTGATTGGCTCTAAAGATGCATTTTTTTAAAATAGACTTTCCTTCTTTCTGATTGGTTATGCTGGTATTTGGGCGGTAGTCTGATATTTGATTGGTTCAGTGAGAAGTTGCGGTCTACATACGAGACCGGAGCACAGAGCGAAAATGGCTTCTAAAGCGCTCAGCGATGTCTGACAACACTTTGAAAAACTTGACGAAAAAACAGTCAAGTGTAAGATGTGAAGGGCCACATTCGTGCATATAAACACAAAAAAGCAGATGATGCTGATGCCACTTCCAGCAGTCAGACGAGCATATGAGATTTCACCATCAGACAGAAATGTGACAAAGAAGGCAGAGAAGATGATGCAGTTATTAGCAGAAATGACAGCAGGGGACTTGCTGCCTATTAGTTCTGTTGAGTACTCGTTTCTCAAACCTGTGGATTACTTGAAATGAAAAATGATCAAAAATGCCCATCCCTAGCTGTCAAACAATGAATCACAATTAATTGCATTCAAAATAGATATATTTTTAATATAGGTGTGTTGTATTCATTTATATGTAATAATTATGTACAGTAAACAAATATATTATGTTAACTGAAACTTTTACTTTGAATGTGATTAATTATTTATTATTTATATATTAATAATTATATATTTATTATTGGTGTACTAATATATATATATATATATATATATATATATATATATATCATATTTTAATGATATTCATATGTGTGTGTGTGTATATATATATATATATATATATATTTGTTTTTTTAATTAATACTTACATTTTTAACATTTAAATTATATGTATTATGTGAGGTGAAAATAAATAAACAAATAAATAAATAAATAAATAATATTACTTTTAGCTGGAATTCATGTTTAGCAAGTCCTACAGTATGCATGATTTGTTGAGATGGTGCATGTTGGCAAGTTCTCTTTGAAAAAATTGTTCCGTTGGGAGGCGTACTGTCCACCTAAGCTGTCCCTCTTTGCTTCTTTATCTTCTACCCCTGTGTGTATATGTTTCTCGCACCATATGCCTGAACCCAGCGTGTTAGCTTTGCTATCTCATAAGCTGTGACTAAAGAGATGTGTTCGAAGGTGCACCTTGTAGTTTATTTACTTGTATTTTGATGATTTACAGTGGTGAAAGTTCCAGAGTGGCTGCTTGCTGCGATAGCGGCTCGGCACTCAGGGTCGCGCTTCAGAGCATTAAACTGTATGCAAATTGATGCCAATATTTGCCAGCGAGACTCATAATGGGATAGTTGATGGCTTAAATAAATAGCAGTCATATACTGTACACACACACACATACATACATACATACATATATATATAAACACACAAACCCAAACCTGGCAGGTCTGGTGTGGTGAAAGGGAAATAAAGGTGACATGCTGCAAGGAGGCGCACTCCGGCGAAACGAGTAACATGTTTTTCCTTAAGTTATTTATCGCCAGAGTGCTTTGGAAAGAAAGAAAATAAATAAATAAAACTAACAGCACTCATCAGAAGCTACAATCTCCAGCTCTCAAGGTGCTGCAGAGATTTAAGGCTTTACAAGGTAGCAATGTATAAACCTTTGAATGTTCAGCACCAGTGGTTTCAAAGGGCTTATTTGAAGTTGCTTTAACTGCTGAGAAACGACAAACTGGAGAGGTAAATTTTCAAGTGGCTCTGAAGAAGACAGAGTTTTCAAAACATGAATTTTTAACAAGCTTATTTCACTTTTTTTTTTTTTCAAGAACATTTCAGACCAAAGACGTTTTTGTCTTTTGAACTTTAGCTGTGTATAAACCATGAAAAGACTAGAGAGATTTATATCATGACAACAACAACATAAATCTTGGGCTGTTTGAAGTTTTTCCTCAAATCTGCTAATTTGGTTGTTTGTTTTATTTTTTCTCTTCTCAATTAAAAATCATGTGTGTAGTTTCTGTGCCTCAAACAAGATTAAACAGAACTGCAAAAAATGTACACGTAAAAGCATATTTATTAACATTAGCTTTTTTATTTTTGCATTTTAATTTTGCTTATTTTTATTTTTACATTTTTGCTAATTTATTTTAATTTTAGTTTTAGTCCTTTCAGTACTTTCACCAGTACATTTACCATTTTTATTTTAGCTAAAATGTTTCATTTAATAGTTTTATTTTATTTTAAAATAAACATATTATTTTATTTCAGTTTACTTTAGGTAATTTTTAAAATAATTTTGGTATTAATTTAACAATATCAGCATTTTATTACATTTTAACTTTTTTGGTTCACTATTGATGATCTAGTGGTTTTAATATTATATATAATTGATTAATGTTTATGTTAATGATTATTGTGATCATAACATCTTAATCCTAGGATATGTTCAGTCTTAAGGAGTAAAAAGTCAGCAGGCAAGTGCTTCGTATCCCATCAGTCAAGATGTTTGGAAATAAACCCTGTGACATTCTTGGCCGTCTTCAACCTCTCTACTAGAGTGTGTTGACGAGATGTGTATGCACTCATCCTCAGCTATATTTACAAGGCTTCTATAAGCCATGAAGGGCTCTTGACTGCTTCATGGCGTCTTGTGCCACTTGGGAATCCACTTAATTCGGAGTGTCCTGGTTGCTCTGATCCTGCTGCTGGGAATCAGAGTCCAAGCACACACCAAAGTTATCTGTCAATTTAAACATCTACAATACCTTAAACATACGTGCAATTTCAGTTTAATAACAAGTGATATGTTCTTAAAACCTAAATATTAAAATGTAAAAAAAAAAAACTTTCATAATGCAAAATTATCTCAGACACTACCAAGAGTTACATTCCTTCTTTACAAGCTTTTTGTCTCTGTCATCCACGCATTGTCTCTGTTTCTGTCTCTCAGTAGGTGTTAGCTCACAACGAGGGGTTGAGAGGAGTGCGTAGCCCCTGGCCTGCTGCTGAATCAAAAGCAAGCAGTGAGAAACCTGCAGGAAATGGGGCTTGCTGATTTGATGTGCGTGGCAGGGCGGCTTTGAACCCCAGTTGCTGGGTGTGCAGATATAAGCTACATTACTGTCCTGCTCATTTTCTAAAGATCAACATCCTGCAGCCACAGAGAATGGTGTGCAATCAGTCCACGCTACATGCCACGATTCTATATGCATTGCCAATCATATCTGATAACAGTAGGCTGCCCTACCTCTATTAATGTTCTGCTTACCGCTGGTCACATTTCACTGCAGATCATTACCAGTGCAGGACTGAACATTTTTCATCAACACGGCCTATTTTGGTCAACTAAACCTTTTTGACCTGAAATATTTGCTTACAAAAATATACCCTAAGGTTCTAAGATAAATTCAGCATCACACATGAATGTTCACGGTGCCAATGTAGGTTAGTGTTAGTTGATTCATTTATTTATCATCCTTATGATTAAATTAGTAAGCTTTTCATCAACTTATGAACCCCCTGCTGTTCCTTCACAAACCTATTATACAACTTATTTAGGGGTGGGAATCTTCAGGCACTCGATGATCCGATTCAAAAACAATTCTTGATCTACATTTTCCCCCCAGTTAATTATATACAGTACATCTTTATAGCTTTGCATTCTAACCAAAATTAAAGTTTCTATGAGTTTTTTATTAATAGTTGGAATATCTGTGTGTCAGTACTGCCATCTTAAAAGTAGTTTTGTGAATCTTGGCTACTTTTTAAAACAATTACTTGCTCTGGATTGCATGTTTTGTTGTGCTCTGAAAACATAAATGGCAGTGTGTACATCAGTTTCATATAAAAGTATTCGAAAATGCAAGTGCATTTAACCGCAGCTGTGATCAGCTGCTTCAGGACAAAGAAACACAAAACGCATGTGAAGCCTGTCAGAGTTTTGTGCATCTAATAGAGCTGCATTCCAAATGGTATAAATGAACGCATATCCAAAGCAAAACAAGGCGGGTGGAGCAAACACACTGTAAAGCAATCTGCACGTGTCTCGTAGCGCAAAGTCAGTGCAATGAAGCCCATCGCATTTATCCACCTTTTTCTTGACGTAAAAAATGGGCATGGCAATTTGTAAATTCTATGAGTCTAGATTCCGGTGTCATCCATGTCCAGCTATTTTTACAACCTAGGCTCTTTGGAAACTGTCCCTCTCTCCCCGCGTCTTCACGAAAGTCGCGGAGGGTGCACTCTCCCTTCTATGGCAGATAGGCTTCCGCATCCTCAACTATCTCGACGACCGGCTGATAATAGCTCACTCACGGGATCTGTTGTGCATGCACAGGGACATAGTGCTACGGCACCTCAGTCATCTGGGTCTTCAGGTCAACCGAGAGAAGAGCAAACTCTGCCCAGTGCAGAGGATCTCTTATCTCGGTATGGAGCTGGACTCGTTGAAATGACTGCCAACCTCACCAGCGAGCACGTGCAGGCCATGCTGAACTGCCTATATACATTCAAGCACTAGACAGTGGTTCCTCTCAAAACCTTTCAGAGGCTCCTGGGTTATATGGCAGCTGCAGCCACGGTCACGCCGCTGGGCTTGCTTCATACGAGACCGCTTCAGCAGTGGTTACACAATCGGGTCCCGAGATGGGCATAGCACCTTGGCACACTCCGGATTGGCGTGTCCCCGCAGAGTCACCGCCTCTTCAGCCCGTGGACCAACCCTGCTTTCCTTCGGGTCGGAGTACCCCTGGGACAGGTGTCCAGGCATGTAGTGGTCAAGACGGATGCTTCCTCCACGGGTTGGGGTGCTGTATGCAGCGCGCAATCAGCTTCGGGCCCCTGGACAGGCGTCCAGCTGCTTTGGCATATAAATTGCCTCGAGTTGTTAGCAGTACTTCTGGCCCTGTGTCGCGTCGTGCTGTACCACAAGCACGTGCTGGTCCGGACGGACCACACAGCGGCCATTGCGTGCATCAAAAAACAAGGTGGTCTACGTTCCCGCCGCATGTCACAACTCGGCCGTCATCTGCTACTGTGGAGTCACAAGCGGCTGAAATCGCTGCACGCTGTTCACATTCCAGAGATACTCAACCATGCAGCCGATCTGCTCTCACGGCAGTCCACCCGCCCTGGAGAATGGCGGCTCCACCCCCAGGTAGTCCAGCTGATAGTGACAGGTAGTGCACGCCAATATTCATTGGCCTTTTGTATAAAGTTCAAAGGCAATTGGTCTCTCTGGTGAGTTCCCATATGTAACGTCTCCGTTCAGTCCTTCAGGGAACTTGGGTTACGTTCGTATCCTAGACGTTTGCTTTTCTATTGTGGATAGCAACCTTGCTTCTCAGCGGACAAGAGAGACGCGAAGACAGGAGGTCCAATGAGCACTGAACATTTAATAAAAAATCAAGGGTACACAGGGGCTGACAAAAACGCAGAGGTATATATATATATATATATATTCAGACTAATCAAGACAAAATACGAAACACCCGGGACACATGGCTGGCAGGGAATGAACACTAATGAGAGTGACGCGGGGAGACATGACAAAACATAAACACAAGGACAAGGAGAGTGTGACTTTATGCTTGATATTGAAAATTGGTGTGTCCTATCATGTTATTTAAATGTATTTACACTGTGGTTTGTAGTACTGTTTTACCATTTGCCGCTGTTGTTATTCTCGTCGTTATTTACATATAGCATCTTGCGAACAGATATAATAGATAATGTAATCGATAGAAATCGTTAAATAATGGTATAATTTAAAAATTATTTGTAAAAGTCTTGTATACTTTGTATCGATACTGAAACAATTTTTACAAATGGGGCTTCAAAATTTGATCGGATTAATAATAAAGACTATCACAAATTAAAAATGAATTAGGCCTATTTTAAAAGCACTGACTGCTACTACTGGACATTTGTATCTGCTTTCTGCACCGTGTACATGAACACAATGGCTAACCAGAGCTGTCTGACTTATAATTTATAATTTAATGTATTTGTTAATTTTATTTAGATTTTAATTTCTAGTTTATTACAACTAGTCGAAATTAACATCTGGTTCACAAATTATTTAATTATAAAATTATTGCAGTGGCACACACAACGAGATGTTGAAGAAATGTCACCAAACATTCCAAAAGAAGCCAAAAATACAATCAGGAGATTTTTCATAGTTGTAATATGATATTACGTTTATAATGTAGACTGTGGAACACCCAATAAACACAGGAAGTGACCGACCTGAGAAATTGAGAACGCTGTGATCAACAAGTTGTTGACATGGTGTAAATAGAGGTTTATTCTACTTTGTTGATTACAATGAGAGTTCAGAAGTTAGGGCTCAGTGGTTGCTCTGTGTGAATTAACTTGTAGTATCACATTGCTAGCTTTTGGTGTGTGATTAATTCAATAACAGGGCCAGTGTGAAATTGACTGTTTAGGCACTGTTTTCATTTGCAGTTGCACAAAATGGGAGAAGTAATTCAGGATCACAGTTTTCAAGTGGACAGAAAATACAACATGCTTTGTTTCTGTTATTATTGTGCAGTCCTACTCTGACTCAATCTGGTATTTGTATTTGAAATAATCATATTCAAGCTCTGATATGCTGCATCGTGAACAGAAGCACATTTTTGTAACTTCACACACCAGCACATGATCTTTCGGGAGGTTGGTTGTAGTTGACTTTTCCAGCTGGCTTCAGCTCATAGAATAATTTTAGCATGAAATGTTCCGATTAATCCTTAAAAGCACTGTGTTTTTGACACTTTTGCTTTTCCCTTTCTGCAGCTTAGCATTGCTCACATATCCATACAAGTGTGAGATTGGGCTCTTTTTAACTTCAGATACTTATTTTTTAATGTATCATTACAGTAATATTTCCCTAAGCGCCAACTCCAACCTTAAATTTAGAGGGCCTCCTGTAGCTGTGTTCAGTCTTATTTATATAAAGTCTCAGGCTCATTATTTTGTACATTCATTTGCTTTTGCAGGCTCCAGGCCAGAGTTTCTGCACCAGTATGAGCACTCAACTAAACTGTGCTTTTTTGTTTTTTAAAACTATAGTTAGAGATGCTTTCTCCTATAAACATATTTGCTTAAGGATATCAGAAGTACTGTAGGTTACAAACCTCTATTGTATCTCTCCTATCTTCACTAAAATGTATATTTCATTGCACTGCCATCCAGTTCCTACCATTATCTTCTTTTTGAAGCACTGCTGAGTATGGAAATGAGCTTTTTAGTCGATTGCCTTGATTTTGAACAAATGTTCTCTCTGAGAACTCTTACAGATGTTGGTTTTGTTTGTATGATTATTTTTCATTTCACATATGCGCTTGGGTGCGAAGAAAATCAGTCAAATTTTAGCCTCATTTTATTTAGAACTAAAGTTTCGTTATACAGAAAAGAAACACATGTAAATCTACCTGAAGTATGCATGTACGTTTTATGTGAAAACTGAAATCTCATGGTCTGATGGATTTAATTCCTTTGTTGAAAGCTGAGAGAAGCTTGTTGAGTATTCACTGACATTTGCTTAAACTGATGCCCACAATCTCTGAGGTTTACATAGCAGATGAAGGAAGCAGTGCCCTTTAAGTAGGGCACTCCCTAACCTTAAAATCGGATAACCAAAGATTGTTGATTATAAAAAAAGAAAATGAGTGGGCCAATTTGCTCTTGTGGACTTGTTTGCTGAAATTAAAATTGCAAAATGTTTGGGTGGTGCAGAGAGTAAACAGCCTGCGGGACGTATGTATGTGAGTCATCTAAAAACTTTCTTTAATAAGACAGCTCATCTCAGTGGACCCCCTACAGAAATAAAGTTGTCAGATACCTTATTGAGTGCTGAAATGCTTGGCACTTACCACACAGGGCTAGAATTATATGGGAAGCCACGAGGATAGATGGGACTAATTTTTTAACAGTTTTCAGTGTTGCTGCGAGCCTTGAATTGTGTAGATCCATCATTATTGTGGAATGCGGTACTTTTGGAGAAGCTGCTGTCTTTTCTGGCTGGTGAATTAGCAGTCATCTGAAATGCAGAATAAACAGACGTGCTTTTGCTCTGACTGGGGACTGGGGAAATGTAGATTTGACATTACAATTGATGGCCTTTTTTGTCTGACTCAAATGGACTTTTTTTTTTTCCATTGTTAAAGTCTCAGTTGTTTGGATCTTGCACACTCGAATACCTCCATTTGTTTCCAGTCTGTACTGCACAACTAAAGATGAAGCTTTTTTTATTCAAACTACATAGAGAAATGTAACGATGCATTTAACTATATAAATAGCTGCGGACAACCATGCCATATTATTATTTCACTGAGGAGATGCTCACAATGCAAAATAAATAAATGATCAATGCTTTTGTCCTATTTAACAGGGGGGAAAATCTAAATGCCCAAGATATGCTAGAGATGTATATGCATATTTTCTGTGTATACTTCAAGTACTGTGATATAGGTTATTTATTATGTCTTATTAAATTGTAAACATTTGAACATATTTTAAATACGTATATTAATATACAAACATAATTAGAGAATGTAGCTTCAGTTAATTTTTTTAAATCATAATTTACTAATTTTACCTTTTTTATATTTTTCAAGTTTAGCAAAACTGTCACCAGAATGACTCTTTTGATCCATCATATGATGAATTAAAATAGATTTGGTTGCCAGGTCTTTATTTAAAAGATATTTGAAAAGCTCACATGTCTGATGCAGATTCAAAGATGGCACAATCATCAGCCTTTTTTGTTTGCTCTTTTCTCCTGTTTCTCTACAGGTGGTGAGGTGCCCTACACGACTTTGGCTACAAGGATGATGATGGGGGTTTGGTGGCTCTTTGCTCTGATAGTCATCTCCTCCTACACAGCAAATCTGGCTGCTTTCCTCACCATCTCCCGCATCGAGAACTCCATTCAGTGAGTGCACACATTTATTCAAAGTGTCACTCTTGCATCTAGCATCAAACACTGTAATCATCCGCACAATAACAAAACAACAAACAACTTTCTCTTTAGCTTTCGATCTTCATCTCAGTAAGATATGCTGTTGTGTAGTTTAAGCATCACTAACAAAGAAAGGGATTTTATTTTGTTTGGGTAAGAATGGTATTAATTGGTATTAATGGAATTTTCATTCCTGCAGTGTAAATCTCTGTCCTGTTTTTAGGAGACAAAAATGTGTCAAGGCACAGAAGTTGTGTTCAGGTGGTGCTCAAACTCCTACTTCACAAATACAAACCCGATTCCAAAAAAGTTCCAAATTTTATTCAGTATAGAACATAGATGACATGTAAAATTTAAAAAAAGTTGGGACAAGGTCATGTTTACCTCTGTGAGGCATCCCATCTTCTTTTTACAACAGTCTGCAAACGTCTGGGGACTGAGGAGACAAGTTACTCAAGTTTAGGAATAGGAATGTTGTCCCATTCTTGTCTAATACAGGCTTCTAGCTGCTCAACTGTCTTAGGTCTCCTTTGTCGCATCTTCCTCTTTATGATGCACCTAATGTTTTCTATGGGTGAAAGATCTGGACTGCAGGCTGGCCATTTCTGTGACTGGGTCCTTCTTCTATGCATCCATGATGTTGTAATTGATGCAGTATGTGGTCTGGCATTGTCATGTGGGAAAATGCAAGGTCATCCCTGAAAGAGACGGCATCTGGATGGGATCATATGTTGTTCTAGAACTTGGATATACCTTTCAGCATTGATGGTGCCTTTTCAGATGTGAAAGCTGCCCATCAGAGATGCATGCTTCTAAACTGAACTGTGATAACAACATGGATTGTCCTTGTCCTCTTTAGTGCGGATGACATGTCTTCCCAGTTTTCCAAAAAGAACTTCAAATTTTGATTAGCCTGACCACAGAACAGTTTGCCACTTTGCCACAGTCCATTTTAAATGAGCCTTGGCCCAGAGAAACGCCTGCGCTTCTGGATCATGTTTAAATAAGGCTTCTTTTCTGACCTATAGACTCTTAGCCGGCAACGGCGAATGGCACGGTGGATTGTGTTCACCGAAAATGCTTTTTGAAAGTATAGTCCTGAGCCCATATTGTGATTTTCAGTATAGTAGCATTCCTGTTTGTGATGCCATGCCGTCTAAGGGCCCGAAGATCACGGGCATCCAATGTGGTTTTCCGGCCTCGACCCTTACACAAAGAGATTGTTCCAGATTCTCTGAATGGATGAAATTATGCACTGTAGGTGGGGATAACTTCAAACTCTATGCAATTTTTTGCTGAGAAACTCCTTTCTGATATTGCTCCACTATTTTGGGGGGATATTGGTGATCCTCTGCTCATCTTGACCTCTAAGAGACACTGCCACTCTGAGAGGCTCTTTTTATACCCAATTATGTTGCCAATTGACCTAATAAGTGGAAAATGTATCCTCTAGCTGTGCCTTATGTGTACATTTGACTTTTCCAGCCTCTTATTGCTACCTGTCTCAACTTTTTTGGAATGTGTCTTTAAATCCAAAATGAGCCCATATTTGGCCTGAAATTTCAAAATGTTTCACTTTCAGCATTAGATTTGTTATCTGTATTCTATTGTAAATAAAATATACGTTTATGAGATTTGTAAATTATTGCATTACTTTTTTATTCACGATTTGTACAGTGTCCCAACTTTTTTGGAATCAGGTTTTAAGTTCATGTGTGTGTTTGTGTAACTACCTTACCATTTTTTGGGGCAAATTTTTACCCAGAAGCGAGTTAAACCTTACATTGTGTGTGTGTGTGTGTGTGTGTGTGTGTGTAAAAAAACTCCTGGGGGCATGCAAACTCCCTGTTTTAATTTCCTGTGGCACAAATTAGATCTATTATTCCGGTGAGAATGACGTCAGACGTCTCTGCACCAGTGATTCATTTAACTGTCTGGTTGAGTGCACAGAGACAGACAGAAAACGCTGTTTCTTCAATTTTAAAAAGGGCATTTTTGAAGTGTATTTCTCAAGTAAATTTAATTAGTGATGAGGTGGTACATTTTAAACCAGAGCGACTGCTGCTCTTCCCGTTATGAAGATCATGGCGTTTTATTATTAGCATTCAGAAGTCAGAAATGTATCATTTCTATAAATACCAGTAAAAACACTTTTTTAAGTGACGAGTGGATGTATAATTGGTGACGAATCTTGTCAAGCATCAAAAAACGACAAATTCTGAATGTTATTTGAGAGTATAACTTTTGAACATTCGAAAAAGAAATGATGTCGCTTCCTATTAGCTGGAGGTGGAGGTGGTTTAAGTGTGTATCAGAATCAGAAGATAGAATCCAGTTTTTTATTATTTGTTTTTTTTTTATGTTTAACTAGCTATATCGTTTAATGAATTCATTAAAAAACCTGACAAATGTGACAAAAAAAAAAAAAAAAAACAGTACATAAGTTTAATTTCTAAATAAGATGGTTCATTTATCAAAGCTCCGTAGTTTTTATTGTGGGGGCAAAACATAAAATATTGAGATTAGATTGAGGGGTGTACAAATAAGTGACAACCTGAAGGTGGATATTGTTAGATTTATGCTTTTACAAAAAAAAAAAAAGAGAAGCTATCATAATTCATTCCAGTCACTGACTTAACCCAGCACACTATGAGAAGTCACTAATCAAGTGCACTAATTAGAATAAGCAGACTCACCAGTGCCTAGCAATCAAAGAGTTAACTGTATTTTATAATAGCATGTACTCTGTGATTTCTAGTGTCTCACATGTGGTTAATCAAATTCAGTGATGACTAGCAGTGATACTGTAGATTTAATTGTGGTTGTAACGATCCTCGTCTCCATCATATAACCATGTAGGCGATTTGGGGAGGGGGAGGGGGCGTTACTAGGAAAAATGAGAGTATTTAGTATTTGTTTTTTCCTGAGATCTCAGTTTGTTTATTTTTCTTTGCATTAGATTATCATTAATGAGCTTGCGCTTAGATCGCTTGATTCTAGCTCTATGCACCTAATTAGGATTTCCATAAATTTAAATGTATTATCTTTTAATGTGTAGACGATGGCAGGGTCATTACAGAAATAATTACAGCCTAAACTCCGCACCCAGGGGTCTGTTGTATTTAAAATACACAATTCAGTCAGGATGAGCTGAAAGATTTATGAGACCAACTGGGCGTTGGGGTAAGTTTACAATTACATAGTTTTGTATTAAGAGGAGATTCAATACTTAATAGATTTAAAGTCGGTACAGTTTGTTTAGTATCATTTTCTTATGTTGCAGTGAGAATTTAAAGCCAGAAGGATAGAAGGAGGAGCGTTAGTTCATCAGTCTCTTTTTATCGACTTTACTGATCCTAACCCAGTGTTAATTAAATCAGGGCAACATCAACTTATCGACAACTCTCACTTACCCCACATAGCTCTTAACCAGCAAACACAAAATCTATACATTCGCCCGTTTCATTCATCAGACTGGTCCTCGAGGAATTCAGACGAACGCTTTGTACTTATTTGATATCGAATGCATTTATGTGAAAGTTTTTCAGTGAGTCTAAATTCTGAGGTAAGTATCAAAAGCACAAATCAATGCCCGCAATGTGAAATTTAACTGTGGAAGCTGGGTTTCTTTTTTTCGTTTTGTTCTACATTATGCACATGCTGGCACCGTGATGCCTCGGATTCAGCTGTAGATGTTTAGAGAAAGGATTTATCATCTTGTGAGTGAGGAAAACACTTCAGATGGATGTTGTTTGTGCTGATTGCCATTGTTTTGAATGATTTGCAAAACTGTGCCACTGATTTGCTGGATGTAATACAGCTTAGCAAAAAAAGGAGCACGTCACTGATGTTCACTTTTATCCCAAAACAGATTGAAAATGCCATCCAATTTGCCTTTTAACAGAGAAAAGTACTAAAGGCTGTACTGCAGCCTTAATGTTTAAATCTGCATTACAATGCGCCCTTTTGAGGAAGCGTGTTTGAATATTCATGCATATTGTTAAATCGGTTTAGAAGTAAAGAAAAGAAAAATGGTTTAAGAAACAGATTGTTCAATAAGGCTCCATACGTGTCGGTTTTCAACATGGCTGTGAGATGCATCCATCTGTGAAGGTGAAGGAGGGCCAGGCTACAGGCTTCTCGAGATTTTTTTCTTTTTTTCCTGCACTCTCAGTTTGCCAGCTATGCCGGTTTGCCTGCGGTCTGGCTAGTCACAGTCACTCTGTGCCATAGATGACAGTTTTCCTGGGCAAAGCAAAGAGATCAGCTAAGCGGCCATAGCATTTGAATGCCGCCAGATGGTCACCTATAAAGAGTGTGAAAAAGCGTATACACAGATAGATTGCTATTCTTGAGGCTAACTGAATTTTGCAATAACAAGAACACATTGCTGCGTTGCAAATGTTCCACTAGCATTCAAAATTACAGAGATGAATTTAACTGCAGTCAACTGAATCTATAAGTATTGCAATCTAAGGCACATCGACAACAGTCAGTGTACCTGTTCAACCCTGACCCTGTTTGAAATCGTCATTTTCTTGCTTTAAGTGCATGTTATTTATCTGTGAGGACATCTATGCTAGTGTACTCATGAACGTAGATGGATGCTTTTAAAATATGCAGTCTCTCTCTTTCAGGAAAACACATGTAAAATATTGAAGACTCATCCTGCACTACGCAGATTTCCACCAGATTTTCTCTAGAATTCTAAATATAGCTGTTAAATGAGGGGGGGGGGGGGTAATTTATTGCTGTGTTGACAAAGCTGAATCTTCAAAATCATTACTCAGGTCTACACGTCCTGATTTTGCCAAGTTCGATGTGTTCTTAGGTCATCATATTTTTTTATAAAATCAGGTAAGTGACACATGTGTCACATGATCCTTCAAAAATCTTTCTAATATACTGATTTGCGGCTTTTTGTATTGTCAGTGTTAAAAATTGCTTTCATTTTTTTTTTTCGTCAATTAACACAGTATAAAATAATTTTATTTAAATTAATTAATTTGAATTAATTTAAAATATCGTTTTTGTAAGATTGTAAATGTCTTTAATGTTACTTTTTAAAAGTTGAATGCATCCTTGCTGAATAAAATAATTATTTTCTTAAAAAGTTTAGTCTCACTGACCCCGAACGTTTAAAAAGTAGTGTTTATATTATAAATTTATTATAAGCACTACCTTAAAATGTATTATTATTCAATAAAAACATGTATTAATATTATAATAGTAGTAGTATTTAATAACCCATTCTCTACACTGTATTACAGTATGTGTTTTATAATTTATTCTTAACAGAATTTAGGAAAAAAAATAAAATAAGTGTAGTATTAGATGGCTGACTATAACATATACTGTAGCAATTCATCATTTATGTTTATGACGTTGCAAAAGCACGTTAGATACTTTAAAAGTTTAAACTTTCTATTTTAATAAAAAATGTGTCATCACAGGAGTGAAAACTGCTTTTTTAGTATATTAGGTGCACAATAACCAACAAAGTAGAACACAAAAAAGACAATGGAGTTACATTAGCATTGAAAACCAAATTTCACAGACCGGAGCAGCATTTTTCAGTTGTCCATCAGTGGTGTTTTATAGTACTGCAGGGTACTCACGGGTCATTTTTATAGCAATTCTTCATGCAAATGACGCCCGACACATAACCACAATTCTTAGGGAGGGGCGGGGATTAAGTGCCTAGATTAATTGGGAGCAATAAAAGATTAACATTTGTGGGCAAGTTCATTAAACCTTCACAGGGTGCTAGCGGAGCTAAGTACTAGAAGAAGACGACAGCTGTCTGATGTAATAATATTTGATAAATTAGAGGTCAACTATCTGCTGGAATCTAAGTGGCGCCAACCCACGATTTCGGCTGTCATTGACATGATACTCAATGTATAGAAATATTACTATAAAGTTAATTATGTTGAATATTAACATGTTACGAAAGCACTAATTTGTATCATTATCAGTTTTCTAAATGAAGTGAGACTTAATGAAACGCTTTGATGAACTGCAGTATTTTGATCATGGCGTGAGGGGAAACAGAGAAGCCTTCATCTTTATTGTGTTTTCCAATTATTTGCTTAATATAAATATTACTGCAAGGAATTACTGTCCCTTGGTTGGCTAACTTTTAATTAGATGTAAGATATTAACACAAATTGCTGAATAAACAGTATTCGACATAATATAAGTGGGTGAGCGTCTGTGCGGCAAAGCAGCTGGATGGAATTATACTCACTTGCACTGGTACAATTAAGCCTGAAACGTGCGGGTATTCATGCATCCACGTTGTGGATTTTGCAAATAATGTATTAATCGTTAAATTATTACACCCCCAGGCATCAATCCAATAATATTGTTTCTTAGATTTTCCGATTGTAATAGGTTTCCATGTTTCCCTCCAGGTCTCTGCAGGATTTGGCTAAGCAGACAGACTTGCCATACGGCACGGTCCTGGACTCGGCCGTCTACGAACAGGTCCGCAGTAAAGGCATGAACCCTTTCGAGAGGGACCCCATGTACTCGCAGATGTGGAGGATGATCAACCGGACAGGAGGAGCTGAAAACAACGTGGAGGAATCGAAAGAAGGCATCCGGAAGGTAGGGTGCTCCGGGCGCTATGACTGCCGCTACCATTTATCTAATTACGGTGCTTAACTAAGCAACGGTTTGTGAAGATAGCGCTAATGTTCTCTGAATAGAGATATCAAAGCAAAAATGCGCTAATGTGGCTTAATGGTGCTTGAGTTATGAGTGATTTAACTCTGAAAATTCCCCTACCGAATTCCCATACTAATTAGGTGCGGGTTAATGCCTTATTTGTTAACCCACGATATTTTATTCCTCTCTTCCAAGCGTGTTTTCGTTTGGAATTTTAAACAAGCTTGAGCGCTGCAATTAAAAAGGCTGGTAGGCGAGTGAAGTATGAAGGCAGAGGGTCTGCGCCGCCTTCAGATCTTGTGAGAATACTAAAGAGTAAATGGCTGACTAGAGTGTTTTGTTAATGTGATATCATCTCACAGGTGTTCAGTTAAATATTGTATGACAAGGTGACACCTCTGTCTTGCCAGAGGCATCACCCTCCTTCAGCCTCTTCTTCCTTTGCTCCTTCTGTCTCGCCTGCCTGTCTTCCTCTGTGGGATGTAGGCTTCAGAGCGCCCCCTTGTGACTGACTCCTGGACTTTCTCTCAGTATTTATGAACACCACATGATTTACGTTTCAGCCATTTAGCTGAAGCTTTCATTCAGTGTGATTTTATAAGACGTGTTTCAGCTCTATATATGGTGGTGGTTAGACTTTATAAATGTTTGTATGTGTGTGTGACCCTGGACCAAAATACCTTAAGTCACTGGGGTATATTTGTAGCAATAGCCAAAATTATTGATTTTTATTTTTTGCCAAAAATCCTTAGGATAGTAAGTACTGTAAAGATCATGTTCCATGAAGGTATTTAGTAAATATCTTACCAAAAATATATTAAAACTTTTTGATTAGTAATATGCATTATTAAGATCTTCATTTGGACAACTTTGGTTTTGTTGTCCAGGGTCACATATAGTATTTTTGGATGATAAGTTCAAATGATAAGTTTAAACTGGCCTTATTTTTTAAAGTGTTTATGTTAGGCAATCCTTCAGTTGATTCATTAAAGCAGTATTAAAAGAATAGTCAACCTCTAAATTCTCAAAACTCTATTAGTATTTATTCACCCTAATGTTGTTTGAGATCTGTATGACTGACTTTGATCTATGAAACACAGTGTATCATTACCCGAACTGTTTTGGTTCCAGTTGACCTATCGGTAAGCCCCTTCTCTCGAACGCAGATGAGCTAATGACAGTCGAGTAACTATTGCATGGGGAGCGGAACTCTGTAAGTTTCAGCACCATAAAGAAACATTAGTAGATGAATAAGCTTGCGTCATTTTTATGGGGTTTGTGCTTCAAAAACAGAAAACAATGTGCATGGGCCTGCTTGTAACAGTGATTCCCGATATCCTGAGAAAATGGTCTTATTTTTTATTTTATTCTATTTCCTCAACCAAAACAAAACAGAGCTAAATGTCCCTAAGCATTCACCCCCAATCCCAAAGAAGACACAAACTTTCATTTTCTGGTTGTCATACTAAGTTATATAGTTAGCTAAAACTAGATAATGTTAAGGTTCCATAGCTAACGTTAAAGAGACCATACAAACTTAAATCGCCTATACAAAAGTCTACATTTCAAAGGTCTCTGGTTAAATTTAGATTAAGTTAATCGAACCCTGCTATACATAAACAGTGTTGATTTAGGATGTTGTTGTCTGCGATCCCACAATGTTTGTATTAAAATCTTTTATACATCCTTCTTGGCATATATTTAAGTCCCACTTGAATGATGGTCCTTCTGTGTCCAAAATATATAAAAAATATATAGGGACTATAGGGAAAATATATAAAAAGATATGGTTTGTCTGTGTTCACAACAGTAACTAAGGGGGCGGGGCTTACTGATAGGTCCGTTGCCTTCCATAGCATGACCAAAAAATGCAGTGTATGTCAGTAGAAATAAAAGCGTTTCATTACCAGCATTCCTCAATGTGTTTCATTTTGTATTTTACAGAAGAAAGTCAGCCATACAGGTTTAAAAGGTCATGAGGGCAAGTACACAATAACATGTATAACATGAGGCTGAAAGACATGTATCTTTAAGCCTCCAACAGCGTTTAAAATGCTGTATAACTCTGTAGAGGTAAAATAGATATGTGTGCAATTATGTGCTGTTAAATGCAATATTGACTTTAAATGAGGTCTGTTCCCAGCGGAGACAATGTTGACTTTTGGCACACTTTTTATATGCAGAAAACAGAATAAAACCCGTGATCTTAAAATAAATCACAAACTGACTTTTGGCAAATATGCACATACAAAAATAAAGTGTTTAAGAAAACAACAAATCACAAGTGGAGAAAAGTGGCAGATTCCTAGTAACAGAAGTCTTTCTGCCTCTTTGACATTTTCTCTTCTCATTTATTACATAAATAGCCTTGCAGACTCTTTGTAAACACTTCTTAGAATTTTCAGCCAAAAAGTAAGTTCTGTCACTCATTGGCTTCTCTTACATGGAACAACAACCAAGACATTTAGCAGAATGTCTGAGCTTTTATATAACACCCAGTGAAAGTGAATAGGGGAAAGGTGCTCTTAAGTATCTTTTTGATTTGGCCAACTGAACGTATGGTCTTCAAACAACCTGATCTCTCAGAATTACGTGAAATAAACACAAATTCTTTAATTCTATTAAAGAATGAAAGAATCCTTCTCGTGACTGACCGCGACATGCAGTTGTAAAATGTTGTTGGCTCTTGTGTTATCCGTGAGAGGATCACGGCTGATGCCTGTCACTGAATTACATCGTAGTCTTTCACGTGGTAGTATCACTGAATTTTCGATGATTACGTGATACTAACACAGAATTGTGCTTTAACAGTTCGTGGTTATTTCATGCAATTCTGTGAGATCAGGTTGTCTTGAAATATTGCTTGAAAATAAAAAATTAATTCACTTTCATTATATAGAAAAGAGCAAATGGACATTTTGTAGGTAACACCTTTTGTGTTCTACGGGTAAAAAAGTAATAAAGGTTTTGGAGCAACATGACAGTAAGTAAGTGATGATGAATTTCCTTTTTGTGTGAACTATCCCTTTAAAGAATCAAAGACCAGCCGCAGAATTGTGTAACAGCAGGACTTGTCGCAGCTTGTGAGATCCATAATAAAGGAGTATCTGGTACACTGGACAAACATCTGCTCTGATTTCTCCAGCAAATATTTACGATGTTTATTCTCAATTGTATTCCTCTCTTCTCTCAGCTAGTCATGTACTAATGCTGAGAGACCCTGTTTGTATCATTTTTCAATAATAGGAGCAGACTGGGAATTGCATTTCACTGCTAAGGAAGATGTTTTTATAATTCATAAGCGGAGCATACAAGATTTCTATTATGGCACATTTTCACCCACATTGCAAAACATTAATACTTTCACTCAAGATGAATGCGTTTCATGAATTTTCATAGGTTTTATAAATTGTAAAAAAAAATTAGTTGTCCCTAGAACTGAAGTTGACAAAAGAATGCCTTCTTTTGTCAACTTCAGTTCTAGGGACACCTAATTCTTTAGTATGGCTTTTTTCTTTTTTGAAAAAAAACAAAAAACAAAGTCCTTAATAACTATTAGTAAATGGCTAAACTTATATATATAATTATTATTTTTATATATATTTTTTTTTTTACTATGGAAGATGGGGGGCATGCTTCTTTAATTTATTAGTAAAGTTATTATTATTTATTATTATTATTAAGTTATTTATTATTGTTGTTATTAAATTAAGTTTTTTTTTTTTTTTTTTTTTTAAGTTGTTGTTTTTTTGTTATTTGTGCAGTATTGGAGAATTTGAATGATTTGATCTTGAGCAAAGTTATATTACAACAGTTTGTGTTTTCCATACCACGACTAGTAAATCATATCCAGCAAACGTAGATGAATAACTGGAAATCGTCTGGAAACTGTAGAACTCACAGAAGGACATGAGAAGGTCTGTGTCCTAGAAAGACATTTTTCAGGTCACGAGATGAGAAATCCCCATTATGTCTAGCTCAGTACCCACCAGAGGAGAATTTTGTACATAGACCATTAGTTGACATCAAAACATGATGGAAAGAGGGGAGCGGGAGGGGTGTGGAGAAGGAGAGAGAGAGGTGCCTTTGACTGCAAACAAGAGAGTCGATATAATCCAGCACTAAAAGGATTTCAATCATATTTCACCATACACAGACTTCATTATCCGAGGCTTATATGGCCAGCATGTCCATCGTCCAAAAGAGAGAAAGGAAGAAGAAGCTAAGAGCAAGCTGTAGCTAGAGAGTGAAGAAGATTCAAGCACGGAGGGGGGTGTAAGAAAGAAGGATGTAGATGTGAAAAAAGACAGATTACGAAAAAGTTATGTCATTATTAATGCACCATCATCTTGTTGTTCCAAACTTTGATGCCTTCTCTTGCTTGTTTCTCTCCTCTGTTGACTTACAATAACTGCTGATCAAATGTATGAGGTCAGTAAAATTGTCTTTGAAATATACCTAGTGTTTATCAAGGCTGCGTTTCTTTGATTAAATCATTCATCTTAGTATGAGTCTATGTTGATCCACTTGTTTGCACGCCTTTCACCGCTTAACTTGGTCCAGGACATAGTCAGAGTAATATTGACTTTGCTTTGATGTCCTCTGCCTGATGATCGACCTACCGCTTCTTTGGTCATCGGTAGATGTTGTTTTCACCACTGTATCATCACTCCTTAACTTGTTGCTATTTGAGTCACCCTGTGTTGGCTTAGGCATAACTGAGGGAGTCACTGTTGCTTCTAAAGGGCAAACCAAGATATTTTAATTTGGTCACCTTGTTCAGTAGCTACCCTCTACCTCTGATCATCCCATTGGTCTGGAGCCCACACTCCATGTTCTCAATGTTGAGTGACAATCTGCATGTTCAGCCACTCACTCCAGTCTTGGACTTGACGTTCGAGCCCGCAACTTGGACAATATTATCGGTGAATAGAAGTGTGCAGGGTTGAGATGCCTGAATGTGGCCAGACAAAGGATAAACTGTAGCTGGGAGTGGACCGATCCCTGGTGTACACCAACGTGATTTAGAACAGTTTTGGCCAGTGGGGCATGATGGTGTTGGTGTGGAGTTGGTTCTACCATGTCTATACTTTGGGGGTGCCAGATGAGGTCCCAGGGCAAAAGAGTGAAGATAGGCCTTTTCCATTTTTTTCTTCCTGGTGAATCTCCAGCAGCAGCCTAATTGTTGCATCAAATTCATAAAATTCACACTCATTTGGACTGATGGAGAAAATCTTCCAGAGACTTCCAATTGCACTCTGGAATATCTTTACCTTTCCAGATCGGGGACTTAGCACTGGTGGCCCACACTGAGAGAGTCTCTGCTGAACAGTTGAAGAGAACTTAGGCCATCTACATCTGTGTAACTTCCATTGTTGTTTATTTCTACAGAAGAAAGGAGGTTATATGGATTTGAAACGACCAGAGGGCAAGTCAGTGGTGAAAAAATATTCACATTTGGGTGAAACTGTTTTTTTTTTTTTTTTGAGTGAATTCTTATTATAGAGGGCAACTAATGATCATTCCTTCTTCCCTTCCCAGATTCACACAAACGCTATACAAAGAGCCGCTCTCCTCTCATTACACAAACACTTATTTATCATTTCATTCTCAGCTTGCTCATTAGCGTGTTGTCACACCAAACAGCACAAAACAGTGCAGTGCATGTGGGAAGTCGGACGGTGATTGTTTAGAAAGCATAATGATGAGATATGAGTCATCACCAGCTGAGGCAACGTGAACGCATGAGGAGGCCTGCTCTATGGGAAAGATTAAAACTCTTTAACACCTGCTTGGTGCATTTGAGAAATTTCGATGAAGATCAAAAAGAGCTGCTGTTTTTGTGTAGAACTGTGTTTAGAGTCACGCCGCTCATCATGTGCACCTGCTCACCACTTATCACAAGAAATTGCTGTTGTTGATTTGCGGATATTTAGACCTTTGGGTAATGGCAGTGTGAATGCGTTTGTGTTAATCTCATTTTCATAAGAGACTGAGAGCGTTTTATTAGTTGCATTAAATTCTAATTTAGATCCAAAACACAGTACTGTGCAGTAAGAGAATGTTTAGTGGTTATTTGTTAAAGCGGCTTTCACACTGACAGTGATTAAATTGATGCAAATTTATCGACAGTGAGTAAAAAGGTCACTGAACCTCTGTGCTGTTGGTAACATGTCAGTTGTCAGATCTCTAAATGTGTTTGAAAATTTCAATTGGACTTCATATTTTCAAAACACTTTTGTTCAACTATCTTTGCTAAAATAATAATAGCAAAAATCAGGTTGTACCAAATCAGTTTATTTCGTCTGTTGAACACAAAAGATAATATTTTTGAAGAATGTGTGTAACCACAGTTCATGGACCCCACTGACTTCCATACGGTCAAAAAATACTGTAAAAAACAATGGGTTCAATTGATTACATTCATCAAAATATAATCAGTAAAACAGTAAAGTTGCAAATTAATTTTCTTCCGTTTTTTGCAAACCTTGTATACAATATTGAACATTTGTAACATTGCAAACATACTGTCACTTATTATCAGTTTGATGTGTCCATGCTGAATAAAAGTAGCAATTTGTTTAAAGGAAATACATTTTACTAACCCTGAACAAGTATAGCTTTACACATAAACTCTTCTTTGATGTAATAACGTGCCTTGTTAAAATCCTTTATATCAGTCCTTTTATGCTACAGCAACTCTCTGAACCGTTCTCCACTTACAGCACTAAGAGAGAGAGAGTGCTTTGGACACCAATATACTGTAAGAAGTGAGAGAGATGTTAGTGTTGGAAATGTGGAAGGGAGGATAATTGAGACTGGACATCATAGGTAAGATACAAATAGAGGAGGAGGGAAGGTGGGAATGAAAGTGCTGCTTTAACGGGAATTAGGCGAGACTTATCTTCTTTCTCCTGATAGATTTAGTGGAGCATTGTTGCTAGGCATCTGACAGAATGAGCTGGTGTTATAGCTTCAAGAGAAGGGGTGGACCGGGGAGAGACATAGAAGAACCCAAAGAGAGAGGATAAGTGTTCAGAAAAGATAAGAGGATTGCAAAAAAAAGAGAAGAGGTGGCGCTAATTGTGAAGCTGTATTTAAGGGGTCTGATATGTATATGACTTCTCTGTGTGCCCATATCCATATAGAGCAGTTTGATGAGCGAAACTCAAGAGCAAATTGAGGAAGGTTGATTTAAAAGGAAATTAGGCCCCATTATCTGTCTCAACATGGGGAAAGGAACTAAGCTCAGAGTGTTGAATTCACTTGGCAGGACATCTGTCTTTTGCAAAACACACTTTTTACTCCTCATGTCATATTTCAGTCTTTCTTTTCTCCTTTTGCATCCGTCGTTCTGCAAGGAGACTTGCTAAATGCTGTTAGCGATAACAAAACTCTGCTGAAGAACCTCATGGGTATCCGATGCTGATGTCTTGCAGTCAACAGCTTTTGCGTGTCCTTACATGTTCCATATGGCACTGACGGAACGCTGCAGACTGAATGAAAGTCATCTCAGGTATATGCCGGGACACAGGAATTCACTGAATGCAAAGACATAAAACTCAGGTAATTGATTCTGGAAGGTCTTTAACCTTGGTCTTCAAAAGTTATTATGTTAATACAGTGAGACCTATTAACTAAATGCAAATGTCTGTCTATCTGTCTCTGCCTGTAAGGCTTATAAGCCTTCAGATTTCAAGCCGTTTAAAAAAGTTAAAAGTCAGGGCAATTTATGTAGCTAATGTAGATTTCTCTGGAGAAGAAAGATTCACATTGTGCAATAGTTTATTGCAATGCAAAGTTTTGTGTCTGACATACAAATGGTGATGTCTAGTTTGATTTTAAAATATTAATGGAATAACCCTGAACAAGTAGAAATCAATTGTGACCCTGGACAACAAAACCAGTCATAAGTGTTAATTTTCTGAAATTAAGATTTATATATGACCTGAAAGCTGAATAAATAAGCTTCCCACTGATGTATGATTTGGATGGATAGGGCGATATTTGCCTGAGATACAACTATATGAAAATCTGGAATCTGAGGGTACAGAAAAATCTAAATGCTGAGAAAATCACCTTTAAAGTTC
>JAUCMU010000143.1:12841936-12865276 GCA_032275025.1 Enteromius treurensis
ATGACTGGGTTTAATGTTTGGTTTCCAGGCGTACTTCCAATCACAAACAGGAAACCGTGCATGTTTAGGCATGACCTGAGCTCCGTTATAGGCTTCTTAAAAGATTGTTGCACGTGATTTAACGTCATCCCCTAATAACAGATGATTTGTCCTCCTATATATTGTCCCCTTGTCACATTTTCACGGCAGTCTCAAAACACAGGTGTCCCTTTGCCCACCTGACTCTGGTCACAGCAGGCCTGGGCTTCTCTGGATTTAATGTTACCTGCCAGAAGCCTCTGGGTGTGGCCTTATCAGTGCAGTGCACAGGGGGCGGACAGTTATCACGGGCGTCTCATGTAACCCGCAAGTAAAACTAGTGACACATTTTTGGCTCCACTGTATGTGTCTGTAAGACTTGGTATACCCCTCTGCTTCACTTGAACTGGGACAATATTTCTGGTTTAGAAGGATTATTTTGACGTCAGATGAAACAAGATCCTTAACGAGGTAGGATATTATTTTAATTATTACATGTGAAATATATTAGATGTTCACCGGTCTTTGAATCCAAACAGTAACCTTACTATAGTACACATCTAATTAAATATACATATTTAATAAATGTAATTATTTAAAAAATTCATACCATACCAAGTTTTAGCCTAATTCGTTTTAGCATATCAGCTGCTCTTCCACAATTACGTTAGCTTTCCCGGGAAACTCTATGTAAATGGCTTTAGTGCTTTAAATTTTATGGCGCGATTGTGTAATTTTAACTCGTTTAAAACAACCTTTGGAACTTTACACACGGTTGCTGTCTTGACCATATGACTGCTATAAGTAGACTTAAATAGGCTTATAGGCGTTTTCGAAATCTTTTAGAGCTTGTGTTTGACGCACACAAAAAAATCCAAACAATTGCTTGAGGACGTAACCATAGCAACTGTGGTTTCCGGTGTCCGGGTGGGATGACAAAAGATGGCACGTATTTTTTTATTTTATTTTATTATTTTTTTTCAAACGTAATCACTTTATTGTTGATGTTCATATCATAAATGTGTCAAATAATACTGTTTCATTGTGTTAAATCCATATGTTTAAGTCCGTATGACAGTTGATATTTGGTTCAGGGTTGCGCGAGATGCAACATTTAAATGAAACCATTCCAAAATGTATGTTTTCTTTTAATGTATGGGACCTTATATAATGTATCATTTAATCATGCGTGGGAAATAGTCACTTTTTTATATTCAAATGATTGATAATCAGTTAAGGCTTTAAAATGTTATCCTAAAAAAATCTATTTAACGTTACTTTCTCCTATCTTTTTGATGCTTTTCCCCTATTTTAGTCACTTTATTTTATCTTCTTTTCTCCAGGGATTATAGATATGCGAAATAAGTCAGACTAAAACTGTGTTACTGTCGCAATGCCAGGATTTTTCCCTGTCTTGTTTTTCACTGACATTTTTCCACTGCCCTGATCTTTCTGGATATCACTCGTTAATGCCAAGATTTCTCTCTCTCCCCATCTCTCGTTCACTCTCTCCCTCTCATCTAGATTAATAAGTAAGTCCATGGAAGCCCAGAGAGGAATATCCACCTGTTCTGCTCTCCATGCCCTCCCCCATTTCCCTCTTTCCTTTCGTGAAAACATGACTCGTGAGTTACACCAACAAATCTCTATATGGACTAGGATTCATTGCAACAGTTGGTAGATCTCTCCCTGAAATATATGGAACAACATGACAACTCTTTTGACTGTGGGTGTTTTATAAGAAGAAGCCTGCTGTGGATTATGAAAGATCTGGTTATAGAGAATAGAGTCTGGACTTGTGAGAGGTAAGTACCACAGGAACCATTTTTGGATCAAGACCCCAGGCACCAGCTTCATATATGCAGTCCAGCATGGCACCCAAGAACGCTGTCACAGAGTCCGTTCCAGTGCTGAAAATGGCAGTCTTACAAGAAAAGGATTCGAATGGTGGACCAAATGAAGAGAAGGAAGTGGAGATGTCAGAAGACTCGGCCAGTGAGGATTCTGTGAACCACATCCCAAAGCGGTTATGGGTCATGCACGGTGCCGTTATGTTCGGGAGGGAGTTCTGCTACGCAATGGAAACAGCACTAGTTACTCCTGTGTTGTTGCAGCTAGGTCAGTAATCAACTGTTTTCCCACCAAACTTTTTGACAAATTAAATCAGTTAATTTCCTTCATATGTTTGTAGACAGAAAGTCCATTCCATTCAAAACCTTTGTCTCTTTATCTTTCTTCAGCATCAGTGGGTTCTTGTGTTGTGTTGGATCCTATTGACTTTCATTCTTCAAAGTATCTGCTTTTGTGTTCCATAGAAGACACAAATATAATTAAAAAAATATCTAGGCCATATTAAACGTTTTGTATAATTAACTGCGCTATTTTGTATATAATAACAAAGTATTATCTTATCTTTTAAACATTCTTTAGATGTAGATAAAACATTAAAAAGGCTCATGCTACCTCATCAGGCATGCACACGCATCTATAAATGGAGGGTTAATGGGTAATTTAGTGTTTTAAATTCATCCTAGGCTTGAGGCCTCTTCATAATCATTGAACAGGGACCAACCCTGTGTCATAGTAATAAGATGGAGGGATGTTTGTTACCACAGTAGCCTGCAAAAATGGACGAGGTAGCGTTTGCATGGAATGCAGAGAATGTGTGAGTGTGCGCATTTCTCTTTCTCTCGGTTTTCCGGCTACTTTTAAATAAGATCAATGTCAATAGATCCTCTCAGGAAACGACAGGGTTAATGCAACAAAAGGTTTGAATTGCTTTAAAGGCCCTCTGATCTCATACCAAAAGCAGTTTAGTAGATTTAATGGCTTAAATATCCATCCATTAAACTCTGAAAGGCCATTTCCACAAAAAAAAAACATTATTGTAACCTAAAACAATTAGTTTAAGTCTCGTTAAGGTGCATATTTAGGCAAAATATACGCGTCCCTTAAAATCTCAAATAGCCTACTTGATAAGAAAATAGGTAAAATAATTGCAAATTGAGATGTGGTTTAATAGACAATCAACCAGAGTCTGTTTTTAAAGCAAACCGGACTAAATTCTCTCCTGTTATACATTAAATGCTGTTTGTATTGACAAAACCATCTCTTTAAGTTCTGGCCCTTGGGAGTTGTAACGCTGAGTGTTATTGCTTTATAATACAGGCTGATTACTTCATTACTTCATGCTGCACCTTAACCTGCTCCACAGAGGGTTGAATGTGATTGGATAGTTGTTCGTCTTTAAAGCTGAAGAGTTATGATCTGCAAATTTGACATGTGACATGTCTGTTGTCTGCACTTTCTGTTCTCACATTCTCCGTTGTCATCCTGCTACACTCATGACCTGTAGTTCTTTTACATGTTTGAACCTCTTCAAAAAAGGAGAAGTTTGACATTTAAGTTTCACTTGAGTAATCAAGTGTTTGGGTTTTTAGTATGTCATCAGTCCTGGCACGAGCTTTGCATGCCAGACTCATGGAAAATTCCCTTAGCTGTTAAAACGATTTGCTATGAATCATCACAACCGAATAATCCCAAATATTCTTTTCATTTTTCTCATGCCATTTTTTATTTACTCTGAGTCACTGCTTTTGTTAATAATTTTACTGTCAGAGGCAGTTTTATTGCTTCATCACTATGACACAATTATAGATCTCCTATCTGAAAGGTTTATAGTGTTGTAAATGTTAATGAACTGCAGACAAGCTGGAACCTGCCTGGTTAAATGTTTCAGCTGACGTGGGCTGCTTAAGTTGCCATATTGGTATATTTTTATCCAAAATGGTTATTAAAAATATATATAGTTTTGATCTTACTGAATCTTGGAATTGAGTTGATCCCAGTCTTGTTTCTTCTTGCAGGTCTTCCGGAGCAGTATTACAGCTTAACCTGGTTCCTCAGCCCTATTTTGGGTTTAATTTTCACTCCTCTGATTGGCTCAGCAAGTGATCGTTGCACTTTGAAATGGGGTCGGAGGAGACCCTTCATTTTGGCGCTATGTGTAGGAGTTTTATTAGGAGTGGCCTTATTTCTTAATGGATCTCTTATAGGTAAGTGTTTTATATATTCATATAATATGTGTATATATTCATATAATATGTATATATTTATATATTCATCTTTGTGTCAAACAGGTCTGTCTCTGGGTGATGTTCCCAGTAATCAACCGGTTGGGATTGTGCTGACCGTTGTTGGAGTGGTGGTTCTAGACTTCTGTGCTGATGCTTTAGATGGACCAATCAGAGCCTACCTCCTGGATGTGGCTGATACCGAGGAACAGGACATGGCTCTAAATATCCATGCTTTCTCAGCAGGTGTATATTCTGGGACTGGGAGTGATAAATTGATCTGAACTGGAAGAGATGCTCTGTTTTTTAGCATAATAACTAGAAAAGCTTAAATCAAAATAATAATGTTCTATTTGCATGGAAAGACCTTTAAACAGTAGTGTACTTAACATTATGCTGAATGGTTTTAATTTGATATAACTACTGTTTTTCAGGGCTGGGAGGTGCTTTAGGTTACATGCTAGGAGGGCTGGACTGGACCAATACCTTTCTAGGTCGAGCTTTTAAGGCCCAAGAGCAGGTCCTCTTTTTCTTTGCTGCCATCATCTTTAGCATTTCTGCGACACTTCATTTTTTCAGCATCAAGGAGCATCTATATAACCCCAACCAGACAGGGGTACTGAAGGATGAGGATGAAGACAGGCCTACTCCTATCCAGCTCTATGGCAGCTTTCCATCTACTCGTCTCATACCTCAACTAGAACTGATCCCTGAGGAGGAGCTGTTTTCAGTCCATGAGGATGAGCGCTCTGAGCGGGATGTTTCAACAGACTTTCCAAACATTGACCTGGTACGGAGTAAAAGTGATTCTGTTTTAGCCATGCCAGATGCTACAGTAGAGCTTGACCCAGACTTGGACTTCGACATCGAACCCACTTTATTCCAGGACTTCCAGGGTCTACAAGATGATGAAACGACATTGAATTGCCACAGCAACAGCCATGAAGGTCAGTGCACAGATCACCACTTACAGACTTGCGATAGCAATGGGGAACACATTTGTGGAGCTAACAAAACCATCAACGGAAACTTTGCTGTTTCTGGAAATCCAATCACTGGAGCAGCAAATGCCGCCAATCATCCAGGCAAAGTCGGTTTGCGTCCATCTGGTTTCCCAGTGCGCCGCCGCACACCTTCCTTTTACCGCCAGCCCTCCTTCACTTTCTCTTATCATGGACGTGTGGGCTTTCAATGGCGAAGGCGCTACGGCAACATGGCTGGACCGATCAAATCTTCACGAAGCCTGAATGACATTGACAAAATTGATACACAGCATGAACGGCGGAAGTTGCAGCTAAGTCGCATCTCGGCGTCCCGTAGGAACGAGGAGGATGAAGAGAGCGAGGATGGGGATGACGGGACCACGGTCAAACTGCTCTGGTTGTCCATGCTGAAGATGCCTCCCCAGCTCTGGCGTTTGTGTGTATGTCACTTGCTCACCTGGTTCTCCATGATCGCACAAGCTGTGTTCTACACGGACTTCATGGGCCAGGTCATCTTTGAAGGAGACCCAACTGTAAGAAGAGTTCCTTATCTTGTCTTGTAATTGAAATATAAAATAACAACAAGGGATGCACCGATAATGAAAACATAGCGAGAACATAGCGACCGATCATTATCGGTGCATTTCTAATAACAACTATGTATTTAAAGGAATGGGTCACTCAAAAATATTTTTTTTTGTCATTAATTACTCACCCTCATGTTGTTCCAAACCTGTAATGGTGAAAAGTCAATGCAAAGACGTGAATATACATAGATGCTATCAGTAAACATAATATCAGTGTATATACAGTAGTAAAATGTAACGCACATTACTGCAGAATCAATATAGTCTCATCCTCCTCTGGATGGTGCTATGAACCCAGAAAGGTTGGCATTTGGCCTTTCGACTTTGACCACAGGTACAAAACAGCGATTGTAGTTATCTCCACCATGGACGATCGTTCTGTTTTTAGTCGCGCATGTGACACAAAAAAACACTCCTTGAGTATTCTAGAGCGAGTTACACAGTGTGCATATCACCTTTGTTCGTCTTCGGAACAAAAAAGTATGATATCTTGATGAAATCCGTGAGCTTTCTGACCCTCTATTGAAAGCAATGTAACTGAAGCGTTTCCAGACCCAGAAACGTAGTAAGGACATTGTTAAAATATTACATGTGGCATTACACAAGAGAATACTTTTTTTTTTTTTTTTTTTTGCACACAAAAAGTATTCTCGTAGCTTCAGAAAATTGTGGCTGAACCACTGATGCCACCTGGACTATTTTAACAGTGTCTTTACTGTGTCACCAAATTATTAGCAAGGTGTTACTTTTAGTCTATATTATTTACAGGCTCTATTTTGCTATATGTAATACTGATTATTCTTGATATCCTATTGATGTTTTTTCAAAACCAGGCTGCTGCTAACTCCACTGCCCTGCAGAACTATAGTAAAGGTGTACAGATGGGCTGCTGGGGGCTTGTGATCTATGCAGCTACAGCTGCGCTCTGCTCAGGTGTGTATCATGTTAATGTGTGGTATTTGGATAGAACATGCCTAGTGATGAGGATTTTTGTTTCGTCCAGTGGTGTGATCAGGTTTCAGTTCTGTATTTAGACACTCACATGATCATGTTATGGAATAAGCAATTTTTTCTAGGTTGTGATAGTTCTAAACAGTCTTGTCTTCTATCTATCATTTCCTTCAGATGTGTCGTAATTTGTTTCAATGTAAACAAATGTAAATTTTTTACACATTTTATGGAACCTTTATTTTATGTGAACCTTTTGTTTGCAATTTCTATGTTTGTGTCCATTCTTTATATTATTCAAACCAATTAATCAGAACTTTTTCCACAGATGTGCTCCAACGGATCTTGAATAACTACGACCTAAGCATAAGGATCATCTATATGTTGGGGACTCTAGGCTACGCTCTGGGAACGGCTGTCATGTTCATCTTTCCAAATGTATATGTAGCTATGGTGATGATAAGCACCATGGGAATCATCTCTATGAGCATGTCCTACTGCCCTTATGCTCTGCTAGGACAGTACCATGAAATCAAAGAGGTCTGTATCATTTCATTAACTCATGTAACCAAATATATGCGGTTACCAATAAGCCAATAAGAATTATTACAATTTAGTTATGAGTGATTTTCAGTCACTTATACTCACCAAGGCTGCCACTGTTTGATCAAAAATAGAGTAAAAACAGTAATATTGTGAAATAATGCATGATCAATTTAAAATGTAACCTTCCTGACCTCTTGAATGGTGTATGATAGCGATTGGAAGATAAGTTCTTCCAGAATTCATCTTCGCTTCCAGTAGCACTTGATTTGTGACAGCAGTTTTCCTCACAGCGGCAGTGCTCTCATTGTTTTTTTTTCTCACTCTCTCTTTTACATTGTCACAGTACATTCATCACAGCCCTGGAAACTCACGGCGAGGCTTTGGCATCGACTGCGCCATCCTGACATGTCAGGTGTACATCTCTCAGATCTTGGTGGCATCGGCGCTCGGCGCAGTCATCGACGCCGTCGGGTCAGTTAGAGTGATCCCAATGGTAGCAGCGGGAGGTTCCTTTTTTGCTTTTCTTGCTGCGGCTTTCCTCGTCATCTACCCTGATGCGCTTGATGATGAAGATGATGATGATGACGATGATGAAGACGAGCAAGGCCCAAGCTCTGTTAAGTCAGAGGCTGCCTCCAGTAACAGCACAGAGAAAATGAAGCAAACACCAAGGAACATTTCCAGCAAGCCAGAGGTGGAGTGTTAGAACATAAAATACTTGAGCTACTTAAGTACAAATCACAGAATGCACAAGCAAGTTAAGACGGAAGCACAAGAGGGACATTGTCTACCATTCATACACTCTGTAGATATGGTACAGAGACAAACCTATTTGACTCAAATGTGTGATTTCTGAGACTTTTCTCTAGCTATTTATTATTTGTGCCCCATTGTCTACATAAAAGTATGTTTCAGATTAATTTTTTTTGTCACTACATTTAAAATCATTTCACATTCTAACATTTTTTTCCCCCACACATAATATGTCACTTTACAAATCAATATTTAAATACCATATATAAGTTAGAATTTTTTTACTTATATTTGATCAGTTTTAACAAATTGTCATTGTATTATCGATGTATTTCCCTTTTTCAGCCTCGTATCATAAGAAACACTCAGGGGAAAGCTGAACGGCTGCTGCTTCTGAGCGCAAAACGCTCACTTCTGTTTAACTATGCACAATACCAAATAATATTGTTTCTGTTTTGAACAAGACATTGGTTTTGAGAGTCCCCTTTAGTTCTTGATTTGATTTTCTTAGCTACAATATTTTGAGGTATGAAGAACACAGAGAGCCCGAGAAACCGAGTGAGGAAATGGCTTTGCTGTACAGCAGTGATTGGTGTGTGAAATGAAGAAGTGTGTTTAGCTGTCATGGCATTTTTTACTTGGTTTCAGGCCCTATCTCAAGTGATGACACTCCAATAGGGGTAGTATTTTTCTCAGCCAATTTCATAATAATGTTCCAGTACTGTTGTGTAGTTTACAGTATATACACTTTTTTTTTTTACTTGTTTTAAGATGATAGGCCAATATTTCCTTTATGGTTAGTCACAGAACCCCACTGGCTAAGTGGACTAACTAAGCTATGGCCTCATACAGTATGCTCATAAATGTAGATTATATACATTGCTGGAAGTGTGACATCTGTACAGAGAGGTCAGTAGAATGGCTTTGTATCTTACTTAATCAAACAGGACGTTTTTCTTTGTGTTGGAGTGTGTGCCTGTTTAATAAACACAGGTGGTTGGTTTTTTGTGTTTGTTTTTTTGAAGCATTTTTTGTATATGTGGTACTGTTTTGACTTTTTTTTAGTGTTTGAAGCAAATTGAAGTTTATAATGGTTCCAGGTACTTGTTTTGAATTTGTGTTCAGTTTCGATAAAGTGAAAGTTTTACATCTTTTCCCTGTGTGAATGCTGGTTTGTTTCTAACTGTAGCACAACGTGGTTGAATCCTCGCGCACACAGTGTGGTGATTATCTAGTGAGCACTAGATGGCGCGGCGAGTACATAATGAATGAGATGCTGCGTGATGCATGACTAAAGATTAGGGGTAGGCAGCGTCGGACCTGCGGTGCCAATGTCCTGTACGGTTTAGCGCCAACCCTAGTCAAACACACCTGAACAAGCTAATCAAGATCGTCAGGATTACTAGGGCTACAGGCAGGTGAGGGTTTTTTCAGGGTTGGAGCTGAACTCTGCAGGACACCGGCACTCTAGGACCGACGTTGCTTACCCCTGATATAGATGCACGAACAGTATTTAAAAATGATCTTAAAAACAGACTTTATATTGAACGATTTGATGTTTTACAAAAGAATTGACATGAGAATTCATGTAAAAAAAAATATAGGCTTATTGGTACTTCAACAATAGGGTAAAATAAGATATTTTATTGTTACTCAATGAAAGAAATTGCTGTAAATGATTTACGACCCTTTTAAATGTAATAATTTAAACTAGAAACCTTTGCACAAATGTAAGATAGGGACCGTGTGAAAAAGTTTTGTTTCTAAGATGTTGCAGTTTATTTCATTTAAGGAATGTTGGCAACTGTGCGCGATATACAACTTAAGTAACGTTAAACTTTCCCTTGAAATAGTTTTTGGTTGTTCTTGAGTACAGACACTGTCTTTATGTGTTTGCTGTTTGATTTCGTCAGTAGGCGGATAAATCACGATGTTTATGCAGAATAAAAACTTTGAATGGAAAGCTGGTTACGTAGTCGTTTCGGTCACTGTTTCATCCTGTTTTCTTTAAACAAACGTCAAAGATTGCTTGTAGTCGTTCCCCAATGACTTTTTTTTATAACTTAAAAAAAAATAATCAATTAACAAAGGTGAAATTGGAGTGGCGGATAGATGGTCACCGAAGCGATAAAAGCAGCTTTTAAAATACTGTTATGATATAAAAATGCCTCTTCTGAATTTTATAAGTACTTTTATTGCAAAGAAACAATTTTATTGTTTTTTATTGCAGTTTATTTGCCACCCCTCACGCCCTCTGTTGGAGAGCATGAATATTACACACTTTATCATACACACATGTATGAAAAAGCAGAGGAGCGAGTCTGTAACGAAAATATCTGTGACCCTGGACAACAACAACAACAACAAAAAATTCCGAAAATAAGATTTATCTGAAAGCTGAATAAATAAGCTTCCCATTGATGTTTGATTTGGATGGATAGGGTAATATTTAACCGAGATACAACTATATGACAATCTGGAATCTGAGGGTACAGAAAAATCTAAATGCTGAGGATATCACCTTTAAAGTCATCCAACTAAAGATCGTATCAATTCATATTACTAATCAAAAATTAGGTTTTAATATATTTTCGATAAGAAATTGACTCAATACCTTCATGGAACATGATCTTTACTTACTATCCTAAGGATTTTTGGAAAAAAAAAAAAAATAATAATAATAATTTTGACCCATACAGTGTATTTTTGGCTATTGCTACAAATATACCCCAGCGACTTAAGACTGGTTTTGTGGTCCAGGGGCACCTTTGGAAATGAATTGGTGCTTGTGGCATTGAGATTTTTTCATGGTATCAGGGATGTGAAAAGTAAAGAATCAGAGACTGAAAACTAATTTTTATATACAATGTAATTAGTATGTGCTATTCTGTTTGTAATATTAATGACAAATAGAATTCTCTACATTTCCCAATATTCTTTGTGGGAACACAAGAAGGATATAATTCTTAGATCATTATGCATTTTTCCTCTTCAATATGTAGTCCTGGCAGTAAAGCTACTTTCTGTCAGAAAGCTAGCAAGAGAGACATTGCCCAACATTTTATTACATCCAAAATCCCCTGTATGCACATAAAATCAGAATTACGAAGCCGTAAGTAGCAACTTCCCAGGAGGACTTGGAAGGCAGCGCTACATCTGAGCTCTCTTATTCCTGGTGTGACACTCCAAAAAAAGGTGGGGGTGGGGGGGATTATGACAGGGTTGAATTGTTGCGAAGGCTGAAATTTCCTTTTCAAAGTAGAAACGGCTGACTTAAAAGTAAATTCTGGAGCTCACGTTGCCATTTCTCTGAGCGATGTTTCTCCTTCACGCAGATAAACATTCTCAATCAGACTCTTAAAGAGTCACTCCGGTGAATCTTAATGACAAATGTGCTATATTACTAGGGAGATGGAAAGCTGGTTAGAAGCCCACACAGCAGCACTTCCACACGGGGGAGAAAAAAAAATGAGGGGGAACGTTACTAATGCAGAGGGCATAAATTTGCAGGGAGAAACATCAGTGTGAGAAGAAGCAAAAGACAAACAGCCTCTAAAGGATGAGTTTAATCTCCAGCTCAACAACCCTCCGGTCTGCCAGCAAGATGACCCAAATTGGATCATTAAATTTCACTTCTGCATTCCTGCAGAGACGTGTGAAGGAGAATGGCCCCCTCCACCCGCCATTTTATTCTGTTTGTTTTTAGGAGACAACGTTCAATTATTGAATTGTAAATGAATTAAAAGGACGGAGCAGCATTATCTAGGTGTCGGAAGCTGCATGCATTTCGTAGCGACTGTGTTTGCAGAGCACGAGGTGAGTGTGTGTGTTTTACGAACTCCAATGATGCCCCGCTCATTCTCATTCTGTTTGTCCCTGCACCCCTCCACCACATCTTTATCTTTGTCTGCGGGAGACAAGATGGCCCACCGCCAGGCCTTAATGGACTTTTGGAAAGCAAAGAAAATAATACATCACAGGTCGAGAAAGAAGAGGTAGAAAAAGGATAGTGGTCCTAAATATTTCTGTCTTGCTAGCACATATCTTCGAAAATGACCTTGGCTATTCATAGAAATACTACCTGAGACAGACTCCCATGCACATACACACAAGCCATTCGTTATTACCTAGAAAACCAGAGTAGTCTTGTGTGTATCAATGGTTATGAAAAAAATGACAGTAATGTCATGACTTGAATCGCAAATGACACTGTGAAACCTTTACCCGCTGTCTCATATTGTGGATGCTGGTGTGTTGCGCACCTTATTGCTTTTTTCTGTCATTGCAAGTACCGGTCGGATCTCATTTTTCCAAATCTGACATCAATGGCTTGAGTTACTTGCACAACACGCTTATGCACTTCATGATTTACAGTTGTTTAATTCAGTTTTTATGAGATCAGATGACTAAAACAGGAGGAACTTCTTCACAAATCTCCAATGCTCGCAATGCTGCTAAGCTAAAAGCGCAGTATAATAAGCTTGAAATTATTACAGATGCATTAAGGAACTTTTTTTTTAATGATTATTTCTTTGTGAATGAAATTTGTAACTGTCATGTCTCTCACCTCATCCACCATGGATCTATAATTTACCGAGCTTGTTGTAATGAATTACATGGAGGATGTGCAATGCTTTGTGAACCATGTGCCATCCAGTATGATGGGTGAAGGATAAATGTATTTAATTAAAAACTAAAGAGTATTGTCAAAAATTGATTAGATATTTTTTATAGACAATAAACCCCAAAACACAGATAGGATAATATAACTTAAGCTTAAATTATATTGAAAACCTCATGAAAACATTATTAATTACAATGGGAAAAAAATTATATTTTAGCCTTTTTGTTTTTTTTGTCATATAGGTATTTAAGTATTAGACTACACAAAGTTGTAACCAACAGATCAACAAAAAGCTGCTTGGTTTCTAAATGACTTCTGTGTTAGCTGTGCTTCATGAATCCCTATATGCACTACTGACACTATATTGGACCCTTTTTTTTTTTTTGCACAAATTGCAAAATCTTGTTAATATATCCTTTGAAAAATACAGCATATGCTGGTAAGGCATGTTTTGAAGCATGGTAGCTGGTTTGAACCAGCTTAAACCAGCTCGTGACCAATTAAGGACCAGATTAAACCAGCTCAAACCAGCTTTAAATCATAACTAACCACCATATGCTATGTTTTCAACAGGGGTGATCACACTTTGACTTAGCAACATGCTAACAGCCTTCGCATATGGTTTGTGCCTGCATGCCCTAAAGCACTGCCTATGGAGGAAGCTTCGTCTGTTTTGGAACAGAACCAGAGTGTGCGACCTTAAATTATCCTGAAGTCGGAAGAAAGTGTGTTGTCAGTTGTGAGAGGACAGGCTTGCTGGAGCTCTATATCTTTGTCATCTCAGCATGAGTAAAAAGCATAAAATGTCACATCACAGGCGCTCCTGATGCAGAGGACAGGGGCTTCATGAAGTGTGTATGTCGCAACTGTGAGGAGAAGCAGAGATGGCGCGTTGCAGATGACAGCCGCATGAGCGATGGGGAGCACTCTGATTATACAGCGGGGTGTGTGAGCATGCATGCGTTCAAAGACGAACATGTGTGCACTCATATCAGAGAGTGCTAAGAATGTCAGGATGTCTGTGTCTTGGGGACTTTTGACAGCTTTTTCTCGCATCTTTGCAGGGATTTAGTGAAGCCTGTATTTTCCTGCTCTATGGACAAGATGCATCCACTGATCCATGCTGTCAACACAAATAGACTAAGAGAATCTTAAGAAGACCAGGAGCGCTGTTGCTTTTTGGACTAGAACAGTAACCTTTCAACATCACAGACCAAAATGACCTGTGGTCCAAGTCTTGGCAGGTAGAGCTTGTACTCCGGTGTGTGGTGTGGTGGACGGTGATCCGACTTTGAATCTTGCTTGATTTCACTCCCTTCCTTCTCCCTATTGTCTTTTGTTTGTGCAAGGAGTTTGTGCAAGGAGTAAAAGGGACAGTTCACCCAAAAATTACTCATTTGATTTCGGTTCATCTTCAAAATAGAAATTATTTAAAATTGGACACAGACGTTTATGCTAATGTCACATTCTAAGGGATTGATCAGTGTTTATAGGTGACCATGGACTATATAACACCAGTCGTAAGTTACATGGGTATAATTGTAGCAATAGCCAACAATACACAGTGTGGGTCAAAATTATAGATTTTTCTTTTATGCAAAAAAGCATTAGGTTTTATAAAACTTTCAGGTGTATAAAAATGAACCCTCATGACTGGTTTTGTGGGCCAGGGGCGCATATGTAAATTGAGGCCTTCATTAAATCTGTTTGTAATATAAAATAATCACATCTAACCACAAGACATCGATTAAAGTGGTTGATTCCTATGGATTTATTTATTACCGATTTGGATACCTCGACTTTCAATGGAGAAAAAGCACATAGGTTTCATTAAAAAATATCTTAATTTCTGGTTTGAAGAATAGCCAAAGTTTTATAGGGTCTGGAATAACACGAGGGTGAGTAAACGATGAGAGAATTTTAAGTTTGATTTAATTTTAAAGCTATTCATAAGGTCTGGCTGTTGGTAATGCCCCTGCTGATATTCTGACAGGATATAGTTCACAATATCTTATTATAACCCAGTAGATGAAATGGAAGAATTAATGTTTTTGGAACAGGGCACTGGTTTTAAAAATTAATGGCTAACAAAAAAGTTGCACAAAGTTGTGCAAAGTGCTGTCCTTAAAGCTGAATGATTGTTAAAGTAATGTTAAATATTTGTTTTATGAGGAGAAGAGAAGTGTTACTGCAGAGAGGTTAGAGGACTTTCTTTGCAATCAATCTCTACATTTTCTGAGGCTAAACTTGCAGTCTCATGGCTGTCTTAGTTGCTTTATCTTTCGCCCTTTGTGTGGGAAGCTCAAAAGGATATGCACAGACCCTCTTTTCTTTTCTTTTGAAGGCTGTGTCTAACCCTGGTGTGTTTGACTAAATGATCAAAAGCACAGTTCAGCTTATACATAGCCTCAAATTCAAAGTTAAATTAACCATTGCAGTGTATTTTAGTTTTGTATGCAAACATTCAGAGACTTGGAGAGATGGAACCTTGCCGTAGGAGTCTGATTGGTCGAGCAGTGTTCAAAGAATGCATTTCTACAGGTTACATCGTTACCCATGTAGCTGATGTCAAGAGACCTTCATTATGAAGAAGTTGTTGAATGATACAGCCAAACAGTCTGTTTAAAGCACACCGATTCATCCAGGAGACGGAAGATGGTTGATTGAACTGTATTTTTGTTTGGAATTATTTCTGTTGGCGGAGCAAATAAAAACATCTAAAATGAAGGTTGCTCAATATTGACTAGCCATTTCACCCGATCTTCCCAGAATGTAAACAACTTCATGTAAACGATTTTCTTGTCAGCACTGCGTGTGTGAGTAAAGAGATCTGAAATGATATGATAAGAAATGAAAGTGTTTATTGCCAGACTTTTATTGCTTCCATTGTCAATAACCGTGTGTCCCTCTCACATATATTTCCTGTCAGCCACTGAGAAACGTTTGAGTAATTTAAGAGAATTTTAGCTTCTGTGGGAACATCTCCAGTATGTTTTGCCATTAAACTAATGTCACAAAGATACACATTTGTGGATGAATAGGTTTCCTCTTACTGTCACTGTGTATCAAACAAGCACAAATGAAGTCATTTGATTCACGGCTAGTTGGCAAAAACCGAACACACAGACTAGTGTCACAACTGATCGATTAGTCAATACAGTCAGGAAAGACAGCCCAAGTGAAAACAGTGTTAAATGGAAAGGGAATTGGTTGACAGTGATGAGATTTGGCATACAATACTGGTCGGATTCAGCGTGGGTGACTCCTGTCAAGAAACCAGCGCTTCTAGCAGGCCTGGCTAAATATAGGCCTTCATTTCTTTTTTTTATTATTATTATATTTTTTTTCCCCAAGGAGAGCAATTTTCTATGAGAGTCAGTGCTTTTCTTATAAGAAATGAAAATACAAAATGAGAATTTCACTTCTTTCTGTGGTTCACCACTCCCACTAAATGTCAGAGGCATAATTCATCTGTTTTAGCAATCAATAGCCTACACGTCATATTCTCTCTCAAATGTTCACTCCCTGCTGAGCGCACTGCTGTTTGCCATTTTCACGTTGGAGCATTATGGAAAATTGACAAGTATACAACTGCAAAATGTTACAACTGTGACTTTGACATAATGAGCTTTTTTTCACGTTGGGGTAAAAAAAAAATATATATATATATGGGAAGCTGAATGGTGCTTCTTACTTTTTGAAATGATCTATTATGCCATGCTTTTGTAAAGGGATAGTTTATTACAAATTGAAAACTGCATTTACTTACATTTACCACATTCTCTTTCTTTTGGAGAACTCAAGAAAAGATTTTATGAAAAATGTATCAGTGATTCTTTAAAATATTTTCTTTGTTGTTCTACGAGGTTTGAAATGACAGGAGGGTGAGTAAATGATGCTGGAAGTATAGTTTTTGAATGAACTATCCCTTTAAAGGGGTCATCTGGTGCCACATGCACTTTTTGTTTGGACTGAAATGGGTGATGGGAGTGTGTGTACACAACCGTCCTACAATGATAAAGATCCACCTAGTAGTTCACAGACAGAGGCCACTCCCACAACAGATGATTGACAGCAATGCGTCACACAGACTGAACTGGTGTCTTACCTCAGACCCAAGCTTGTTTGGTTTGGCTTTCAAAGCAAGATCTCTTCACAGCATGTAAAAAAGCCAGAATTTTTTTTTTGCGAATATCTCTTATTATTCTTCACATTAGATCAGTCTTTAAGGAGTTAAGGAGCTTATTTGTAATATTGCAAAACAACAGATTGAAAAAGAGAAGTGAAAAAATAAAGATTCATGCCATATCCCATTAGCAACAGTATTTCAGTTCTAGCTCAGTGAGCTGTCCTGGACTGTTTCTCAAACATCTGTGCCTAATTATTCCTCTCTCCCTTATAGATCCTGTCTTTGGGAAGAGGTACGTCCTTTTGCATATGGTCTGTGATGGACTATTAATTGCTTTTCCTTCATTTTCTGTAGGATAGAGAGTACTAATGACAGCTCAAAGCCAATTAGAGAGGACTGGAAACACGGGAGAGGAAGTTGTCACATATTGGTTTCTCTCCATGTTGTCTCCATCGAGTGCACATACGAGCACAGGCCACCTGGGTGTGCGCTTTCAGTGTATCCTACATAAAAGCCTGTGAAGACCGTTGCTCAGCTGTCCCTCTCCGAAAACTGCTAATTAATGATGCTCCTCAATGCTCTCTTCATATAAATTTCATTTCACTGGTCCTCTGTTGCATGCAGATCTGGACATTTATATTGTCTCAAAGGCTCAGAGAGAGAGAGATACAATTATGTATATATTATATTAATTAAATGAATATTATAGATACAATGAATGTTTTTTTTTTGGACCCCATTAATGCTGTATTGGCAAAACCAGACTTAAAATATATTCTTTAAATAATGACAGAATTTACATTTCTTTTAGTAAACTGTCCTTTTAAGCGGCACATTGCTTAAAGCACACCCTAAAATGACTGCTAACCACTTTGCATCTCTAAAGGAAGGCAAAGTATAATTTAAAGTATAAATTAAAATATAATCGTCTCTTTTTTTCTTGTGACAGCAAGTTCAGCTCAGTTAAAGTGTGAATTGACGAATTTTGTCCGCTTTTTTATATAAGCAACATCAGTTGAGGCAAGTAGCAATTATACAAACATTTTTATTGTAGATCTGTTCGAAAATGCACAACTGTTTTATTGCAGACATTAATCATGGGTTAAATAATAATCTGAAAGAATATGGATCTTTAAACATAAATGGAGCTAATGAAAAAGTGCCTCGGATTGAAATGAAAGCGAGCCCACTTTATCGCCGGGGACCAATTCTCGAAACAGAACGAAACCGACCTTAATGGAGGTCAGGCTGTTCTGTACAAAGTCTTGTGGCTGGGAAGATGGCCTCTGGGACCTTGAGCCCAGGCCTTTTGAAGAAGTCTCAGCAGGAAAGCCGAGGACAAAGCTGATTGGCTCTTAGTAATGTCGTCCTGGGAGATGATCACTCAGCAGGAATGTCCTCCTTCATCAAATGATGCAGACCTCTCTCCACACTTCTTCTGGTTCTCTAGAGCTTGGTTTCTGAAGCCTCTTATGCTTTTGACCTTTTAGAGTTAGAACCTGATAAAAGGGTTTTAAACTAAAAACTGAAATGGAGAATAGAGACGGGTATTTTTTTGTTTTAATGAAAAACCTTCCTCTTAATGTTTCAAATACGAGCATGACCAGTCATATTTCATCTTGACCACATAAGTCCAGTGTTCAACTCAAATGCAGTCTGATAAAAGCTACAAATGAAAGGATCGCTACGTTTTCATTCCATTTCCATTGTTTATGCACATCCAGTCTTACCGATTAAAACGTTTTTTTATGCACAGATGCGAAACTGTATCCACGTCTCGGTGTTTCCATCCAGCACTTTTAATATGATCTCAAAATTCACATTAAAAATATGTGGCTGGAAACCCAGGATATGATGACTAGCAGGCAAACGCATTTGGAAAATATCTGAAATTACGCCTACTACACTTACACCTTAACAAACGTGGGCGAAAGAAGTAAAACTATGCTGCATTTTGGGAAATATGTGTCGTGTCTTGGATAATGTTGGAGCAATATCTATATATTCTTTTAGCACTCACATTTACTGCTGTTCTGGGGAAGGTATAATATTTCTCAGAGCGGTTCTTTCCAAATTAAATATGTGTCCGCAATAAAGGTGAAGTAGTATCAGTGTGTACATGATTCACTTGAATAACTTCGAATGAAGTAGGTTTTTAAAAAGAGAGAGGAAAAAAACAACCTCTGTACCTCGTCAAAATATGCAGCTGTGTCCTTTTGGAAGTTATTGATTTCATAAAAGCTTTGATTCGTTTCATACTATAGGGCTTACTTCTCAACAAACATCAGAGGAATCCTGCTGTTTTTATAGAGTGTTGTCATTTTCCCAAGCCATTGAAACCATGAGGGCGTTGCGAGCGCCACATTTCCAATACAATCGCATCCGATGCGTTCCTTTAACTCTAACTCGGTGGCCTGTTGTTTGGCAGAAACGTTGAATATGTATGGGTGAATATGACTCTAATGAGGGCATGTGCTTGATATGCTTCCTTTAAAAACAATGTACTGATTAGGATGCACTGAGCATTGTTTGTTTTTGGGAAAACGGCCTGAAATAATTACCTTGGCACAATTAAAATCACAGCCCCTTTGATTGCTATGGCTGCAGGGCTGTAGGACTCTGAGCCATGATTCACTTTCCTGTCTATAATGTGCTCCGGGTCAAGAAGTTTTTTCTCTTTCGCTCACCTTTTGTGACACTTGCCCATTATAATGCAGTTGTGGCAATTTTACCAACTGCAGTTCCACCACGGGCAATTTTTCCACTGCTGTCTGAGTTCAATTGAATTAGAATCAATAGAAAAGGCCTCCGGTATAACAGAACAGTTTTCATTCAGCTTCTCAATTTAATGTTCTTATGTTGTGGTGAGATCTTTTGTGATTTTTTTTTCTTGTCTGTGTGTGTAAAAACCATAATAGATGAACACATACTACTACAAAGATACAAATAACACTATTGTGTATATAGATATATATTTATGCTATTTGTATCATTATAGGTGCTAGAAGTGAATTTTAGCATCACATTAAAGAAAAACCTGAGGAGAGTGTTAGATGATGGCAGATTTGGTAAATGATCTTTACAGTTATATCTTCAATGTCAACCAAAACAAAGAGCTTAACCAAGGCTCATTAAGTAAGACACCGAAGAATATGAATATTAATTAGGTAATGTAATATATAGCCCGTATCTGCTCTGCTTAAATTTAGGTAAGTATGTGCTAGCCATATTAGCACATGCTTTTATTTTGTAGCAATGTTTGTATAGTGAATATAACAGAAAATTGTAATTGTCACATTTATAAAGCTCTGCACTCCAAAGCATATTGAACACCTTTGAAAGGACTCGGAATAAGGTGGAGAGTTATCGGTTGAAGCCTGCGGTGCAGCTTCGTATCTGTACGCAGTGAAGTTGCATCTGCATTCGTTGCACTGAAATGACTGCTGCTCTTATCAAAATAGGCTCTCGATGTGAGAATATTCTCAGTGTTTTTTGAAGCCAGGAGCCACTCAAAGCCCATTTTAGTGCTTTAGCAGACTGACCTGTAGTTACACGCTATGTCTGGTAAGCCGTTTGGAGTAAATAAGATGTTTACTCATTTAATAGCGATTTTCTCTGAAGGCAGTCCCTCTGATCTAACTCTGTCCTGTTGCAGACTGTTTTGAAATGCCTGAAAATTTCATGAGCAGGCTATTAAAATGTTTCTGCCTAAAAAGCCAGACTCGGCTACCACCAAAATACCCACGCAAACGTGTGTACATATTTTACATGAACTGTTTACCGTGTCTGAGAATGAGGCCGCTATAAAATATATCCTTGGATGTTGAACCGCAGATTGTCTTGAGCTGGTTTTCATTAAAAGCACATTGATTTTTTATGCAAGGCTTTTGTAACCTTGAAATGTTCTCTCAGAGGATAGAGGCCATCTTTCACTTGACTTGTTCAAGGAAATCTTTTTTTGTCTGTAGTTGTGAATAAATAGGCCTTTTTAAGAATTCAGTCCTTTCATAGAGCTTAAGATAAAAGTTAATTTTTACTCAAAGAGGATTTATTGCAAGTATTTAGAGATCTATGTTGTAGCAAGGGTCTTTTCTGCTAACTTGGTTTCAGTAGTATAGTCAAATTTAAAAAACAACGACTCTACAGACAAAGTCTGAAAGCGTAAAATGTTGTCATGCCCCTGCACTGTTTGTTGGTGGTTTTCCCCATGTGCTCCGTGTGACCCAGTTCTGTTGATTGTCTATTATGTTCAGGTGTGCCTTCCTTGTTTGTTCTAATTGCCTCCCCTTTATAAGTTCTCCCAAGTCTTGTCTAGTTTGTCGGTTCATTGTCTATGTGTAAGAGTTTGTGTGTGTTTCTCCATTTTTGCCTACCTGCCTGTATATCACCTTTGTGAGTATTAAAAAGAATAGTTATTCGAAGTATTTGAATCTCCACTCGTCCTTCCTGCACCAGGACCGTGCCATGAGTAAGTAATTTAATGCTGCATTTCTCCATCTCATCTACATCCTGGATGGCCTGAGAGGGAGTAAATGTTCAGCAAATTGTCTTTTTTCGGTAGAAGTATTGCCTTAAGACCTCTGAAAATCCCACAGATGAGATCTCAGAAATATCAGTTTATCCTATGCAGCAATAATATTATATCTAGTCATTTCTAATAAAATTATCCCAGGACTAAATTAGTTTAGTTATGCCATCTACAGCTCTATAATCGTACTGGATGTCAATTGTTTTGGTTGTGTCTATTTATATTTCTCCATATACATTTTTGTCAGAAATATGTGGGACAAAGTTAACTGTGAAATCTATTAATTCCCAAAGAGCAACCTCTGAGCAATAAACACATAATTTGGGAAACAAGCTCTATCAGTGAACAAAAGTTCAGGATTTTTTATTTTTATGTGGATCAGAGAGGGTTCTTGTTGTTTTTCAAATACATGTATGAGTTGACACTCTGATATGGTTTACACTCTTCATTTCCATACGCTCATGACTGGATGGAAGTGACATCTAGTCACAAATATCTCTGAGGCATGAAACATCACAGACAATTCTGTGACAATGAGAACAACATGAAAGGCAATAGTATGTTGCAGGAAGGAGAGCTTTATGACCCCGTGCTGTTTTGTTTCGAAAGAGGACGTCAGGAGGCACATCGGTCTATAAAGCTGCCGCCACAGGCCCTCATTAAAGTTTCCTGTGTGGTGGATGCACCCAGTGGGCTTTCATATTTCCACTTTTTTTCTGTTTATGGAGCTGACAAAGATGAACTCATCTAACTGAAGTCGTATTATATTATGCATATATAGCCACCCATATTTATATATAGTACTGTATAAATATATTCGTAAGCTTTTATATGACAATCTGGCTCCTCAGTTTTTAAGGGCTTGAAATAAACACTTTTTGGAAAATCTTTTGAGATTTTTTTTTTTTTTTTATCACACAGTGAAGACACTTTGCATTTTTTTTGCAAGTATTTTTTTCCTTTTAATATTTGTAAATTTATGTGTGTTTGAATATGCATATTGCTTCATTATGAAAATAAATTAACACAAAAATATTTAAAAAAAACACTAAAAAAAGGACGTCTTTGTGTTGTTGGCTTTAAATGTTCTCTTTCATGTTCATGCTCTTTTCTTGGGTTAAAAGCAAATTTCAGATGGCAATTTTATTTAATATTGTATTTAATTTAACTATAATGAAGACCATGTGGGAAGAACAACATGAAAAAAATGACATAGATTTTTTTTTTTCTGAACTAAAAGTCAACTAAAAAAAAGAGTGATGTTAGAAGTGCTTTAGCCAACTGAGAAAAAAACAAAAACAAAACATATTGTTGCCTAAATTTACATGTCATTAGTAAAGTAGAATTGGATCAAATGAATGAATGAATGAATGAATGAACCAATAAATAAATAACTGTTATAAAGATGCATATTTTAAAAAAACAACAACAATTAATTTAAAAATGTATTAACAGAAAACTATTCTAAACATCAAGTCTTTGTATTCCTTATTTACAGATGTTATTTATGTTTTTATACCAAACTATTTCAGGCATCTCCTGCTGTTTCCGTCCTTTCAGACATGCATCCCCTTGTCTGCTTCACCCAAACATTTTACAGGAGTTATGTCTCAATCTCTAACAGCACAATGCCCCTATTTTCAGTCTTTTTTTCATAACCTGAGAGAGTCTGACAGCTCTAACATTAGAGTTTGACTGCAAAAAGTGCAAACTTCATGTCATATGCATGCCGATGATGCAATGGCCAACTAGCTGACTGTGAATCCTCCCATACAGCACATTTCAACCAAATAGGCTGAAAAAGTTCAGCTAGACTGCAGCTGTCAATATACAATAACTAAAATACATACGCATATAATCATATTTGGCTCTCTAATAAGCAGCAATTTTCTGTTGCTATATATAGAGCTGTCAAGCGATTAATGAAATCCAAAATAAAAGTTTTTGTTTACAGAATATGTGTGTGCATATTTATTATGTATATATATATATATATATATATAGTATATACATAATAACTATGCAAAGTACAAAGTACATAAATATATATATATATATATATATATATATATATTGTCGCAGGCGGAAGAATCACACGACTACTGAATGCAGTGAAGCCCCGGAGGGTGGATTTATTTACAAGTGCACACA
>JAUCMU010000143.1:12865376-12907642 GCA_032275025.1 Enteromius treurensis
TCATTGTCCATGTGTACGAGTTCGTGTGTGTTTCTCCATTTTTGCCTACCTGCCTGTATATCACCTTTGTGAGTATTAAAAGAATTGTTGTTCGAAGTATTTGAATCTCCACTCGTCCTTCCTGCACCACGAGCGTGACAAATGTAAACAAGTAGTGAGGGCCTTTTGGGATGTTATTTAATTCAGGCTTTATGTGGACTAGCCACTCTTGCTAATGCGTCCTGCACCTGGTCACATTATTTATGGACAGTTTGTTTCCACCTGATTTGGTTTTGAATTCATCCCCGTTTTTCTTTGAGTGTGTATTCAGTCGCGTCTCTCATAACTCTCTTGTTCTTTTGTGTACATACGTGTGTCTTTTTTCTCACCCTCTTAGGTGAAGTACGGACGTTTTGCATTTGTGTGGGATGCAGCTGTGCTGGAGTATGTGGCCATTAACGACGAGGACTGCTCGCTCTACACCGTGAGCAACAATGTGGCTGACAGGGGCTACGGCATCGCAATGCAGCATGGCAGTCCCTACAGGGACATCTTCTCTCAGAGGTACTGTATGATGACACTCTTATTGTCCATATGTAGCCAGTCATCTCTGGGGCCCTTCTGTTTTACAAGAAGGAATTTTCAATTTAAATTTGCCGTTTAAAGTCTGAGTTTGTGATTTTTAAAATAGGGCTGAGCAAACATGGGCTGAGTTAGAAATTAGGTATAGAAATGAAATCATTTTTATTCACGAGAGACAGTAGACTGTATGAAAGGTTCAAAGTAAAAAATAAATGAATATTGTGAGGTAGAATTTTTCAGCTCAATATTAAAGGACAGAATTCATATGTTCTGATTCTTTTGTTTTATTTGATATTTCATTTTTCACACTTTTTAAAACTACAAGAACAAGAATGATCATGCCTAAGCAGAAAGGAAGTAGCCTGGGCCCTCACGTACTTCCTGTGACGCTACATTCTATTTCGCGAGCATAGTTAGTCTGGCAAAGCTGCCGTTTTAGAGCATTTCCGTTCCCAAAAAAAGTGGGAACCAATTAGAAGACGGTGGCTTCAGGTTCCATCGCTACGCATACATTATCGGAATGAGTGGTCTGATTGTTTGTAGATTCGTCCAGTAGTATACAGAGGCATCTGATGGACACAGGTTAAGCCCGCCTCCCAGAAGGCGGGTAGTAAGGCAGCTTGGCCAGACTAAGCTCGTATGAGCTTTAAAGTCGCGGAAGCCAGGCTAGGTATTAAGCAGACAGACTAGTAATACTCTAATTACTGTTGTTGCTAAGTTACTTATTGTTAGTAAAATGCCAGAGTGGATCATCGGAATAAAGTTAACCAAACTTTTGAATAGTACTGTAAGTGGCAGGTTCTTTTAATAAGCAAACGTAATTTACTTAAAGGTTGTGAGTCAGAAGGACCAGACTGTCCTTGCAGAGTTGAATGCCTCTCTATGCTGCACTGAACACACTCTAATATTTGGGTTGAACTGTTCTGGACCAGTGATCAGCTTCTGTTCAGCTTCTCATCAAGCTTTCTGTCTAATCAAATGCTATCTAGAATATGAAGCATCCCACTCCCTGTACAATAAATAGAGGTTTAAGCTGTGGCTTAAACCGGGCACTTTTTCACAGAGTTGGTATTTTCTGTACAATGAATGGCACACAGAGCAGTATATAGGGGATAGGCCACAATTTAGACATTGTAAACATTAATTGGGTCTAAAAAAGTCTGGTTTTGTGCTGCCTTGCACAAACCGCCACTGTGCACACAGTCCAATCCAGAGACACAATAAGACTGTGGCTGTCATACACTGTCAAATGCAGCTTGACCACCCTCAATGGCTCGACAGCTTTTGACCCAAGTGGTTTCCTATCCGTCTATGGGAAGGTCAGAAAGCTCACAGATTTCATTAAATGTCTTCATCTGTCTTACAGGTTTGGAACGTGAAGCTGAATAATTAATTCATTTTTAAGTGAACTTTTTTTTTTCATTAGTATCTATACTTGTCGCCGACAAATATTACATTTTAAAATATTAAAACGTTTATTTATTATAATCCATGGTTTAATCCATAGCACCTTTCCATTGCACAAAGGTTCTTTTTTTAGTTGAACAAGTTCTTTAGATCGGTGGTTCTCAACTCCAGTCCTTGCTCAGTCCTTTCTCTTTACATTTTGTATTTCTCTCTTATCACTCTTGATTCAGATCATTAGCATGTTTGGAGAGAGATCCATGAACTGAATTGAGTGTGTCAGATGTCAATTGCGCAGAGCAGTGGGTCCTGAGGACTGGAGTTGAAAACCACTGCTTTAGAAAATAGAAAAGTTCTTCTTCTGACACTAAGAAAATTGGTTCTTTCAAGAACTATTCATTGAAAGGTTCACTGAAAAAAAAAAAAGGCTCTTCTTTGGCATCACAGTGAAAACCCTAACTTGAAACCTTTGTTTTATATTTGAAAGTTTAAGTCAGAAAAAAAAGGATTATATTTTATGAGTCATCTGTGATTTTTGCACAGTCGATAACAGATCTATAATATGATTGTAACTTGGCTTCATTCAGTATGTATACAAATTAAACATACTACAATTGACATTGTGCGTTTGCTCCAAGAGACAAAAGTGACATACAATGTGTATTTAATTATACAAATATGTGATTACGTATTGAGTTATGTATACAGTACTTGGACAGTCATAAGAAAGCTGTAGATCGAATACACAAAAGCCCTGTTTAAGTAGATGTGGATGTAAACTTACTATGTGTGGATTTGACGGTCAGACCTATTAAGGATAACTGAGTAGCTTGCATGAAATGAACATTGTTAGCTAACAGCTAATATGTGCGCACACACGCACACACACACACACTAACCTAAACAAACTTTTATATTGTTTCAGCTGAAGGGCCAGAATCAAATCTTCAGTCAAATACACTGGACAAGACTGTGAGAAAGAAAGAGGGGTGGATTATGGTCACCAAAACACACGGGACTAAGTGTTAAAAAATAATAAAATCAATATATATAAAAAAAAATAAAAAAAGCAAGGTTAGGTTACAGTTGTCAAAGCTAAGAAATTGAAAATTAACAAATGAATAAGACAGACGTTCAAAGCCACAAAAAAGTTTTATTTATTCTGGTTAATAAACCAATAAACCAACAAAGCATTTTAGTTTAGGAATCAATTCTCGCAATAAATTAGCTGTTTATTAGCATGCCCATTATTTACATATTGGCTGTTTATTATTACTTATGAATCACATATTTTGTATGGCCATATTCTACATCACTAATCCTACCAAATACCTAAACTTAACAACTAAAACACAGCACATAAGGGAGCTGACTGAGGTAAAAGTCATAGTTAATCATTTGTTTGGATTTTAGATTTTACATAGTATGATCTTTATTATTCTTGATTTTTTTCATCTAATTTTATCTTTGTTTGACTTTTAATCATTCTATCTTTTGCGATTAAGTTATGTTAGAGACCGATAAAGAAATGGCTCTCTGAATAGGATGTGTTGCGATTTAGCTGCAGGGTCCCCTGCAACATGCACATCAAGGGTTGCTATTGTAATCTGGGAAGCTGTTTGTGTTTGTTTATGTAGCTTAATACCCCCCAGGTTGACGCTTATCTATTTTACCACCGACATTCACAAATACAAACAGCATGGACACATCGTGAGGCATTATGGGTAACTGATTGCACTGGGCAGGGTGTGTACCATCACGTAACATATCGTGACTTTCAATTTGAACAAAATGTTATTCAGATCTGAACGAACTCACAGTATCTTTCATATGAATCACCTTCATAAATCAACAGCAGCTCAGTGCCTCGATTCGGTACCTTTACCTTTAAACTGACAAGCATAACCTCGGATGTCTTGTTTCTTTTCAGTCCTATTTTCGCTTTAGTGGTTTTACCGTCCAATATTTTTCTAGTCTATTGCATTTTTTAAAAACCCTAGATAATGTATTTTTCAGTGCAGTACGACTCCTTCAGACGCTCACTGCCAAAATCAGCCCTACTGACCACCCCCCACACAGTCTGCAGGGGGCCAGGGAGTTAATGTGTGTGGAGGGAGTGTGTGCGCGATTGTCGGAATGTGTGTGTGTGTGTGTGTGTAAATGTATGCGTGCTTCCTCCTTGCCAGTATTCCCACAGCCTCCATTTTCCTGTTGTGCTCAATGTGTCCGACAGACACAATTATACAAGCAAACACAATCACCATCATATTCGTTCGCCTTTATCCCGTGTGCCTTTCTTCCCATTCCTTCCATGTCTGTCTGTTAGTTTATCCCCCCATAACCTCGCGGATGGTTATTGAAATTGCATGGTTGGTATCAGTGAAATTCCTCTCTAAACTGATGTAGCTGTTGATGAATTACTGCCAGAGCTGGTAATTCATTCCAGAGACCATAGTGGACAGAAATCCTTTATGGGAAATGTGTTTGAACGAATCCCATCGTATTCATTTTGACTGTCCTCATCGGGTGTGTGGTTATGCTAGTCGGTACATAGATGCACACACACACTCACTCTGCCACGTCGTTTGGGGTCCGCTCCCCCAGGCCCCCCTTACAGCCCCCAGTGCAGACCAGAGCGCAGTGGGAAAATGAGAGACAGCTTTTCGGCGTGGTGGAGGGAATGCTCGGACGATGAGAACATGTAGTGGAGAGAAGTCAATAAGGAGGGGGAGCTGCTGACTGGCCTGTGGAAAAAGAGAGCGAAAGGAAAGGAGAGAGAGCGACATGTCATGATTCAGAGGAAAAATAGTTTGTTTTACAACCGTGTTCACATTTCAGGGGTCTTTCATATAGATCAGTCTGCGTTAAAACTAGACCAGGAATCAATTTCACGCCCACTCTGCATGTTACACATGGAGTGCCTTCAGTTGTCGGGCAGTCTGAGGGTTAGCTCATCCAAAAATGAAAATTCTGACATCATTTACTCACCTTCGTTTTGTTCCAAACCCATAAATCTTTCGTTCATCTACAAACATGAATGAGGTTATTTGTAATGAAACCTGAGAGATTTCTGTCTCTCCATCAAAAGTCCACATAACCCAAACCTCGACGTTTTCAAATGTAATCCAAATCAATCACGCTGTTCTGAAAAAACGCAAAAGCTCGTTTTTTAAGAAAATGTTGGTTTTAATTTCCATAGAAATATTGATCAACATACATTAAGCACACTTAAAACTCTAAACTGGAGATCAACTGTACTTACTGACACACAAGAACAAGAGTCATTAGTTCCTGTAAAAGTTGAGAGAAGAAGCAAGTACATTTAAGCTTCCATGTCCCATTTTTGATGTGCTCTACTGTATGTGCACTGATTCGTGCTTAATTAATAATAAGAGTCTAAATGAAATGTGTTCATCAAATGCTCAAAATGATCATGTCTCTTTGATTGAACAGCTTTATTAGGGTAAATTACATTTATGATGTCTTTAAGTGTCAAAGTTTTGGTGGAATGGACTTTCAGTGGAAGAACAGACAACTCTCAGGTTTCATTAAGAATTATATTTTATAGATGAACAAAGGTCTAGTGGGTTTGAAACGACATAAAGGTGAACAAATGATGTCAGATTTTCATTTTTGGGAGAAATAACCCTTTAAAAAGGGATAGTTCATTCAAAAAAGGCAGTTCTGTCATCACCCAGATCTCGTTTCAAACTTATTTGACTTTCTTTTCTTCAGTGGAATGTAAAAGAAAGTGTTCTGAAGGATGTTTCGACTCTTTTTCTCCTTATAATAAAAGTGAATGGGGTCCAATTTTTTGAAAAATATCTCCTTTTGTGTTCTATGGAAGAAAGAAAGTCATACAGGTTTGGAACGAGGGTGAGTAAATGCTGACGGATTTGTCATTTTTGAGAGAATGACCCCTTTAAACGTCGGTAAAAAATGTGAGTACTACTATAAACATTTGTCTGACTCATTTATTAGGGGCGCACACAAACTAGACCCTTATGGCACCGAGCCGTGATGCATATTACATTGCATCACAGGAAATATCCTTACTGGAAGCGTCTTTTGATAAACAGAACCTGCGCTGATAAAAATTCATAATGGAAAGTAGGGACAATTGGTGGGGTTACAGTTGAGGCGTGGAGAGAAAGAAGAAGAGTAAAAAGGGGAGGACAGGAGGGGGAAAGAGACGAGAAGAACGAGAGAAGCCAACAGTGTGACACAGAAATGAAAATGATAGAGTGCCTGCGAAGAAGTGAAGGATGAGTGAGAGAGAGAGCATAAATAAGAGGTTATTTTGAAGTGAGTGCCTCAGTGGGAAGACAAAAGAGAGGGGGCGAGAGAAAGAAGGGTGGTTGGCAAGGTTCGGAGGCCCTGGCTTAGCTCTGAGTCTGTCTCCTAATGGGCTCAGGGCTCCCTGATTTTCAAAGCCAGAGGGAAACATGAGCGCAGACTCCAACCTCAGCATTCCAACACACACACACACACTCCCAGACCAACCTCGGTCTCTTGCTCTCTTTCCGTTTCCCTTCTCCCCATCTTACAACAAACACTCTCATCCTTGCGTTCCCTTTCAATCCAACCTCAGCTTTACCAAACACACTTTCCCTCTCAAACCAACTTCACCCTTAAAGGAATAGTTCACCCAAAATGGAAATTCTGTCATTATTTATTCAACCCTCATATCCTTCTAAAGCAGTATGATTTTCTTTCTTCCGTGGAACACAAAAGAAGAAATATTGAAATGTGTCCTGGTTAAATTTTTTTTCCATACAATTAATAGAGTGCTGCAGTGATGGCATATTTTTGTAGGCCAACCGGTAAGTTAGCATCACTCTAATGCCCTTGACAAAAACCCAATAGGAATTTCCATTGGCTTTTGGATTGCTGCAGAAAATAAGCTCTATGAACTTGAACATGTTTTGTTCATCAAGGCGATCTTCACAAATGAACACAACTTTAATGGATTTTAAAGCCTAATTATAATCGCCAGAAGTAAAAAGCTGAATGTAGGCTATAAATGACCCACAACGCAGTCTGAAGAGTTCACCATCACAACCAAGTTTCCGACCACTCTTTTAATCTTAATGTAAAATCTACAGGTTGGACATTTTCAAACAAAAAATGCTAACTTTTCTGCCTGGCTGCAGACAAGAGAGCAGTAGATTTCTGTCTTTATTACACTGCTGCCACATAAATCTAATTATCTCTTTCACAGACATAACCGGCTGTTTTTGCAACTCCTGAGCGTTTTTGACATAAACTGGATTTTATATAACAGTTTAAGCACAATAACACATGAAAGATAACTTAGTTTAGCACTCACATACCATGGGACAGCTGCTTTCTCTGCATTTTCTTCTAATGTGAGAAATTTTAAACTGATGTGCCTTTAAAATGAGACATGATAATCAAAACCAAACAGATGTTTTTGCTAGAATATCTGAAGAGCTGTTAAGGCAAAGCCCTATTCAGGAAATAGTGGCAGGGAACAGCAGCTCATTTGCGTTTAAAGAGACATGCATAAAAAATTGTGTTTCTGCTTCCACTCAAAATGAGCATTTTCAAAATTCAGCTTTTGAGCTGAAAATTCACAGACTCGTGAGACATATGCCCCGGTTTCACAAACGGGGCTTAGCTTAAAGTACCCCTATTATGCCATTTTAAAGGTTGCTAATATTGTTTTATGAGTCTCTTAAAACAGGTTTACATGTATGCAAGGTCAAAAAACACTTTAGTTTAGATTTAATTTGACCCCATTCCTAAATGATTCGTAAACGACTCGTGTGAAGCAGTTCGAAGAATCAGTCTGTCTAAACACGCCTCTCCATGAGCCATCACTGCTGTGATTGGTCAGATGGTGCAGTCCTCTATGATTGGTCTACCGCCATAGCGGTCCCCAGAGCTTGTACCAAAACTATACTTTCTAATATTACTAGAGGTGCTTTCTGAGAGAAAATGGCAACTACTGTAGTTCGCATGGACTACCATGGAAAGTGCTTTTGTAAGTGAATCGGGCACACCTCTATATTGTAAACTTCAGCATTGTATAATGCATAACACTGTGTTAAACATTTTTCATCATTACTTTAATAAAACAAACAGACAGTCAAGCTGCATCAATCACAATGTTTAGACTATATAAGGCCCACAGCTGAACAACAGAACTACAGAAACGTAAGTTAGCCGGTTAGCAAGACATGTGCAGGATGGTTACACAACATGTCGTACACAAATACGTATTTTGAACGATCGCTAGAAAATACAATCATACATTATTAATCACACTTACAGGTACTGATACATCTTTTAAGATCAAGCGTTTAGTGAATATCGCGTTAGAAAAGCAGTCATTAGTAAAATGACGCCAACACAAGAGATTGTACTGCTGAGGTGTTGTTGAAAAAAAAATGTTAACCACTCATTCTTTGTAGATTCATCTTTCAGAAGGGCATATAAAACAAATTAACTCTCACAACGTCTTCTTGACATGATGTAATCCACACGGAAATTGTACTGTTTGGGGGCGGGGCAAGTTGTTCGCGACGTAGAACGTGGACGGACATTATGCAAATATGTTACTTAGTGACGTGGATCCGTAACAGAAAAAGATTCAAATTGCTGACGACTCGTTTAGGAGAATGTGAGCCAACTCTTTTTTTTTTTTATAGACAATAACTTTATATATCATGCACTGTCGGCGCCACAACTTTGCAGATAGTTTATGTACACATACAGCTTCATGACACACTGCATGAACGATCATATTTTAAAAGGCATAATAGGGGTACTTCAAGTCAGGACTTGGCCTAATTTAAAATAAGATGTTTAAGCAACTTGTGTACAGGTGTAATGTAATCTAATGTAAAAACACAGAACAATGACACTGACATGTTTTAAGCTATGTCAGAGCAAGATATTTTCAGCTGAGACACCTCAAAGACATATGAAACCGGGGAATCTGTTCAATGATGCATAAGAATCTGAAGTCATATGATGGCTTTGTTTAAGGAGCTGATCCTAATTTAATAATTGTGAGCTATGTATAAAACACGAACCTATCATTAGTCTCAGTGAACCATTTGTTCCTATCCACAAAACTATTCAAATGTATTAATTCAAAGATCAGATTTATACGGCTTGTGCAGGCCATACAGTGCAAGATTATCAGATTCTTGCACAAAACCAATTTTATGCTTAGAATATAGTAGAGAATTGAGTGGACTACTGTTAGTGGTACTTTTATGGTGAAGCTTGAAACCTCCTGTCCCTATTATAATGGATACAATTCATTAAAACATTTTCCTTTTGTGTTCCACAGAAGAAAGTAAGCCATTCCGGTTTGGAATAATTTGAAGGATAGTAAATGAAGAATTGAACTGCAGTACCGCTTCATTAGCATCCTGAGTCATTGTTCGGTTGGTGCCTTATTATATGTGTCGACCGTTCTGCAAATGACAGCAGCAAAGTGTCACTGACTCACAGGCACTCTGACATGCAACCCATGCTTTATTGTTGTACAACCAAGCCACTGACATGGTTCAACTGCATGCGGCACAGCCTTCATCCGCCTCACTACTCTTCAGAGTCTTATCAGACCTCCACACGGGTTATATTGAGATGCAAAATGTTTTCCAATGTGTCTGTCTTATTAGATATTGGAAGCTGATCAGTTGTTGTGTGTGTGGGAACTCTTCTCCTTCTGACACATCAGTTTGTTCTCACCCTTCTGACACCACAAGACATCACCATAGCAACCTCTCACTTTGTCACCCCGCTTTGGTCCTGTTGAGAACGCATGAAATGATAGCACACATACACGCGCATCAGATGACCTCAGCACATCTGTGTTGTTCATTAAAGATATGCAGTTAATACATTGAGAATTGCTTGGCAAGGACATTCTAGTTAGTTTGCATCATTATGCAATTAGTCTGAGATCTAGTTTGAAGGTAACATCTTGGAACCTCAAAAGCAACTGTTTTGGGATGCAGAAACTCAAATAGCACTACACACTGGACTCTTGACTAGTGTTATGATGTAATGAAAACGCCTGCTGTTTTCTGGTCTAAGTGAGGACCTTGACAGCAATTTATTATTATTTGTGCATAGCACACCTACTTCATGTGCTAAGCTTTTAAAACACAGACTGCAATATTTATAGATCCATAAGGGGTGAATCACTGTCTGGCCAACCGAGTCATTCGAGATAAAGATAAAGGTTAGAATCTTTATAATTTGGTAGTTTACAGCACACAATAAGGTTATACTGACATGGTACTTTTGGCATCTCATGTGCTTGGAGACAGAAACATTGACGTCAGGTTTTAAAAGTAGTTTATTTGACATGCTTCTATCTATTGGCATTAATATCTAATAAGATTAAAAATATATTTATTGAAATAATAAATCTTTTCAATTTGACTTGAAAAATGTATGTTTGACTTTGAAAAAAAATATTAGTGCATTGCAGTTATATATATATATAAACATTTATTTATAATCTTGGAAATCTTATTCCAGGAAACACAGACAGTTCCCTTAACATTAGCATATTGCTATTTTGGTTGTTTTTGGGAACTAATCAATAATAACAGAATATTCTTAGTAGGCTATTTTTCCTACAAAGAATGTTACATTTAACATTCCAAGAAAGTTCAATATTTATTATCTGGAATCATATTGAGCTGAGAGGTTTGATTTAGGCAAATCAACCAAACTATCTGGATGCTTGGACAGCCATGACAACCAGTTGTTCTCAGTCTTTTGGACTCCAAGATTGTCTACAACTATTTTCCAGTCTTTTGTGATAAACTGGATATGGATTAAGTACACGTTTGTTTATGTATGTATTTATATAACTGTATTTATTTCTTTATTTATACATGCATACATACATAGGCCACACATATACCCAATATATTGTTAGAGTTATTTATTATTAGTTGGTTATAATATTTTCCAGTTCTATAAAATGATGCTATTCCTAATGTTATTCTTTTTTTCTTTTTGTTAGTTTGGTGTGTGTATTTCATTGGGAATCCTGGTTCTTCAAAGTGTTACGATTAATTTTAATACTCGATTTGTCTCATTTTAAATCATTTTGAGGCTCACGTGTAAATTTGACAGCAGAACTGCTAAAAAAGCAACATTTACTGCAGCAACCACCCACATCATTTGAGCGCCACGGTAGGTGAGTTTTGCACCATCAAGCATCCCTCACATTTGGTTCTGAACATTAAAAAATCGACATGGTAATTCTAGCGATTGTTTTACATTATTTAGGGCAAACAAGGGTGAAATCATTCTTGTTCTGATTCAAACAGCTTTGACATTGTCATCAAATATTTGCTGGACCTTGTAATGGGAGTGAGTCTAGGTGCTTGTAGAGTTTTAAGATGTGTGTTAACAGGAGTGAAATGTGCCCTTGGCTGGACTAGCATATCTGGCTGCCCACCTTCCCTTCTTTATCCCTCCCTATTCTCAAATGTCCGCTAGGCAATGCCAGATCAGGACAAAGCTACAGTGTTCAGGAAACTGTACTGCTGTTTCAGTGCTAAACAGCTGGGCAGCTCCAGGTGAAATAGACCACCAGTCAGTGGGCAGGGACAAAAGAAGCATATTTATACATGCATACCCTGAATCTCTACAGTAACTATATGAGGGTAGAAAAAAAAGAAAACGATGTGCAGAGAATGATTTCACAATGAGTCCAAAGGTTTCATTCCATTATGCTGAAAACAATAGGAATGACCTCTCAAAGATGGAAAGAAAAATAGCAAATCTCAACCTCTGTGAATTGTAGCGCTGACTCTGTTTGTTTTATAACCAAACTTCATTGTTGACCTGAAAGAATGTTTCTCACGCAATCATGCTTTGCCAAACCAACATTCACTTATCTATTCATTTCCAGAAGCCTGTTTCATATATCCATCATACATTCAGTAAGTAAGAGTAAGGGTTAGAGCTACAGCTAGAGAAACATCACCTCTAATGTGCGTGGTCAACCTCATAGCCACTCTAAACTGTAAACAAATTTTCTTTGTATGTTTCTAGTTTAGCTCATTCCATCCAATTGCTTCAGAAACCAAGCACTAGAATCAAAAACATACACATTTCAAGACATTTCAGGATGTTAGTCTGTGGCAAAGGATGTGCAAAGCATTATTAGATAGCTTGCTAGAACCTCTAGAAGGGTTACCTAAACTCTGATCTCTTCGATGGCTTTGAAAATACCAGTTAGGACTGATGAAGAGAAACATTTTGGAATATCAAACCCAATCCTCTGAATTGCTTCAGCTTTGCACAACTTTTATTCGACTTGAATCTGTGTACATACACTGCGTCAGGCTAGGCCTCTCTATAAAATACTAACATTTCTTTTCAGACTGACCCAAATACAGAGATATAGAAATCATTCTTGCTGGAATGCTTGAGATCTCTTTAACGAACATACAATTTTAATTCTCTTCATTTGTGACACCTTCACACATGCATTCGGCCTTTCAAGCAGAAGAAGATTGCAATCTTTTTAAGGGCATCTTTTAAGTGCAACATATAAACCAAAATATGTCATATCATGCAGTGTTCTCTTATTAGAAAAATCAATATTTGACAAGAAAGTGCATTTAAATATATTTATCACCAGATTTCCTCACTATTTGCTCGATTTTCATCAAGCAAATTTACACATCAACAGCAGAGAACACCTTTCACCAGCATCCTGTGAAGAGCTGATAGCATGCTTTGAAACCTGTAGTGCTGTCTTAATGTTCATCGTATGACAACAATGGTGTGATAAAGTGTTGGTTGTCTGACAGCAGACTAGTCACACAGGAAACCAGTGGGCAGACAGACTTGTACATTGCTCCAGCTTTGGTTAACACTTCCTGTCGCTGGATGAAGCACTTCCTGTTTTAGTTCCAGCTGTTGAAAGCTCTCAATGTAAGTTCAAAGCATGTTGCAACAAACATCAGTAATTGCATCTAACCTAACTGCATCATGTATATAGCCCATACAATCGTAAACATATTTTTGTTCTGGCATCAATAAACTGTTTTGTTTGTTTTTCCTATGAAAAAAATAAATAAATCTCCATGTTTTGATTTATGGGTAAACAAATAATAATAACATTTTAATTTTATAATAATTCTTTAAAACCTACTACAGGCGGGCTGGATAAGGCATGGCAGTCATTCTTATACAGATCTTTGATTGGATTAGATGTTATTGTGGTAGCCTGATACATTAGCTTTCTGCCCAGAACTCATCTGTGAGGTTAAAAGTGCTTAGCAGTGCAGACCACAGCCCATATTCAGACCTAACGTGTATGCTAATGCTTAGTTTTCCTTTTTATGGCAGTAGATCAGCCATACTAGTTTCCCCAAGCATAAATCAGCACTTCATATCCAATACAATTTGATAAGATAAAATACTCATTATTTATGAAAACATTTGTTAGATGAATGTACTGTATGTGGGGCTGATAGACAACAAAATAAGCAAATAAAATTATATATATATTATTGACTTTATCTGACTGTGTTTGCATAACTAAGCACATAGCATTAAGGGTTATTTTTCATGTTAACCTTAGTTGCAACTGAAGAGCAAAAAAAAAAAAAAAAGTCTGGGACCTTGTTTTTTTTTTTTTCCTAGAATTGAATAATTAACATTCAGAACACAACAATGCATTACAATCGAGATATTCACTTTTTTTTTAATAAGGATATCTTATCCTTTTCTACGGTGTTCAGCAAGATGTTGTCGCCACCTGCTGTTCACACGCTATAGCACCTCATCAGAGTTTATAGCTGCAGGGGGCGTGGCATATATTTAAACTCATCATCACTACATATGCACTTGCCTCTGCAAACACGCAAACTATTTTGTGCGCTCAGCGGTTCAGTCTCATCACCGAACGGGGCTTTTCTGTTCCTGCTCAAGACAACAAGCAGGCTCGGTGGAGGAAAGCTGCACGATCCAGTCGCGTGCATAGACTTCAAGGTGTGAATTTGAGGAGCAATGTTAGCTACAGGTTAACAGAGTTGTGTTGGAGGCACGCGACGCGCACTGGTAGCGGGAAACACCTTGCGCTTTCGAGTCGAGACATCTGGGAAGTAACATTTCAGAGTAGTTACAGGAAATCAATAAACATACTTGAAACAGGGGCTAGCAGGTAAGTTTTGAGTCATTCTACTTGAGGTGCTTGTAGGGTGCCACAGGTGCGCAGTGTTATGAATCACATTAAGCATATTTTGGGGTTGCAAACATGGAGGGGATGAAAGTTGCCGTTCAAAGGCGCTCCAGGGGAAGGCACTTTTCTTTGGTGTTTTTTCTTTTTTTCTTTAAGAGGGTAAGAAACATTATTTTTCATCACGAAATGCACACAGGTGTGATTTCAGCGGTGATGGAGTGGCGTCAGCAGTCTGCAGTCAGCTGTGAGCTGGCGTTTCTGGAGGCGCAGAGATGGCTTGAGGTAATCATCATTATCGAGTATTTCCCCATGCTGGCCACAAAAGTGCAGGTCTTAACACCCTCATGCACAGACTTTGTTCTTTGGGCTCTCAGAAAATCTAATGCTTTAAATATGAATGTCAATTACATTAGTAATTGTAAAACAAGTCAAACAAACAAAAACAGTAAAACAACCTGACAGATATCAGTGAAGTCTTATCTAAGTATGTTAGCATGTTAGTATTACATGCACAGAATGCAAAGAACATATCCTCGTGTGTGTGAGCTCTCAGGAAATGCTTTATTTCCTGATTGTATTTTAGGTGGACTAATGAAATTAAAACTAGACTTGATAGCATTCATTGTAATGTTTCCTTCTGTTTTGAATGCTTATGGTTTTAAAGCAGCCTCACATAACCTAAATCATTTGTGGTTGTCTGTCTTTATCAGCTTTAAACCATTTGCAAAGTTGCCAATAACAATCAGCTCCATAGAATCCTAGAGGCCATGTGTCATCCTTTATTAACTTATTAATTGTTTTGAATAACGATGTAATATTTTGTTCGCTTTAATCAGAGTGGCTTTTATTACATGTCATCCAGCAGTTAGCAACACCTTTTTGTATTTGTTTACAGATTTCTTTGAATTTTTAGTGTATATATATATATATATATATAAGATATTTTTACTATTATTTTTTTTATTAGCAATTAGCTTTGTGTCTGGAAGGTTTGTTTTGTTTTCAAAAAAGTCTCACCAGAAAGTTCTAACCTCCGTTTCCTGAGATCTGTCAGTCTTGTGCCACCTAGAATAGCAGTGCTCTTTGGTTTCAAGTAATTCAAACATGCAAACCTTTGAAAGTCTCTCAGCTTCTCTATGCCTTTTATTTTTTTGCGTTAATTTGCAAAAACATTAAACCCAGTTTTTTTTTTTAAATAATAAAAATTATGCATTTTATTATGTTTATTGTGCTAGGTGTATTTGTTTCTATTTTTTTTTTCTTTTTATTATCATTAATTTTACCTTATTAAAATAGCCTTTGATTGATTTAAAAATATAATAAATGAACATTTGCTTGATTGAGATGAAATCGAATAATCGAGTTAACTGTTTTTGCAAATAAACTCTTCATATATTGGTGAATGTATGAACTTGGCTAAAAAAATGGAATTGAGAGCTGCTTTAAGATTCTGCCATGGCTCTGTCAGGTCTCTTGATGTAGACTGTACACAAGCAGCCATTGATGGATTACATTCCATGTGCCCAAACAAGCTGATGGTCAGGATGCAGAATTGGACCCGCATCAAGCATGTATGCTTCAGTGCATCTTAATCTGAACACAAAGGACATCTGAGTTATTTGCCACATTCTATTTGTCAGATGCCCACTCCACCACATGACTGGTACGGTCAAGTGCTTCTTGCTTCGGTAGCTCTTTCTCCAAACATGTTGTACTGTGTGGCATAATGGAGGGAGGCTCTGAGGTCGTGTCTGAATGTGCGCAATTATAATGTGTGGATAGGATGACTTGATGGATGATCATTTGGCTGGAATGTATTCAGTATGAAAAAAAGAGAAATTGTGGTTTTGGTTAGAGAGCTGCCTGACTTGGCTCAGTGATAGCATGGGTTGATTTGTGATTGTGCCATCTTTTTTAGGAATTATAGGGCACTTGTTGATTTTGCTCACAGTTTGTTTTGCTTGCTTGGTGGCAGTAAAAGCAATTATGTGGTGTGCTATTACAAATGATGACTGAAGATCAGAATGTGCGTTGAAATGTATCTGGTTTGGAGTGGAAAGTAGCATGTCATGTTTTTGAGATGTCTTGTGGTTTCCTCTCTGCGGACACCGTGAGATGGACTCTTACTCTGTAATTTGTATTGTGTTGCTGACAAGATTTTAGATAGATAGATAGATAGATAGATACACAGCTATGGAAAAAAATAAGACCACTGCACTTTACTCCTAAATCAGTATCTATCTAACAAAGACTGGCATGAAATGCTTGTCATACTCAAATTTCTACACAAACATGCTTCAAATAAGTATTGATGTACTTATTTGGTGAGCACCTGAATCCAATTGTATTTAAAGGGAAACTTATAAAAAGCACTGCTGTAATCAACACTATCCTCTTGCAGTGTGACCAGTTGGATGGTAAAAAATGCTAGGAGTCTTTCAAAAGTAATTAGAAATGTAAAAATAAACACCAAACATGCCAAAAACAGTGAAAAGAAAGGTTTTAAATCAAGAAAAAAGGGCTCAATCTGGCACAAGGATTCAGTGAGCGTCAAGTTGCTTCTGTCCTTCATATTTCAAAGACTGCAATTCACAAAAAATGAAACAAACGTGCATTGATTTGTATTGGTGGTGTATCGGTGAGATTAAGAAACTGATTTTTCTGCAGTGGTCTCTTTTTTATTTATTTTTTTTTTTTTTCATAGCTATAGATAGATAGATAGATAGATAGATAACGCTTTATTTATATACAGTGTCTTGTGAAAGTATTCATACCTCTTAATTTTTTGTATATATTTTGACTTAAATATAACTTATTTTCCACATCAATTTACACTCCATACAGCATAACTGTACAGCAAAAAACAGGTTATTAACATCTTAAAAAATTCATTAAAGAAAAATGTTTGAAGTAGTTTAAAGTGGCTTAACATAATGCAGCAACATACCCCCCCAAAAAAAGCAGCATTTATTTAAAATAGAAAACATTTTATATGATGTTAGAGCTGGTTTATACATGTGATCTGTTTTGGTTCTTTATCTTAACAGGATGTGACGAAAAAGCTTTTTGGAAGTAAAAGCTTTCGAGTGGCCTTAGAGGACGGTGTCCTTCTGTGCGAGTAAATTATTATTTTTTATTATTCTAATATTTCTGTATGATTTGCAGGTGTATTTGTTTTTTAATTAGGTCTACTTAAAGTATATTTCATCTGTTTTCAGTCTGATCAACACATTGAAGCCAGGCATCATTAAACGAGTGAACAGGCTCTCCACTCCCATCGCAGGCTTGGTGAGTGCATTATAAATGAATATATATTTAGATTTAGAATTAAGCTTTAGTCAGCCAGCTTCAATGAAACTTAATTTAGAAATTTTTTCATCATTAAATTGTTCAGGTAGACTTGTATAAACATTGCACAAATGCCAAGACATTTTCCCACGAGTTCAGAGGATTTCCAGGAGTAAGTGCTGAGTATGTGTGGGACAGCACTTGACAACTGTCTCCTTCAGTTCCCACCCCTTTTTCTAGTTAACTAGTCTTGTCTTTTATGCTGGCCTGTATTCTGTGGAACTTTGACATCCAAGCATCGCTGCATAGTACTCTCAACTGTATTATATCACTGGATTACCAATGACTTCTAACTTTTCATTTGCACTAGCTGCAATAGTCAATGCTGGTTTCTCTTCAGGACAACGTGAATGTGTTTCTAAAGGCTTGTGAGAAGCTAGGGCTTAATGAAGCACAGCTCTTCCATCCCGGAGATCTTCAAGATGTGTCCACGCGCGTGACTGTCAGGTGAGCTGAGAGAAGTGAAAGCAGAAGTTTTTTTCCTTTGTTAATTTGCAAAACAGTAAATGGTTGACACCTCATTATAGATCTTTCAAAGTTATACAGTACTTGTTGTTCGTGCCTTCTAAATGTCTCTTTTGCATTACATTTGTGTAGTTCAATAAGCCTTAAACATCTGATGCAAACCTATCTATATGTATTTAAGCTTTATTACTGCTTTAGCTGTTTGTGTGTGTGTATAAAGAAAGAAGTGTTTTATGTGACTGCAGGAAGAGGGTTCATTTGACTAGTGTTTGCAGTGTGATTGCATTTCCATACCAAATGAAAGGCCGGATGGGTCCAGTCGCACATTATCTGTCCAACATCAAACTCAAACAAAGATACCTGACCAACCTAGACCTATATTTTAGTCAGGTGGCCTTACGAAGTTGTATTTTGAATCTAATGGCATTTAAATGGCAGAGCAGTCAGACATGACACATTGCCTCTGTGGTCTTTCATTATTAGGATCAGAGCCTTCACTTGTTTTCTTAGCCTATTAAACATTAAAATTAAACATTGTGAAACTGAAATGGCATTCATGGTTCCATTTACTTTCAATGGAAATTGTTAAAGTTGTATCTACAGTATATCATGTGATTTTATAGGGGTTTAAAGTAAGAGGACTTGGTTGATGTCATCATAAAATGCAAGTTGTTTTAGGAACAGGGCAAGGTGACCAAGTTACAGAGACAAACATTTTCTTTTGGAATAACATTGTGTGAGTATTTATAAGAAATAGATTGTTTAAAGCAGGGCTGTCCAAACTTGGTCCGGCAGAGTTTAGCTTCAACTTGCCTCAACACAACTGCATGAAGTTTCTAACATGCCTAGTAAGAGCTTGATTAGCTGTTTCAGGTGTGTTTAATTAGGGTTGGAGCTAAATGCTGCGTCCAATCGCTTACTTCCCTACTATATAGTACGCGAAACACAGTATGAGAGTAGTATGTCCGATTTCATAGCATTCGAAATTCAGTAGGCGAGAAGTTCCAGGATTACCTACTGCTTCTGCCCGAATTCTATAGTAGGCATATCATGGACGCTTTCCTATCCCATGAGGCTCCAGGTGAGGAGTCATATATAAAAAAAAAAAAAATGACGGAAAGTGGAGATGCGGCTCATTTTAAGTGTAAGCACCTCAGGAAGAAAACTTAATTTACCCTTGTTTAACACAATCTAAATAAACGGATGACTTATTGAAAGTTTACATTGTCACGCTGTTGTGACGACGCATGGCACGTGACAACCTCAATACAGCGGATGTAGTACGTTCGAGATCCATTCATACTACCTACATTCATACTATATAGAACGTACTGTTTTAACGGTCGGGTAGTGCGTTCGGTTTTAAATGTAGTACCTACTTAAGCATTATGCGATTTCGGACGCAATTTGGACGGCTCTGGTTTAAAGGGATAGTTTACCCCAAAATCAAAATGTTGTCATTGTGTACTTACCTGTGTAAGTTTCTTTCTTATGTTAAACACACAAGATATTTAGAAGAACCAAACAGTTGTTGGTCCCCATTGACTTTCTATAGTAGGGAAAAAATCTATGTCAATGGGGATCATCATAACTTCTTTTATGTTTAACACAAGAAAAAACTGAACCATATGAGGATTAGTAAATTATAATTTTTTTAGGTGAACTATCCTGTTAATACATTCATTATTTGTCTGAAACTTGGCATTGTGGTTAGAAGTTGAGTTACAATGCTCACGTGGACATTGAGTTTGAGTTCAACTTTCAATGTTCAGTTTCCATTCCTTGTACCTTGTCTCTTGCCCTCTCTTTAATCATTTGAACTGTTATTTTGTAATTCAGTATTTGAAGACCCTCTTCATATGGAAGAAAAATGTTAGATTATTTTAAAATATTAAAATGTGTTTGAAATACTATTAAGTCAACTAATGGGCCCTTTAAAGATTTGCTGTGGGCCTCAACTCCCTGTTTGAGAACCACTACCCTGTTATCCCTGTATATACAAAAAAAAAAAAAAGAATGGAATTTCCATGAAATATATCAAATAACTAAGTTCAGTCCCAACTCTTGCTCTGCGAATTTATCTCACAGCCTCATTTTCTAGGTCCCGACTCAACCCTGAGCAATAAATCATGTTGTCCATCCTGCTGAGAGCTTAATGTCCATATCATTGGCCTTGTAGAGGGACGTGGGGCACGAGAGGGTGGAGCGGGGGGCACAGCGACCTCTAAATTTAGCTCCATATGACTGTCCCTTCAAACCAAATGCTATGGTGAAGCTATAGTGGATCTGACTGCTATTTTTAACTCGCATACTTTCTCGCAGCCGTGTTGGTTTAAGCCTCAACGAAATAACATACACACTTTCACTCAATAACCTTAGAACTGCAGCTCAAGTTCTGTTCTGACTTATTTCCGAGGGAGCTTGAGACTTAGCATCTGGTGTTTAAATGGCTGAATTCCTATGTAAAACTGTATTTGCTAGTTCATGGTGACAAACAGATGGCTCACATGTCTGATGTCAGCACGCTGAGGGAACAAGTATGTTCCTCTGAGATAGTTTAGAGTTTCTTTTGAGCACTTGCTGATTGTCTTCGTTAAATTAGCTCTGCAAGCTTTGTATATAATGATTGTCGTGAATAAAAATCGGTAAACATGATGAGGGACTTACTGTAAAGCTTACTGTATGTGGTATGTAGTTGAGCTCCATTTATAGAAATGACTTAATTTATTGGAGGGTATGGGGTGGATTTAGTTGCTGGTACTGTTAGTGTGAGCTGGAACTGATCTGTGTGTTTGTGTGACAGTGAATGCTCATCACATTTAACTTCCTTCTCTCCTTCTGCTTAGGCGTGAAGAGACAAGCAGGAGACTGAAAAACGTAAGTTTTGTTTTGCTTAAAAGCGTAACTTCTGAACTAAACAGTGGATCAAGTGAGTCTGTGCATGGTTTGTCTTTTAATGTGAGCTCCAGTTGGCCTTTGACACTTTAGTTTGCATACCAAACAAGTTGATTTGTCATTTTATCTCATCGCAGTCTTCTACTGAAGGTGTTATAGCTGTGTCATTTAAAGCCACTTAAAGCACTGCTTTGCATGCGCTATCTGGATTAATGACTCCAATGAAGGCCAGCGTTTTGAAATATGAACAATTGTTTAATGTTTTAGTATTGCATCTCCATATGGTTCTCAGATAGCTCACTTACATGCTCACGATTGTCTCCGAATGTTCTCCAGTGCACTCATATGAGTGTTTCAGAGTAAGTAATATAAGGGGGAAAAAGATAAGTGGTACTGATGATGACTAATGATTAATTCTAATAAAAGAGTGGAACATGTAAAAGGAATTTGAACTGGAACGGCATACGCAGGTGTCATCTGCCATGCATCTTTGTTTCTCTGGTAATATGTTGTTTTGCTAATATTTTATTATACTAATACAACTTGATACGATTTCTTACATCATTGGAATAAATCAAAATTAGAATAATTCATCTTAGGGATCCAACATGCACCACAAAGCCCTGTTGTCTTCATTGTCTTGTACATGTGCCACATTCCTGCCCTGTTGGCACCCTGTGTTTGTGTGTGTGTGTGTGTGTGTGTGTGTGTGTAAATGGTCATAGTTTTTTAGATGAGAACAGGAATGTAACTGGGACACAGAAGCCATTCATGCCACACGCAATCACGCACAGCACCGAATTCTCAGAGGCTTTGCTTTTGTGTCATCTCATATTAAAAACTTGTCAAAGTAAAAGTTCTGATTTAAATAATACTTTAGTGTCTAATTAATTAAATACAGACTGAAGTTTATCTTCCTCTTTTCCTCATTTGTTTGAAGTCTTTTATTGTATATATATTTTTTCTTTTATACTGTTATAACATACAGGTTTTGATAACTATATACTGGTTGGGAAGGAAAGCCCAGTCTGATCCGTTTTACGCTGGACCACAACTGAACCTAAAAGCCTTTGAAGGTTTGCTGGGCACAGCATTATCTAAGGTATTTACTTTTGAGGTGATTTTTATTTTTTCTTCCCCCTTTTTTTTCTTTTTTTAGGGAAGTGCAATGTAAGTTTGAGAGCTGATGCACAAGATCAATTAGAAAAAATCCTAAAATACCTTTTAATCCAATGAAACGTTTGCTTTGTTTTACCTTTGTAAAAAAAAAAAAAAATCTCCTTTTTATTACGTTTTACAAATGTGTAAGATAAAATAAACAAGGGTATAATTTTGTCAGGACCACTATCGTCAAAGTGATAGATACTTAACATACAGTTTGGTTTGGTGGTATGGTTCTGTTCTGGGTATAAACTCCCTGCCCATCCATGCGTGCTAGTAGTGAATGAGCAGGGAGAACAGCAATAATAGCCATTGGGAATAAAGAAGCACAGAAGACAAAGCCAACATCATTAATGTACTTGATGATATTTAAGTGTAACACATTTAAGGTAAAGGAGTCTGATTCAACAAGGAATATCAGAAAGCGTTGGGGATGGAGGAGGGTAATTTGCTCCTGATATTATAAAAGGAAACAAGTTTGAGAGTTGTTGCACAAATTACAAAATGTCAATTTAATGTGTCTACAGCTTAAAAAACCTTCTGATTACATTTCAGTTTTTACAATTTCAAGTGCATTTGAATAGACAAACAAGCCCCTCACTAGTCAGAATCATTACTTTACACAATAGAGAGATGTTAGTTGAGTCTTGTGTGAATTGGACTTTTTCAAAGGATGTCATGCGGGTCCAGAACTCCCCATTAATGTTTTGCTACTGATAAAAGGATTCAGTCAATCGTAAGTCAGTGTTTCAGTCTCCTCAAAGTAATTATCAAAGAATTGACAGATATAATGCTCAGCATGTAGGTAATTTCTTCAGTCAGTAAAATGAAAAAAAAAAAAAAAAAAAACTTTTAAATTGGAGCTGTTTGTTAACTCCCCTTTGAACCCTCTCTGAAGTTTTGGCTCTTTGTTCACCTTCTTCAGGCTTTGGAGGAGTCTGTGCAGTCCAAGTCGAGTGTAAGGGACAGTGGGTATGCTGAGGGCTGGTTCTCTGACAGAGAAGATCTGTTCAGTCTGAAGCAGCTGGACTACAGGAGAGAGGACTCAGTCGAGAGCCTGGACTCAGTGGAGTCTCGCACACTCAGCTTAGCTTCAGACTGTACTCTCAGAGCTAGCAGTGAAGGTAAGACTGGTGTAGTGTGTCTGTTGTTTTGTGTTTGTGTAATGTTCTTTTGATTATATTTGTGCTCTATTTGATTTGGTCATCGCAGTGGGAACTTTGCAGTGGACAAGTGCAGTGGTGTATTAACATGCACTGATTTTCTTCAATCTGACTGAATCGCATTTCAGATTCTGAAAGTACTGTTTATATACACCTTAAAAAACCTTGAGTTTTTATTATTTTTTTTTTTTTATTCAATGTTGATGCATGACATTGATAAAATATGAAAGTAAAGACATTAACATTTGTTTCAAAAAATCTTTTTCAAAAAAAAAATTTTTTAATTTGTAATCGTCAAACATTCTTGAACAAACAAGAAATGTTTCTTGAACAACTATTCAGCATATATGATTGATTTCTGAAGCTGGTCACATAAAGCTGAAGACTTGAGTAATGGCTGCTGAAAGTTTAACTGAAAAACTTTACTATTACAGGAAGAAATTACATTTTCAATTATAATATTTCACATTATTAGCTTTTTTTAATGTATTTTTGGTCAAATAAATATTCTTATGAGACTGCATTTGCAAGAGACCTCTTTCAAAAACATTATGCCTTACCATACAACCGACTGAATGGTGGTGTACACACCTTTGTGATCTGATTCAAATATGAATTAACATAGTCGTTGCATTTATTAAGAACAATTTCTGTACGAATGCAGTTTGCAACACAAAGCCACTGTGAGCATTTCACTGGAACTAGCTTATATATCTATATCTATCTATATATCTATCTATATATCTATCTATATCTATATATATATATATATATATCAAATATTCATCATGACTGCATGTGCACAAGGTATTCTGAATCCAATTGAGAAAGCAGTTTTGCAGTAGGCTAGTATTTTCATATTTAGCAAATTATTTAAGATCTACAGCAACCCTTTTAATCAGTTTGAAATTTCATTCCGGTCAAGCTCATTTGGATTAGTTAAATGAAAGCTTTTCAGTCCCATTGATCCATCAATGCTATTATTGACCAATTATTAGATTGCAAACATTTACTTCAAGGCATAATGGTAAACACAGCTTAGATATTTATTATTATGGAGATATTTATCTAAAGTGTTATCACCAAAATCACAAAGTCTTGTTTACTTTGTGACTTGGATATTGCATCTCTCGAACACTTGGTAATGAAAGTTCGCTATCTAGACCTTGTCCCTTCTTCCCATCCAATCACGTATGTGTGACATTCCTATTGTTCCACACCCATTTGGTAATGCACGGAGGCTGATGCCAACTGAATCATAGAAGACTGTGGGGTGCTCTAGGCTTGTCACGCTACTAAAATGTCAATGCAAAATAATGTGCTGTGTGAAACATATGATATATGCACATATAAAACCAAGACAGTGGCATCACGTGGTCTGCAAGTGTATATACTGGTTATTCAAGTAACTTTCTAAGAAATGATTCCAGTAAATAAACAAGCAATAGACACTTAATGTGTAACTGCTTTAGACCTCTTCAGAGTGCGCACCAACATATGTGACATCTGTTGACTATTGATTTTGTTTATCAGCTTTCTTTTGCTCTCCCAGGTTGCTGTAGTGACGCAGAAGCGGAGCATTGCTTCAGGATGGCAGAAGGTATTAAAAGCGATGCCCCCATCAGGGAGAGAGTGCATGTCCCATCTGCCCTGAGGAAGAAAAGGCAGGAATACCAGCAGGCAGACAGGAGTTATGCAGGCAACCTTACTAGGTATGATATTTTGTTTTCTGGCTCCCTTCGCTTTAGAAACTGACTCCGCATATAAATGTTGGATGACAACTTTTGCAGAGCTTATAACAGATACAGCAGGGTGGCAATGGGTTTGGAGTTGTAAAATGTTTTAAATTCACTCACTAATAGGTCATAACGAATCTTAACTGCTTTTGTAGTTTAAAATGATCTTAAATTATTTTCATAATTTGTTTTCATGCTCACAGAAGTCTTCGCATGGCATTTTATGTAGGTAACATTTTCAGTGTATAATGTTTCTGTATAAAAATTTGTAAAATATGTAAAATACACTGTAATAAATTACAAGAAAACACATTAATTTAACTTGAATTTTATTTTTATCTGTTCTTAATATTATTTTTTACATTTAATTTATTTTACGTTTAATCTATTATTTAAATAAATTGATCATTAAAAAAAGAGTACAAATATATTCATGCCTTTTTAATGAAAAGATAAATATTTAGTTATTTTTATTTTTCATTTATTTTAATCTAAAGTTTATTCGTTAATAATAATAAAAATAATAATTGTTAACCGTATTGTTTAGCCCTATTCAATGTGTATATTTTAGGTGATCACCTTGCCTTTCAAGGAAAACTTGACCTTTTAAAACCATACTTTTTTTTTTTTTTTTTTTTTTTTTTTTTTTTCTTAATTAAAAGATCTTGAATTTACTTTTAAAGATGATGAGGACTATATTAAATGTCTTGTGCATATACTGTAGTTCTGATTGAGTTTTCAGATCATGCAGGTTTGCTGTTAAAATATAAAAGATTATTGATATTGTCCATATAAAATTGTAGTTTTTCAGTTTTATTTTTAATAGTTTTATGTTAACAGGGTTGACTATAACAAATTTAATGTGCATTTTATTGGAGGTGGTGTTTTTAGTCTGTCCACCGTCTTTTGGCTGTAGTGAAAGTGGGAGGGGCTTATGCCACAACCTCCCTCCGGTTTCTGCCTTCCTCCAATGGGCAAGCAGTTACCAGAGTGACAGTGACTCTGATGCGGATCGCCCTGAACCAGACCTTGTGCAGGATGACCTAGCGGGTCGTAGATTTCGCTCTGTGACTTCCGTGGCACCTGTGAACTTTGCGATCCCTTCAAAGCCTCTAGGACCCAGGGTGGCCCCTGTAGTGTCCCCAAGTGCTAGGAAATCATGGCTCACCTTGTCAGATGCCTCATGGCTGGCCACAGTGCCACCCCAGAGATCAAACCAGAGGTCAGAGTTTAGAGGGTGTTTCAAATATAGACTCTGTCTGCCGTGGTGCCCTAATATTTGTGCTTATGTACATCCAACTGGTCCTAACTACTTTTTGTTCATCTGACTAACTAAATAAGCTTATTAATTTAGAAGACATGCTTGGTTTTTCCCAAACTGGTGTTCTACTCTAGTGGAGCTCATTCGGAGAAAATGCTTGGTGTGATCCTTCAAGGTTCATCTTGACGTTGTGTGGGCCTTCACTAATTGGCTGTTCGTTCATATTACTAGAACTGCTTGTGGTTTGATGTTGCTGTGCGTTCCACTAACTAGCACTATAAAAAAAAAAAAAAAAAAGGCGAACATGCACACATACAGTTTTGTGTGCATGTTCATGCATGTGCTTCTTCGAGGCGTTTTTGCACTCGTCTCATATGGATGACTCTGTCTTGGAAGCAGCGTGTCATCCGCTCCCTCTTTAAATGGTCGAGCAGACTTTGAAACGGCCACTTTGGAGAAGGAGTTTCTTCAGCGAGCCTTAAACAATGGCACGAGTGACTCTGATGAGGACCGAGGATATGCCGATCCGGTGCTGGACGACCTTTACACCCGTCGGGTGCTCAGCTCGGAGCATCAAACCTCCGTCAATGCTGATTCAGACAAGTTCCTGCCCAAATATTGGACACCTGAGGAAGATCTACATGTGAAAAAGATCAGGCTAGGGTCCCAGCGCAGACCGTGGTATAAGAAGATGCAGGGCTTGAGGTTTGTGTCATAAGGAGAAAGAGGGTCTTTTTGGAAATCTAGCAGAGAATCCCATGTTTCCTGCTAATTCAAAATATAACATCTATCATAGAAGTGAAATTAAATCCATAAATTGTCATAATTGCCCTTACTGAACTTGTCCATAGTCCTAACCCCCATACAGTTGCTGAATCAAAATTGCAACCGCTGTAAAAAAAAAAAAAAAAAATTTCACCCCATAACAAATGTTTTTTTTTTTTATTATTATTAACTATATTAATAATAATATTCAAACAGTTTTTTTATTTTATTTTAAATAGTGCAGGAGTACATACTTGTGTGATTCCCTGTACTTGGTTTTCCTCTTTCCTCTATTTAAAGTGGTCTTTTCCCTTTTCCTCTTCTATCGCTTCCTCCATTTTCTCTGTCTTTCTCTGTCTCCTTCCTGTAGCCGAAAGATGTCTGGTTCCTCTGAGGACGACTCTGATTTTGACGTCACTCCTTGGCTTGCTGCACCTGCTCCAAACTTTTCACCTGATTCCAAATCCCCCCACACCCTTTGAGACATTCTTACTTTTTTTGTTTTTTTGTGTAGTAGTGCATTGGATAATTAACTCAAGCCATACAGTATATATATTTGGAGAAGGATATAGTATGCCAAAAAAATGCATATGTGCAAAATGTTGAAAATGTATGAACATGTAGAACATATTTGGCAAATAATCAACGTAATCCTTTAGCTTTACTTAAATGGCTAAAACACAGATCTGCAATATTGATGCAGCAATGTTTTAGCTGGTGAAAGCAATTTATATGGCATATACTATGTATGTTTGAACCAAAACTTTGCTTCCTTTTTAATGGAGCTTAATTTAGATCTAATGTAGCAGTTGAGGCCATCTTGAGATTGTAACAAATTCTTAATTTGGTAATATCCGTCTAATCCCTGAGCCTAATGTTATTGTTTCATTTGCCTGTCTTCATGATTTATTGGTGTGAGATGACTTGGCCAAGCTGTGTATGTAAAAATATATATAATATAATAACAGTGATTAATTCTGCAAACAGCCACATAAACTGCATTTGTTCAGTAATGTCTACAACATCCAAGCAAAATGAATCCTAGAACATTTGTTTTTGGATTCTTTTACAGCGTTTCTCCTCCAATAACTAAAGATGTCTTGGAAGTTTCTTGAGCTGATTTACTGTTAGAGGTGATTTTTGCGTCACAGCTGTCATATAATGTAATAATAAATTCTGTGTGCATCCTGTTGTGACAACTGGCGTGTTTGTGTCTGACATTTTGACAGTTTGTAGTCGAAGGACTTGCACTGAAATGTCAAATGAATCTATTGGACCAATAGAAATATCAGCTGGGAAATATACTGTATATTTTATTTTATTTTTCGGTTTTGTGTGTGTTTAATGATAGACAGTAAATTATGCAGAGTTTGGGTGGGTAATTTTTTTATTATTATTATTTTGTTTTGATGCACTCTTCTTTTCATGTGATCTTCAATGGGAGAAAACAAAAAGAACATGTTTATTTACTTTAAAGACAGTTTCACAATCAAATATTTTCATGATTTCCCAGATTTCCCATGAGACACTCTCGGTACCCGGGGTGAGTTCTGCAGTTTTTGGTGTTGCTTCAGTATTATCTTGCAATAGCAAAAAACTAATTGCTTTTGCATTTGTGGCTCCATTGAGCTGGCGGCTTTTTAAATGTGTAAATATGTGCATTTTGAAGGACTTGTCCCTCAAGTTAATTATACAATCAATCATCATACAGTATTTTACAAATTGCTACATGCTATATGCCTTGCATTCTGCCCCTCCTGCATCATTAAATCGTTGTTTTACTATTATTTTTCATAACTGTGTGGAGTTTTTGGTGGTTTATCTCTTTATCCAGTTTAAGATGCTAATGTCTTCAATACAGCTTTTATGGGGTTCAGTTCAGCTCTCAATCTCTAGATGTCAGTATAGCATAATTATACTGTACGTGCATTAAAGTCAACATTCCAAACTTCTGGTGTTTTGAATGGAGACAATGATTTAAGTGACCATGTCCATCTCCACCCAACAGAAGCAAATCTACGGGTGACATCACACTGGAGCCCATTCCACAGGAATCTGACACCTGCTCCAGCTTTGACCTGCTGGGGTCACGGCATGTTCACCAGAGGTCTTTTGAAGAGGTGACCCTTGACCCCTCAGCTATACAGAGAGTTCAGCAGAAGCAGTTACAGAGCATCCGGGACAGAATAAGAGAAAGTGAGGCCAAGTGGCAGGAAGTAAGTGATGCTTATTTGCTTGACATGATGGTTGTGGAACTACTGAACACACAGATTTTAAGAATAAATGTTCACCCAAAAAAAGCAATTGTCATAATTTGCTTACCCTTGTTTTAAACCTGTATGTTTTTTCACCTGTGGAACACAACGGAAGATATTTTAAGAATTGTATGCACAAAAACAATTTATTGTATAATTATAGTACTTCTCAGAAAACTGTAAATTCTTAAAATATAATCCACAGAAGAAAGTCAGACAAACAGGTTTGAAATGACATGATGGTGTTGCATATATACAATATATGTTTGCATGTAGTAATAATAATAATAATAATAATATTATTATTATTTTATTATTATTATTATTATTATTATATTTTATACTTTTTAACTTTTTTATTTTTTTAATTTTGGCTGTTATTCCATAAAATGTAGCCAAAAGCATCTCTAAGTTTCTCCTAGATGTTGCTACTTGTATGTCTGAGTTTGCACTGTGGGGGTCCTCAGTAAGCCAAATAAAAACAGTAGTGTTTAGTTATGGACTGGCCTTTGAGAAGACTCTCTTGCCACTTTTTTTAAAGATCATTCACACGTCACATGTTATTGTCAGACAGGTTTTTTTTTTTCTTTCCTGGTATTTCTTGGTTTATCACTCAATTTTCACCTCTGTTATTGCAGGATCTGAACAGGTGGAAGAGCCGACGGCGTAGTACAAACTCTGACCTCCACAGGAAGCATGAGGAGAGGGAGCAGACTGAACTTATTAGCAGTGGGGGAGGGACCAGTGCCATCAGGACTGCACAGCTCACCGGGGTGCCAGAGGAGAGGTAATATACACTTTAATATTGTTTTACACACACAGTAATGCGTTTTCTTTTTATCTTGATACATTTTTAAAGGTTATAGTCCAACCTCAAATGAAATTTCAGTTACTATTTATTTTTACCATATATTATTTCAAGTCCAAATGACATGGTAATGGTAATATACATTGTAGTGATAATATCTTGGGAAATAGATTTGCTTCAATGTGCGGCAGAGCAAGTACCACTGCTCATACTGTACGTCCATAGACATACTGCTGAAAGCACGTAAGAAAAACTGCTACTGCACATATGACCTACTGTATATTATACAACACCCATGTCCAGTATTGCATACATGAAATACACCCTGATTTAGATCCTGATTTGCTCAAGGAATTATGTAGATGAGTCAAAGATGCTGATTATTTATTTTTCCAACATGAATTGCTTCCTTACGCGATCACTTGTTACAGCTTCTTTGCTGCATTGTGATCCAGAGATTTAGACCTCTTTTGTGAAAACACAGAAATATGAAAAAAAAAAAATCGGTCAATGGTGGGGAAAGAGTTGAGTAGTTCTTAGCTAGCATCTCTGTGTACTTTTAAAGGAGTCATACAAAGCCAATTTTCCACTAGCTTATATGATTCTTTAGGGTCTTAATGGAAAGTTTGTAATGTAGTTTGTTTTAAAATTGTCAGATGTCAGGGATAAATGACTACTGCTATGTTCATTAATACATTCAACAACAAAACACTTCAAGCTCTTAGGAGTCTTGCTTGTCTCTGCGTCTGATTATGGCACATTCAGGGCGGGTCTGAGGTAAGACACCAGTTCAGTCTGTGTGACATGCTGCTGTCAATCAACTATTGTGGGAGTGGCCTCTGTCTGAGTGACAGCATTTGAGAATGGCTTGATTTGAGAAAGGGGAGCTTATTTTTATTAAATCAAAAGTAGACTTCTAGGTGGATCTTTATCATTCTAGGGTCCAGACAGTCCAAACAGCTTGTAAAAGTGCATGTTGCACCGGATGACCCCCTTCAAGTACCAATACCCCCCACATCCCCCAAACAAACAAAAAAAGTGCAACCTCTAACCTTTTCTACCTTTTTGTCTTATTTTATTTATTTATTTATTTACATGTATAACTACTATCCACATTAATAAATCAGCATCCCCCAAGATTAATACAGGCTCTAAATATTTAGTTTGTAACACTTGCATTAACTGATGTTAACAAATTGAACTAAAGAGTTACCACATGGTGTTTACTTGTGGTTGGAGACATTTGATAGTCACACCTGTCCTCCAAGCCCTCTCCACCCCCTGGTTTTCCTGCTTCCCACCCTTTAGTACACAGGTGACCACTAACAGCCATGTGCTTTCCTGTAGAGCCCTGCCTCATCCTTAAACTCTTTTCTTGGGATTAGATCAGCAGTTCACTCCAGTTGCCTGTTCACTCTCTTCCAGCTCCAACATGCCTGGACATATGAGGGAAGCGGGATCCAGTGTCAGCAGTACTGGGTGGTCCACCACCTCACCCCTCATGAACGGGACATCTTCTGCTCTGATCAGAGGCACTAACACAGAGATGACTGACTCGGCTGGTGAATTCCTCACCCCTCCATCAGCTGTCGTCTCTGAACAGAGTTCACTGACCATGGATCCTGAAGTGTACGAGCAGCAGGGTCCAGACTTTAGCCACCACGCAAGTCTCTTGGAGAGTTTTTATTCAGGAGGAGCACGCATATCTGCTACTCTACCCAGAGGTTATAGAAGGTCAGAAGGTTCCTCACGCCTCTCCACAGGCGTCACACCCCGTCCATTTGGAGCCAAACCCTCCAAAGTGTCTCCACTGCCCAGAGTATATTCAGTAAGTGCTCACTATGTTATATATCACTTGTTCTTTTATTCAAAACAAAAAAACTTGTCTTCATGTGAGTCTGGATTCTCACAGTGGAGGCTTTTGATTCTGATTAATGGGATTTTTGCTGTCTGTGTGAATATTTTTACATAGTATCTCATTGTGAACAATCTCTCAAAATTCTAAATACCAAGTATTAAAAGTATATTTCTTTTTTCTGAGCGGTGATGGCACTATTTTTATTTTGCATGGTCTGATTGGTTAGTGTTGGAAAATTGAAAGTGAAAGCAAAGTGATACCTGGAAACTATGTGGTGGTAATTTATAGAGCTTAGTTTTCAATGATATTTGCTCTTAATATAATTTTATATATATATAAATATAAATATATATATATATATATATATATACATTCATTTTGAAATGGCTTTACTTAGAAGACATATCACCCAAATAACAATTACGCTATAGCTATCGGTCTTATTTTGAGTCAAACAGTTTAAATTGATTGAAACATTAAGCTTAAATCAAGGAAATCAGTCTATATATATATATATATATATATACATTTTTTTTTTTAATTTTTTTTTTTATTAAGTGTTGCTTTGAGAAATCTTGATCTTATCCCTCCCATACTCACCAGTCAAGAAACAAGCAAAGATTGCAGTATTGGTGTAATTCTCTTAATGAAATGTAATGGTCAGGTATAAAGGTGTGTTGAAGTTGTAATATTCATGAAATGGCTTAATTTTAGATCATCATTCCTCACACGTGTGTATATATAATAACAATATTTAAATACTCATTTACTTCCGTTGGCACTTACTGTACTTTACAGTCCAGTATCGTACCCCACAGTAACTGTTAGTTTCTAAATAGTACCTAAATGGTTGATAAACACCCCTGATAAAGGAGTGCGGTTTGAGGAAGAGTGGTAGTTTGTTCAGTGTTTCATGTGTGAAGTTTAGTGTTACTCCTCATCACCTGATCATCTAGCGGTTGGCTTATGAATAATGGATAAAGCCACTACTACTGCTCTGTACTCCGGGTGCTTCATGAAACCCAAGCTGTGACTGTGTTGTGTATGTGTATGTGTGTGTGCTCTTTTCCATGACGAGCTTCTCTACTGCATAGGCACACGCAGTCTTTGGTCACCGTATCTCGAACAAAAGCAATAATGTATTCTCTGTATCAGTAAGTTATATGAAGACCTGCAATCTAATAATATAAAATGTACCATAAAATGTAAAATAAACGAAACAGGGTCAAGTTCTTCCAAAAGGTGTTCTGTTTTTTTTCAGTGCTCTTAAATACGTAATCCTAATTTCATTTTAATGTCCTTTTCTTTTAGAAATGTCTTTTTATAATGTCTGTTGAGTCTCAATTTCAAAGAGAATTCGGCACTGCCAGTGCTGAAGTTGTTGTTTTTAAGGAAATAACCACTTTATTTATTTGCTTTTACCTTGGGTTTCTACAGATGGACGACTCTCATAAAAGCCTGATCAGTGGGAACCGAGACAATTCAATCATCCCCTCTTTCCTCAGTGGTCAAAGAAAGGTCACATCCTCTGCTGACACAGGCCACTTTCGTTCAAGCACTCATCCAATCAAGAAGGAAGAAAAAGAGAGAAGAGATGGAAGGTTGTTAGCTCCTGTAATTAACTCGTTTGCCACTAAAGTGACTACGGCAGCCTCCAATGTACAAGCATCTCCTCCTGTTGCCTCTGAAATCAGGGATTTTAAGGTAGGCTGCTTGACGGATCTGAATCGAGGTAAATTAAATCGTGTCCTTAACCGATCTACTGTAGAACACTCACTGGATGAAACGCTTCTATATTGCATATGATATAAAAATACAGCATGTGCTGTAAATATACATGCATGCAATTACTTAAAATGTTAAAATGAGTTCTCCGAAAAAAATTTTTTTTTGTTATACTGACCAAAGCAGATTTCTTGAAGATGGTGTCATGGGATCCTCAGGTGTCACATTCTCTACCTGTATCTCTCTCTCTCTCTCAGGTGGGTCAAAGTGAAATGCGAGTCTGTTTGAATCAGAAGCCAAACAGTGGAAGAGACTTTGGATTCAAGGCTCACTGGGACTCAACTGGTGCTTGTGTGAAATCTGTTCAAGCAGGTAAGACTTATTTAATATTATTCCAAGCAGACTGTTTAAATAGAATTTTGTTTTTATTTTTCAATTTAAATGCATCCAGGCTGTGCCATTTCACTTAATAGAGGGTGAAATGTGAGCGATCTGTGACTCAGTCAGCTTAGATGTACAGTACACTGCATGGATTTTTCTACCAAAAAGAATCTGGGTTTAGAGAAAGGGTTGTATTGATGAAAATTTGGCGGTGTGTGTTAATGGATGAATAGAGGTGTGTTGATAAGTAGAGTGTGTTCAGGATTTCAAATTTGGTTTAAAAAAAATAAACAGATCCTAAATATCTGCTTTTGGAAATCATGACTAATTGTGCGCTCTTTTTGTTCTTGGCAAGTCTGTGCATCACGCTGTCCTATTTATTGTTTCTTTTTTTATTGAGAAAGCAAGAAAAAAATGTTCTTGCGCATGCATTTCCATGTGTGCTTGCATTCAGCCACACTCTGTCAATTCTCAGGATTCTGGAGTGAGATTGAGATGAATGATTTATAGAGAACAGTGAAGGTGTTTCTTACTGTGCATTAGTCTGATTGGTTAAACTGAAGAAGTCCTGCAGGGAGTCCGGTTCTGCGTTTAGGAAATGTCCTCATGAATGAGTGGAGCTTAAACATTCAACTGCAACCGGCGTGCTTAAAGCAGGTCAGGGCGGCCATGCATGTAGTAAATATAATGTTATATTAGCTTTTAGTTTCTGACATCTGGGATTATTTTAATATGCCGTATCGTGTGGCGTTATGAGACAGGCTGAGGTGCAGGAGGCTCAGGTTGATCTTTCCCAGAATTCTATTAAACACACTAACCTACATGTAGAGCCTCATCAATGATGTAAGAAGCTGGTCTGTTGTTTTCGGTTCCATTTAGGGCTGTCAGTAAGGTAATATGTTATGATTCATTTTTTTAAGTTGATGCAGTTTGATCTTTTTACAGAAAAACCTGAATGCACAAAAATGGGTAAAATGTGTTTATTTTTGTGTATTTTATTTACATAATTGAATAGATTCAAGACATCTGGCTAAGTTCGATTTCTGCAACAGTGCTCCTATCTGAAATAATGAAATATCTTTCCCTGTACTTCATGAGCTTGAAAATGATGAGCCTTAATTCGGTTCTAAAACCAATAGTTTGATTAGGTGGGCACCTATTGGTTTAATAGCTTATTGATTTTATTAATCCCCATGTTGCAGTTTGTATAACTAGTTAAATATGTGTACCTGCAAAGTATTTTATATATAAATACTGGGGAACTGGAGAAAGATCAGGAATGTACTGCTAGAACTGTATAATTAAATAGTATATTATGCAATTTCACAATATGTAATGTATACCAAAAAAAGGTTTTGTAATAACCAGTGGGACAATTGTGGTAATGTCTCTGATGCTTCAAGAAACCTACCTGCAAAGCTACTTTACTTTTTGAAGGCTTTAGGCACTGGTGTAAAAATGCTGTTTTCTATGTTAATTAGCTTTTATTAACTACCTTAAGTCAACATTTGTTGTGACTGTCCTTTGAATTTAAAGCATCTTTTGCCCTTGTGCATAGTTTTGCAGGTAGATTTCTTGAAGGATCTTGGAGACGTTGCCACAGTTCTTCTGGATCTAGTCTGTCTCAGTTTGTTTAGTTTCTTCACATCATTCCAGACAGACTGGATGATGATGAGATCAGATCTCCATGTGGAGCACTGGCTGTTGTCAGACTCCTTGTGCAAACAAAAAATTCACTGGATTATTAAAATTAATGGCAAAATGATACATTTTTAATTATATTTTCTACTGAAACACTACTGCAAAAGATAGAAATAATTGATTTAACATTTATTTTTAGCTGGTGAAAATACTAAGGTTCTAATCACTGTTTACACTTCACCAGATTGTTTCACATGCAGGTGAATCAAAGCTTATAAAAAACAGATTTATATTTAATACAAATCTAAAATGTATTTTTGGTCATGGAATGACCATGGTCATTGGTCATGATCTGGAAGTAAACTCGATTATGTACTCCCACAATCCCTCACAAGACCCTCACGGGTCTTGCCTTTCTTCATTTTCTTAATCTGCATCACACAGGCAGCCCAGCAGAGTTGTGTGGTCTGCTGATGGGTGATGAGATTGTGGCACTGGGTGGATTCAGGGTGGCTGAAATGAATTATGAGCAGTTTAAGGGCAGTATGGACACAGCACAGCAAAAGGGCACTTTACTGATGGACATTCGGCGACACGGCCAGAACGGTGAGGATGTGAAACCTGTCTGTGAAAATGTAGGACTGTTAAAGTAATACTCCACCTAAAAATGACATTTTGCTTACTCTTGGGTCGTCAAAATATAGTTAAGTTTTGAAGAAATTCACATTACATCTCTTGCTCACCAACACATCCTCTGCAGTGAACGGGTGCTGTCAGAATGAGATGGCTGTTAAAAACGATCCAAAAATCTGTGTGTTTGTAAGAAACCGACATTAAGGCAGTTAATTTTTTTTAAAACACTTTTTTTTAACAAGTCCTCTGTACATAATAATGCTTTCACCAGTGTAAACACAGTGCTTGATCTGTGCATATATCTCTTGATTCAGAGAAGATTACTTTTATACTGGAGAAATGATTGTGGTTGGAGGACTCATATTTTGTCTGGAAGCTATGATTTGAAGTTAAATAGTTAAATCTTGAAAGATTTGTTTCATACAAGCAGACAAACAGATTGTGGAGTTATTATATTTTAGATTGTTGTGGTTGTTATATCAGCTGTTTGGAGTCTGATGGCACCCACTGGTAAGCAAGTCATGTAATGTTAAATTTCTCCAATTCTGTTTTCATGAAAAAAATGATCTTGGATGAAAATTTTGCTAACCCTCACAGCATCCATTTAACCAGCATAATTTAAAATGTTTCCTCATCAAATTAACGTTTATAACACTGCTCACTCCCATTTAATGTCACACTCACACTCACTTAAATCAGTGTCTGGCATGGCTCTTCCTTCTGCTTTTTATGAGCCCAGAAAGTGAAGGTGCCATTCCAGATTTAGATGCTTTGTCTGTTGCTTTGTCACTGGGAAGGTGGTCTATCTGTCTGTCTGTCTGTCAGGTCTGTGGGTTCAGTTTAATTTTTTCTCGTCTTTACCACTGGATCAATAATCTTTGCCTCAGTTTTTTCAAAGGGAATAATTATGAGCACCCTTTGATTTCATTAATTATTTAAAATTCACTTAATTTTAAGCCACTAAAAAATCCACTTTTAAAAAATCACAACACTAAATCACAAGTTCACTAACATGTGACTTGGCATTTCTGATGTATGTTTTGGGTACTGGACAGACTGGGGCAGTGACCACCCTTCCCTACCATACAAGATCCATAAGACCATCAATTTGACCAGTGCCAATTCAACACTTATAGGGCGGCCTGAGCAGTATGTCTCGATTAGTGCAACCTCTCCAGTGGAGACGATGGCGAAGACTCAATTCAACGGACAGCCTGCTAATGTAAGTCAGGACAGGACTACAATGAATTTGGTACAAATCAGTTTAGACGTTGCTGTTGTTTAAATGTTGTCATTTTTTATATTTATTTCCAAGTTTGTTATTCATGTGCTTAAGGGTGCACTATCCTTCAAAGGGATCAATAATTAGCTTAAAGGAAATTAATGTTTATATTCAGCAAAGATGCAAGAAATTGAGGAAATGTAACAATAAGGACTTTTAGAATGTTACAAAAGATTTTTCTTTCCAATTAATGCTGTTTTTAGAGAAAATACATTTTTAAAGAATCATGCACACTTAGAAATGACTGCTTTGTAATCAGTAAGAAATTGCATTTTAAACAAATATTAAAATTTAAAACTGTTATTGTATTTATTTGACTTTCCGAAATATAAAAGAATACCATCCACAGTGTTTTGGTAGTGTGCATTCCATTTTAAGTAATTTTGAGTGGTTTTTTTTGTTTGTTTTGTTTTTCTCTCAGGGAGTGCTATCTAAAATAGTGAATGGACGTATCCAGGACAGTCCAGCTTCTCTAAGTAGCAAAGGTGGGTGCTCAAGACCCCTTTAGCAGTCAAAAAATGGGTTAAACTGAAGCATTTTCATGTTTTTTTTTTAAAAGACAGTCAAATATGTGGAAAATGACTTTTTCCACTGTTTTCTCCCCACATGTGCTGTAGACTATGAAAACATAGTTTTGAAAAATCATAGAAGAAAATTTGAATTTTTCAAGCGAAAAGGTAACAGCATTTACTCAGCCTTTAGCAGTTTAATGCTACATGGCTAATCGATCACTGCAGCTTATTCATTTAATTATGACATGACTGATTTGCATTAAGCACACTCTTAATGGTGTGTATTGGTGCGATCTGTTGAGTTGAATCTTAATATGTGAATGCGCTAAAATATACGGGTTTGCTTACTACGTTCTAAGGGCCTGGCTAACTAAAGCATTTAGTACACACAGTAAATGTGTCACCCAGTTAAGTTAAGATTGCGCTTTACTCACTACTGAGTGTATTAAAAGCTTTAAGTCAAGCTCTAGGACTGAGCAGGAAGATGTGTAATTGCTCGGTGGGTTTCTGTTGCTTTCCATTTTATTGCTCTTCAAGCTAAAGCTAATGCTCTGTCCTTCAGGTGCCACGGTTAGCTCCTGGGTCTATCTCTGTGGTAAATAAAGATGTGTGCAGTGATACACTGTTATTGACTGTATGTGAGGACTGTTGTTTGTCACTCTTTTTCTTTTCATCTCTTTTTGATTCATGTCATCATTGCCGAATTGTTTACAAAGACGACTTTGAATTGGCTAGTCTCTCTGAAAAAAACTGCTTTTAATTCTGTAGCATGCGCTACTCCTCTGAGGTGTTTTTTGCACTCTCATCATGTTTTGTCTCTGTCTTGCTTGTTGTTTAAAGCCTGCATTCCAGCATATGAGTGTGAATTTGCAGTGTGCTCACTTGACCGTGGTGGCTTTGGTTACAGTTTTGTCATACGAGTAAGGGGTGTGTGTCAGAATCCGTTGAGCAGCATGGACCAACAGGTTAAAGGCATCGGAAACTCACAGCTATGTGTGTGCTTTATGCTGTTTAAATTGATGATCTTTTTCTTCACCTCTTTTACCAGGTGGCTCGGAGTCTGCCATCTCTGATGTGAGTCACATTTAGTCTTTATCTGTATTAGATTCTGATTTATTAGGTAGTTTTACTTTTTGGTTCCCGTATCCTTATTTTCTGTTTATTTTTTTGGGGGGTGTCAGCTGCAGGTTCCCTCCATCAGTAGCACCTCCTCTCGCTGGTCATGGGATCATGAGGAGGAGAGACGGCGGCAGGAGAAATGGCAGATGGAACAAGAGCGCCTCCTGCAGGTAGCACCAAACACTAAATCGCACAAATGCTCTTTTTGACTTGTTTATTTTAGTTTTAGTAGTTAATATAGCCATTTGGGTAACACTTTACTTGAAGAGGTGTGCAAAAGACTGACATGACACCTTATGTTATGAATATGAAGGGAAGTTTTATGCATGTTTATGACAACTGTCATTAAGTCTCATTCGCTCAGTTATGTCACTTTCAGTGCAAAGATGACATTGTTTGAAGTGTCTTTATGACAATACTTCATAACCTGTCAGTGTCTTGGTAATGCCAAGTTGTCAGGACATAGACCGACAAGTTGTGTTGTTCGTCATGCAAGTAGGGCCCACTGCAGCACACAAGATTCAGGGGAGCGTGGTTAGATCCACATCTAGGAGGTGGAGTTTGGTAGGTTTAAGTGTGGAGATGGGTAGGTTTAGTTATATGTAAGGTAGGAGGGGTTGGGTCTGCATGGAACCACGCCCCCTGGATTTTGTGGGCTTGGATTTGTCATTAAAATATCATTAAGTGTAAATACTATGTTAGGAATAGTTTAGGTTCTGACAGAGTAATGAATACTTCTCTTGACCTCAAGTAGAGTGGTACATTAAAATGTTATTAGTGTCAAAATTCTGTCAAATTATTTTATGACAGAATATTTATTTATTTATTTATATTTTCTAAGTAATGTCAAGTTATCATGACGAAGACACTGGCAGGTTATGAAGTATTGGTTTATGTCAAGTTGCAATAACGAAAGGATTGTGAATTGTCTGAAATAAACTGTAATACATTAAGTGTGTTTAAACAGTTCTTGCCGTTTAGCTTTTTCATGTTTTGATATTGCGATTTTTGCAAATTCATAAAAGTAATTTAATTAAATGTTTACTTGTGGACCTCTGTTTGAATTGGTTTCAGGAGAAGTATCGACGTGATCAGGAGAAGCTGGAGGAGGAGTGGAGGAGAGCTCAGCAGGAGGTTTATGGAGAGGAGGACAGTGGCACTGAGGTCAGAAGACTGTCGTAGCATTAACCTAGAATTTTGTCCCATGCAGTGTATTGTTAAGCTATTGCTACCAATATACCCCTTCTACTTATGACTGGTTTTGTGGTCCAATTTCTCTCATTTAAGCTCTAACATCGCATGTAAATTAAGTTTTATGCAGGTGTTTTATTGCCTTTAGACTCTACAGCATAATGAATGGTGAATGGGAATCATAACAGTGTTATTATATGCCTCCTGCTGATATTAGGAGCTGAAATGCACTGATGAGCTGTCAAATGGAAATACTGCTTATATCCCATCGCCCTTCCTCAACCAATCCATTGGTGCCACTTCTGTGACATCCAATCAGAATGCAGAGAAGGTGGAAGCAATACAGAACAGACAGATCACTGTACAAACAGCAGCAGCACAGCAGTCACTAAAGGCAGAAGTGGAGTGTGATTCAACCTCAAAGAGTCAGTGGTAAGAAGTTGGAAGAGATGTTGTAAATGTTATTGGCAAGAAACATTAGGATTTAGCATTTCTGTAAATACCAGGACTGTCATTCAACAACAAAAAATCATTACATATTGTAAAATACATGCACACATATGAAGAGATGATTTGCTCATTTCAGTAAAGATTCAGTAAATGAATTCATTGAAGACATTCCATAATTGCAGCTGACAAAATATCACTGAACAGCATCACCAGCACCTATCCAATCCAGAAGAATCTAGATTTAGGAAACACTTTTCTTGTTTGTCTACATCAAAACACAGACAGAAGCTTTTAGCTGATGTGTTGAATCTCGCTGTTTTTCAGTATCTCAACCATGAGCACCATATTTTTACTCTACCCTGACAAAATTAACTGTATTAGTTGTATTTAATTAATGTGGTTAATGTGGTATGTGTACATCTCACTGCTTCTTTGGTTATTGCTCGTATGTCTATCTGTCTGCTTCTGCTTTGTCCTGCTTCAGCTCAGAGGAGTCCTACGGGTTTGCCAAGCTTACGGTTTCTGACAGGTCAGTTTGCTTTTGGGGCTGCATCTGCTTCTTTTGAATGGCTTTTGTGGCATAAGCAAGATATGATGATATGCTTCTGGCAGCACTTTTTCTGGATTTAAAGGTTTTCCAGTTTTGTGGTTTTTTTTTTTCTTTTTTTTTTTTTTTTTTCTTATTGCATTGTGAAGGTAAAATTCAATTCTGGCTCAGATTTCAGTTCCATTTAGTGATATTTCATATTACCTTATGCCAGAAGAATTCAGGGGCTTTGTTGTTTGTGATGCAAAAATGACACGCGTCACTTTTTCAGCAGTCACTCTGTTTTAAATGTTTTGTTAATTCCTGTTTGTTGAATTTATGTATTTATTTTGCATAGGACAAAGTCAAAATCTACCCCTGCACTTCAAGGCCTTCACAAACAAGATGCTAAAGGTTTGATCACTTTACAGTTTTTTTTTTTTCTCTGAATTCCTGAGTAGTTGAACACCAGCTACAGTTCTGGTCTTCTCTGCCTTGTCTCTTCATTGGCAGCAGGAAGCGGTAAAAAGAAGGGACAGCTGTCACAGGCAGAAAAGGAACGTCTGCAGATCCTGGAGGAGATGAGAAAGAAGACACCGCTCCTCACTGACAACAGTTGGATCCGTCAGCGAAATGCAAGCATCAACAAAGAGCCCATCACTGTGGGAACAACAATCAGGAGGTCCTGATGAATAAACATTTTCCTTTATGTTGTTGAGCACAGATTTTCTTTGTCAGCTCTACACTACCATTCACTAGTGTGACGCATGCAATAATAGCTACTAAAAATATTGTTCAAATAGAAAGCAGCTATTTCATCTTACTGCTGTTTTTACTGCATTTTTAAAAATTAAATAAATGCAGGTTTGGTAAGCATAAGAAGCATGCATATATATATATATATGCATGCTTCTTATGCTTACCAAA
>JAUCMU010000143.1:12919321-12937263 GCA_032275025.1 Enteromius treurensis
AAACATTACTAATATCTTGATTGCCAATCTAAATTTAATCAATTTTTGATTAAATATGAATGCTACTTTATAATTACAGTATCATACAAAAAGAATATTACATTACAATATTATATAACAATACGCATACATTTTATTGTATTTATGGTAGGAAATTTCAAAAATATCTTCATGGGAGCATGATCTTTACTTGATATATAATGATTTTTGGCATAAAAAAAGAAATTAGTAGTTTTGACCCATACAGTGTATTTTGGCTATTGCTACAAATATATATTTTAATGCTAAATAAAATCACTTATGTATAAATATTTAAAACCTGTAAATTCATCTGCCATTGGCCTTTGTTTCACCTTGGACCTTTACATTATATACTGTAAGCATTAATTACAGAGGTGTAGTAAATATAGTAACTTATAGATAGTAGTAAGATATAAGACTCTCGATGTATGATTCTCTCTGAGGATTTTGAGGAAGTCTGAGGAAGTAGGGTGGAGGGCCTTGGCTCTGGACACACTTGAACCCGCTCCTTTCTGCCCCAGTGGTTGGATCATGCTGAGCTGGGCTCATTCCTCGGAGCACTCTTCCAGACGGTTCCATCAGAGTAGAAGCTTGGCAGAGCTTTGCACAAATATTCACACTGACATGCTGATAAGCACGCATTTTAACACGCACGGTTCAGCGAGCGACAAGTGTTAATGCCAAAAGCGACCAAGACAAAACAAACACTAAAAATTAGCACATATCACACTCATGTCACTGATGTTCTCGGCTCTACAGTTAAAGCTCTTTAGTTTTTAGATATCAGAGTTTTATCCACATTCCGTTACTGCAAAAAAATGATTTTTGTTTAGATTTTTTCCAGTAAAGTATTCAGAAAATGGTCTTATTTTAAGCATCAGTTTAACTGGAAAACAAAACAAAAAATACAGATTTTTGCTGTATTTGTTGTCATTTTCTTTCTTTTCTAATTGACATTTTGGCACATCCTTTAAAACCATTCTTTCATCTTTCAGCATGATGCAACTGTTCTGTTTGCTGTGTCCTACTGTCTTAGTACATCCTTAATTCTTCCTGACTGCTGCTTCTTTTCTTTGTAATATTTCTTGACACCTGGCTAACACTGAGTTTATTGCGCATCAGAACAATAGAATGACTTTGTGCTCATGTCTCTGTGTCTGACACACACACACACACACACGTTGCATATGCCATGGTGTTAGTTTGTCCCTGTTTCCTCTGTTTCTCTGTGATCCTGCCGTCACGGCTCTTTCTGTGGTGTCGCAATTGATCTGAAATAATTCAATACGACAAGTGGTCAAAACGAGTTCAAACTCACAGTCATGAATTACATATAGCCACCTAAGTTTTTATAGCGCACCACCTGCCAATCCAGAGAGGACAAACAGGCGGTCCAGAGAATCGGAGGTTTTGCTATGTGAATAAGTCATTTCACATGCCAAGCTTTGTGTCCTAATCATTCCTGAAAAACTAAATGATGAAAAGTTCTTCACCTCAGATGTCTGCTGTGTCATTGATATTGTGGCTGTTTGGAGTCCTGCGGTGCCTCTATGTTTCTAGGCCACAGTGTGAGGTCTGCATTCAAATACCCGACTGTTTTCCAATCTTAAAAGCAAGAAAAAAAAGAATGCAATATATGGTGCTGTCTTTTAATCCTACACAAAGGAGAAAATGTATTGAAATTGTATTCACGGTGACTTTAATAGTGAGGATTTGAAAGTCAGACCTCATATAGCCGCATAAATTACAGAGGCCGCCGAACGCCAAACAGCATTCTTGTGTCAGTCATTACTCTGAAAATGTTTGATTATTTTTCAGAAAAGACCAAAAAAAAGTCATGTTATTCTTCTGTCAAAGCCTGAAACAACTTTTTATTTTGTTGATTTTGTTTTATAGATAAGTACTCTGTGTTGAGGGGTTAAAGCGGGCGTGGGAGAGAAATGCAAAATGCCATTTTTACCATCTCACACTTCCAGGTATCTGGCTCCTTGGACATAAAAAAAGAAAAAAAGAAAAAAAAAAACCAACGTCTGTGTGCTGACTGTTTGTTTGTTGTCTTTTTCTACTCATTCCCCCACCTCTCTGAAAACAACCTCTTCCCCATCCTCTCATCTGCCTGCCTCTTGTTATTGGGTCATGCCTATGTCCTTTCACACACGCTCGCTTGCGCACGCGCACAGACACAAGCAGACGGACCGTCTGTGAGGCAAGACGAGCCGTGCCATGAGCCGCAGACTGACATCATGCTCACGCTCAGGCCTTCCTCCAATCACCTGTCACCTGCATGCTGCGCCACACCCCTCGACTCCAAGCTGAGACACACGTTCGCCATCCCTTCGCGAACTGTCTTCTGCCAGCACTGAGCTACACTCTTTCCACACTTCTCCAAGCCTCGAGCCCACGTAGGTTATGAAAGCGTCTCCCCGGCAATACGTTTTGCACCGACTTCCATTTGCTGCTGAGTGAGAATCCGGCAGAGTGCTACAGAAAAGGACGTTCCCATTTATTTCAGATTTACATTTACTTTACTCAGGAATGCAACAATACAGGCTATTTTCAATACCAATCATCCTTTTTTATCTGAAACCCAAATTAGTGCCAAGCTGCATAGAGACTAGGCAAAATTGGCTGAAAGAATACAGAAATGACAGCGCAAAGTTATTTGTGCTACAGCTTTGGATGGGAGCAACTCATATAAATGCGTTTTCCGAGAAAGCTGGTGTTTGCAAATTTTGTTCAATATTTAGATTGTTTTTTTGCAGAGCCAGACTAAGTGCCTAATTCGGGATTCAATCGCAGAATCTCAATACAGTCGATGCATCAGGGAAGATGTCATTTAAAACAGTGGTTCTCAATCAGGGGGGCCACTAGGGGGCCCTGGCAAACTTCAAATGATGCATGTATATGCATTCGTAATACAAACAAAGATGTCTACATTTAAAATTGTAAGATTTATAATAAAATCTTGTACTTTCAACAGGGCAGAATATATCTTTATATACTTAATAAGTAAAAATATTTTTAAAACAAATATTAGGAGTACTTATTATTATTAATTAATGTAATGACAGACTTGGTTTCTGTTATTAAAAAGTTTGAAACCAAGCATATTTGTTGTTTCAAAGGATTTATTCACAATAAGTGTTTACTCGCACTTTTAGTCAAACTAGAATAATAATTAGACTTTTTAAAATGTAATGTAAACTGAAATCACACCACTCAGGCCTTTGTGAAGACTAATAGATCTAGACTAAAAGATCTCAATAATGTAGCTTAATTTGTAGTTTTGGCCAACAATTGGTCTGTGCGTTGTGTGCGTGCTTCAGAAGACAAAGGTGATACTTGTGTCCCTAATCCGTCAGATATTCAGTTACACATTGTGTCGCATAAAGTTGGACAGATGCCGAATGTAGCTCCATTATAACTGTGCTGAAAAGGTTGAGATCCGCTGGTTTAAAGATTTCACACTAGTGTCACATCCACATCTTTGTCATATTTTGAGCAATCTTTTACCCTGCCCCACAAACAAAAATGCCACAAAGTATTCTGAAAAGCACATGGTCCCTCGTTAGTTCACGAAAACACCACAAATGTGTCCTGTCATGTAACAGCCCTCCCACGATCCCTGTTCCCCTTCACTCCTACACCCCTGTTATACTGCTTTCCTCCACTGTGGTGGTAGGACTAGCTGCCCCCTGACCTCCCGCCCCCTTTGGCCCGACCGGGTTTCCCCTCCGCCCCTCTTTATTCAGGGCCACGCTGCCTGCCGCTGGTGGCTGCGATCAACAAAATGCTTTATGCTGGTCCAAATCCAGAGGCCTTTTATCTCACTGCAGCCACAATATGAGCCCACGTCACCCCGTGAGTTTGTTTTTTGCTTTCAGCAATAGTTCTTTAAACATGCCGTACAGTAGATCGACAGTGGTTTCAGATGGCTTGAAAGTGGAAAGGTTTTATAGACTGTATGTGTCACGCAGTGGCATTGATGTTGTCGATAGTTCTAGATAAGTCCAAGGACATTACTAGTTAAGACTGATGTGTTTTCATTACCGTAGCTCAGTATGTTTCCCTTTTTGTACCTTCCTCCCCCCTATTCTTCTGTCTTGCTAACCATGCAAACGCTAAAACCTCATCGGCACTGCTAAATCTCCATCCACACCCACCCTCAACCCTCCTCTAAATGTTCTCGTTGTTTGCATTCGCATCCAATCACTTCCTTCCCATCTCATTGGCTCACCACCTCTTTTCTCCCCTTTCTTTGCCTGCGTTTCCTCTTCCTCCTCTTTCACCCGTTTCCCTATTAACCTCTCCACGCCGTCCCGCTTCACTAACCCATCCCGCTGTATCTGCTCTTACGATTACACACCCCTTCTCTTCACTTTACACCTCTTTTCTCCTCTGATCCTGTAACAACCTTCGCTCCTCCTTCTGTTCTTCTCTCCTTCCTTATTTTCTTCCTGCACCCCTCCCCACTCCACTTTCCTCTTCCCGTTCTCCACTCCTCTAGGACGATAAGGAGATTGACCTGGAGCACCTTCATCACCGGGTTAACAGCTTGTGCACAGATGATGAGAGCCCCCACAAACAGTTCTCCACCTCCTCCATCGACCTGACTCCCCTGGACATGGACTCCCTCCCGGCCGCCCGGCAGGCCCTGGAGCAGATCAGCGACTTCCGCAACACGCACATCACCACCACCACCTTCATCCCCGAGCAGATCCAGACTCTCAGCCGCAGCCTGTCGGCCAAAGCGGCGGCCGGCTTCGCCTTCGGGGCCGTGCAGGACCACCGGACTGGGGGGCCCTTCCGGCAGCGGGCCCCCAACGGCGGCTTCTTTCGCAGCCCCGTCAAGACAATGTCCAGCATCCCGTATCAGCCCACCCCGGCCCCCAACTTCAGCTACGGCAACGACCCAGACAGGGGCACCTCCATATAGACTGCAGGGGTTCCTGGGCCTGCGAGTTGGAAACAAAAAAAGAGTTATATGTAAATACAAATGTTCCTTTTCGGTTGTCGTTTTCTCTTGGCTTTGCTCTTCGCGATGGAGCTCGTTCGTCCCAACTGAACTCGCCGACAGGACGAGGGTGGAATAAAATGATCATTATTGTCGTTGTGGTTTGTCAGGAGATTTTCTCTGTGAATTGAATGAATTTGCCTTTTTGTTTGCCACATTCGATTTTGTGAGAAGAAAAAAAACTCAAATGTTGCAATGATGGTATGTTTACCTGTTTTGTTTTTCGTTTTGTTTTTTCGGGAAGGAAAAAAACAAAACACTCTCCCAGATCTGCAATAACTCAGTTTGGAAGAATCTTGTCAAGTCATCAGCTAATTTTTGCTTCATCTCAGTGCTCGGTGAACGTTCAGTACTCCCTCTAGCTGACGTATCAACATGGCACTCCTAAAGTCAGAGAAAACAATGTGCTTTTCTCTGAAGCTTCACAGTGAGTGACTGTGTTTCTAAAGACCTCTCATCCTCTCTGCCATCTCCCTGAAGTTGAGATCTACTTTGAGTCTTTAAACGGACACTCAAGACTCTAATGAACTTTAAAATAAAAAAATAATAATAAAGTTATTATATTTTGGGGGGGTGGAACAAATGCTACTAAATGTCTCTTACTGACTTTAAGTATAATGAATCTTTAATGCGTGGAATGTGTCTGGTCAGAGAGTTTTAATCAACAAAAAAGTGTTCAGAGCTGTCTGTAGTTTTAGTTTTCTCTTTTTATTTTAATGATTAGCTTTGAAATTGCTTCAGTGCCATCATCTTACATTGATTTGCACCATTAAGACTTTGTATTCACTTCTGTAGCCGTACTCCAGGATTCGACAAAAAAAAACACATTCTGTAGAATAAGCTTCATTGTATATGCCACAATCTCACGGCTGTGCATCATAGATTTTGGAAATCAAAGAGTGAGAGGGTTTTTAAACCAATTCTTAACACGAGCCTTAGGAGACAGGGCTTTTTTTTACTTTTCAAGTGTTGGTCCTCAACCTGTTACTATCTGAAAACGCTGATACGGTGGCGACTTTTGAAGGGTTATTTGAAAAATATTTCTATTTAATTTAATAAATGTTGAGGGGTACTATTTATCTAACTTTTTTTAAAAGTGCTAATTGTTTAAACAAGGCCATCGAGGTGTGGTGAGAATTAAAAAAAAAAAACATGTTTTGAGGACAGAAAACAAACCAATCCTTTTCACTAACATAAACTGTATTAATATTTACTAATGTTAGTCGTTTAGAATGAGCTTTCAGTTTGTTATCCTCTGACTAATTCGCAAATGTTGTGTGTAGAGAACAGCAACAGTGTTTTGACGCAAGCATTCTAGATGTACTTTTCTTAAGATACGATTACTGAAAGACTATAGGAGCAATTTTATTTAGTATCAGTTTAAAGATTTTTGTTTAGAGTAAATGAAGAGACATTAAAGTGTATATTTTACATGCAGATAATTTTTTTTGTTGGATTTAAAGAAGATATAGAGTATAATATCTGAGTCAGTAAAGCTCAGTTAGCCACTATCACATTACAAGAAGTTCTCCGCGGTTTCTGAGGGCAAGGCATTCTCATTCGACTTCATTTCATTTTAATTTCCAAATCTGTCAAAAAGGAGGCAAGGTTTCTTTTCCGTAAAAGAAGCATGCAAAACCTGCTATGCCTGTAACATTTTTAATTTCATACATAGAATTGTACAGGATTACATCATTTTCAACTGATCATAATGTACAGTATTTAATATAGGCCTATTTTGTTGTATGTGTTGCATATTATTCAAATGGAACAAACTGAGGCCTCTGTTACAAGTGGCAAAGCTTTCTGTGTATAATTTGTCTAATAAACATGTTTTCTACAGTGGTTTTTGTTGTGTTGTCTGTATCATCAAATAAGGCATACAGATACAATAATGTCCCTTTCACCTCAGGATGAGCTCAAGTTCTTTGAACACAGTGAAGGTTGCGGTCAAAGGTTAGCCACCGTTGGCTTCTGACTTTGTGAACCAGATTCATGCTCTACAGGTCAAAATGAAAGGCACCGCAGCATTTCAAGTCATGCTTTAGTGATTGAAGAGTTTGAAGAGCCTGTCATGTTCCACATGTATAGGCCAAGCTTTTGTGTGCAAGTCTTTTCGTGCAATTTATTGTATGTAATACTTAGACGTGGGTTGTAATGTTGCCTGCTACACATTTTTTGGCCAAACTCTGATGCACCATATATTTTTTTACCCATTTTAAACGATAAAAAGCTTATACTTACAGCATATAGCAAAGCACCCTTTAAGACTGACGCGCAGACAGTTGCGATCTGTAGCTCTTAGAGGATTACTATAAATCCATATTACTGTAAATGGGAGACATTTCCTGCTGGAATACAGACGATAAATGTTTAATCAAATTAGAAAAACGTTAGATTCTTGCTCTTATTAAAGCTGGCGATTTTTTATTGGACGACGAACTGTAGCTAAACGACTGTTTGTGTTTTGATAATCGAGGTTGAAATTCTCAAGTTCTGGGGAAAGTAAGCACTTTATCTACGGTAAGTGCGCTACAAGTCCACTAGATGTCGCCTTCGTGGCTTTTTCAGTTTCCCACAGCTGTAAAGAGACGCATACTAAAGTGTGCACCTGTCCTGATATTTGGAAAATCAGTTTGCATTTGTATCAGGTTTTGTTCATTATGGAAGATATTATATCAAATAAAATTGTAACATCACGAGTTCTTTGTACTGGAAAAAATAAACTAAATTCTTTAATTTCAAATAAATTATTACTTTTATGTATGCATAGGCCTATATTTGTTACATAGATTTAAAAATAAATAAATAAATATATATATATATATATGTATATATATATATATATAGGGCCTATATGTGTGTGTGTGTGTGTGTGTGTGTGTGTTGTTTATCATATGTTTAAACAATTAATTAATTAATTAATTAATTAATTAATTACAAAACTACGTGTGTTAAGGAGCCTTGTGATGTGTTTTGTCGACTTTTATCAAGCACGCGATATCTCTGGGTTTCCCGGGAGACAGGAATGAAGAAAGCAGCACGCAGACTCGATCGCGGTGGAAGCCCCCATCGAGACACATTTTGTGCCCTTTTTCCAAAGAGTTCTTCAGGCGTGTCGAATGGAACATTGAGTCTCTATTGTCCCTTGGACACTTTAATAATCGACGGCAGCAATCCCAACCTGTTGTTTGCTTTAGGACCTATTCCAAGACACACAAGCCGCCTGGATGAGGCTCCAGTTGGGGTGAGCTCAGGCGCCAGTCCGCAAACCTCTGCGCTCTATGAATTCATGAATAAATGTAAAAAGATTAATGTGAAGTTTTTAATGCCAGAAAACAGGAATTAATGTCCTGTGCATCACTGCCTTACATTAAATAATACTTGTTCCAGTGACTAACCAGCGAAAAGTTCTGCAGATTTTGCTGTCTGCACATTGCCCACGTTATAACTGTTTTACGTCTGATATTAATGCCAAAGAAGTAATTCCGTTCATTCAATTATGTTATTTTGTATTACTTTTACAGTAAAATCAAAGCTTCTCTCATCAGCAATCCAATGAAAATGGCGTCATCACCAACATCATTGTTAATATTATTTATTTATTTCCATTATTATCTCACAGGCCTTTTTTGCACTTGCTCTCTTTCTAAAGCTCGTGACAGCAAGGGACTGTCGCGCCTCCAGATCAAGTTTCTGATCTTTGGGAAGCTCTTTTGCTGAAAGGGCGTTCCTTAAATCGGATCAAAAGGTTTTGAACTTGTTCAAAAAGAAAACGAAACTCAATCCGGTATTAACACTCATTTTTGAATGTGTTTAACTGTGCATCAATAAAACAATGAATTATTGCTATTTATTTAATGTTCTTTTCGATAGAGAATTATATTCTTATTTTATTTATAAGTGTTTGATTGTGATAATGATATTATATTTGAGAATATGTACAATTGTATGTAAGATTATATTATACAAGTACAATTACGTAAACTAAGAAATTATAAATGCCTAAATTAATAAAAACGTGTTTATAATAATCAATATCCTGTTAAATTTCGTTGACAAATAGATACCAACAAAAGGTTGATTTCATGCATTTGTTGAAATACAACATGAAAATACAGTGCCTAATATATAAAAGCATTTAATGGACACAAGCTGATTCTCAAATAAACGGTTTTGAAAACCCCTCTTACTTCATTTGAGAATGTCGAGACAAGTTTTTTTCTGTTGCACTTTATAGACTGGATCTAATTTCCTAAACATAGCGTGTGAGGAGGTTAGCCACATAACTTTATTCAGTCTCTAAGTTTCTGAGTGCGTCCTGTGGGACGGCCCATTGTGATCATAATTCTCTAGTTAAACAGGTTCGAAGCGCGACATTACCAAAGAAAAAAAGTTTGGGAATAATAACCTCTCTCGGGTTTACTACGACTTCTCATTGGTCGCCTACACGCGCCTGCCCCGCGTGCTCTTATTGGTCAAAGCGCCACGCGACCAGCTTGAGAAGGGGGGCTCCCCGGCGCGTGCCGCTTTTAAAACCGACGAGTCGCCCTGAGACATCAGTAAAGAAATCCCCTTCACCACAGGTGTAAGAAGAGAAATCCTCCACGGCAAAAATCCCGTTCCCTTATCCATAGCCACCCACTTTCCTCCAAAAATCACAAAACAACAACATGGATGGAATGAACGTGGACGGCGTAAGCACGGATACAAGGGAGGTGGTTGAACTCGACGTCCAGCATCCGAGCCTGGGGCGGGGGGAGCAGCGCGAGTACCCACCAGCTTTGGCACTCATGGCCAGCAGTGACCCACGCGCCTGGCTGGCTCCCGTGCAGGCTGGCACCTGCGCGGCACACGCCGAATACCTGCTGCACTCGCCCGGCTCGAGCTCGGAAGGCGTGTCCTCTGCCTCCAACTTCAGGAAGAGCAGCAAGAGTCCTGTCAAAGTACGCGAGCTCTGCCGGCTTAAAGGAGCTGTGTCTGCAGACGAGGGCAGACAGCGGGCCCCATCCAGCAAAAGCACCAACGTCGTGCAAAAACAGAGGCGCATGGCTGCCAATGCCCGGGAGAGGCGAAGGATGCACGGATTGAACCACGCGTTCGACGAGCTGCGCAGTGTCATCCCAGCCTTCGACAATGACAAGAAGCTCTCCAAATATGAAACTCTACAGATGGCCCAGATCTACATCAACGCCCTGTCCGACTTGCTTCAGGGCCCCGGTGGTAAAGCCGACCCGCCAAACTGCGACCTGCTGCCTGCCAACGTGTACGAGGAGGACCGCTCTCCCAGAGGATCGCCGAGCGTCTGCAGGAGAAGCGCGGGCGCGGGTTACCCGTACCAGTACGAGGACGCAACTTTCGCCTCTTTTATGGAGCAAGACCTCCAGTCGCCCTCTGGAACGATCAAATCTGGTTCGGAGGCAAGCAAGGACTCGCCTCGGTCGAACCGGAGCGACGGAGAGTTTTCCCCTCACTCGCACTTCAGTGACTCGGACGAAACGCACTTGGAGATGCAGAGCGAGGACGAGCTGTCGGAACTGAAACTGCCCAAGCACCGCGCTTTTTAGAAAACACACCAACCGGATTGTCCATCAATCGTGTCAATCGCATATTTGGGCTTTGTAATGGGTGGCTTTATTTATCCATTTGTTGTATGATCTTTTGACAATGATGTTGCTGTTGTGTCTGACGCCAATAGATTTAGTTGCCTTCTCGTGACATTGACTAGACCCCTACGCCATGTGAACTGCCGCGTGCAGCAGTGCCATGGGCTCGAATGTCATGCATAAACCTGTCTTCCGTGAACTGTTTTGACACGTGATTGTCATGGGCCTATTTTCACAGATACGATTGATTTTGAACCCTGTAAGAATTTGCAACTTCTAAAGTTTACGTGCACTTTAAAAACGGGCCATAGGCTTGAGAAACTCTCTTTTGTCATGGAACAAGAAATTTTGTGTTTATGTAGAAGTAATGCCAATTTGATGAATATATTTAATATAGCCATTAGATTTTGTACATCCGTTCGTTTTTAATATTTGATTTCAATGCAAAGAAGTTGTGTTCTGCTTCTGTAGCTGAAGTAAGCTATTTATTTCCGTTTGCCTTTTTTGCCGAATTGAAAATGAGCAAATTTTGCTACTCGTATGTTTTGTTTTATTGTAGAAATAAAAAAGGAAAATTAACATGATTATGCCTCATGTCTCTGTGTAATTGTCAATATCAGTTTTTCATTACGATTTTAACTAATAACTTTTCTAGATTCTGGATTTTATTTTTAATAAAGTAAATAGGCCTACTAATAAGTGGGAATCAGCGTTATTAATGTAATTTAATTTTAATTTTAGGTTTATCGGGCACTTATTGGTGTGAAACATTTTATGGATAGAAATGATGTGTGACCTAACAATTAGTCAAGTTAGTCAAGTTAGTCAATTAGTCAATTAGTCAATTTAGTCAAGTACAGTGGGTTAAAAAAAATAAAGAAGCTTTCAAAAGATGTTTTTTTATAGTTATGCCTTAGAAGAACTATTTGGCTCCGCAAAGAACCTTTCCATGAACAGTTCTTAGAAACCCCCTTTTTCTTTGTGTGAAGAATTTGTATAATCTAACAATATTTGTTTCCACAATAAATCTTTTTGTGGAATAAAAAGGCTCCATGGATAAAGAACATTCATGGAACCGTCGATGGCAAAAAAAAAAAAAAAAAAAAACTTTTAAAGCGAGAACCATCTTCTTATAAACTTATAAAGTAGGTTATTTGGTTCAGAAAGTTGTTCATTTCACATTGGGCTCCACGAATCAGTGTATTGGTTTCTGGTTAAGTAACATGTTTGTTTGTTTTTTTAGTATTAGAGATTCAAGTTCTTTTTGGAACTTAAAATAAGATTCTATGGCAGCAGGCTTCCACACAAAGTTGGCTATAAAACATTTAATTTAATGTTATATTTTATTTATTTAATTAAACACAAAAATGATGACAATCAGATCATCAAAGCAATGCACTATAAGAACACAGCCAGTATACAGAGACACATTTATATGTGTGTGTGTATATATATATATATAATTTGATTTAGTATGTTCATTCTGTCGATCTTTTGAAAACGCAATCTATTTCTTTCACTTTTTAAGTTTTCTCAGTTGTCAAATAAACTGTAAACGCATTATTTAGGCTGCATTAACTATTAATATTTCTTGTGTTTCATAAAGCCAATCCAATCTCGCGAGAAAACATAACGTACACGCATTTCACGAAGTGGCGATTTCGTACGAATTTCTTATTATCTGAATCTTATTGTCTATAGCCATATGCGAAAACATAGACTACAATTTTAGATGTTGACGCAGGCATGAATAACCCAGCCTTTTAAGAAAACTTAATTTAGCTGTTCGTTCAACAGTTGTCTTAAAATGTGAAGTCAAATAGTCTTTTCCTTTAGTCAGAGTTTAGAAGCACTTCTCTAAAGCGTTTATCTCATACGTTAAGGTTTTCTTCATGTGGTTCATGTGCATGCTGGTATGCTGCCAATTGCCCCCGTGCCAACTGTCAGCTTCTCTACCCTCGAGCCATGACAAACATCATGCATTATTTCATTTTGCGTATGAATGGCTTTTAATGGTTTTCTTATCTATACGCAGCCTCGTGTTTATTGAAGGAATTGTTTTAACTGTAATTGAAGCTTTTATTAACTTTTACAAAATTGTGGGCCGACCCGTGGCAAGGGGTGTTGGGTGTCCTCCTGGAAGCACGCGCTGTCAGCTGGTGAGCGCAACGAGTGGAGTCCCACAGGACCTGACTCGAGAGACTATACACTCGCTCGAAGAGTCTGCCACACACGCGCACACACGCCCGCCAGCACGCACCAAAGTACACATGCTGACGTACACACACACAAACACTTAGAATAAAAGGGGGCTTACAAATAGCCTTCCTTTGTTGTTATTGTTGTTAAATAACTAAAGATCTCTAAAATAGCCTGCATGTTTGCCTTATGAAACACTTCTCGCAAAAAAAATAGGTTTGATAATTGTAAAAAAAAATATCATGCAATGGGCTATTACAAAAACTTCAATACAGTAGCTAAATTAGGTTTGTTTATTCTTTAAACTCTTTTCAACAACGATAAGGGCTATTCCCTAGGAATAGAAGGGATAAGTAATTTTCCAAAACTTTTTTTTTTCCGCTCCCTTCAAAGTCTTCGCTGGAATTGCTCAGGAATTATTAATGAAAGCGGGCGCTGTGTACCTGCTTTTTTTGTGTCTCCACCCCTGCGTTTAACCAATTACCTGAGCCGTGCGTCTGCGATCCCTATCCAGATTAACATCGAGAATAATAGGCAATATCATGCACACGCTCACCACGCTAAATTATTTACAAGCTTATCCATAATACCTTTATCTTCCAGTGAACCGCGCGACCATCTGTGCCGTCCTGTTATATGCGACCCTCAAACGACAAACGCGCTCAAATTTCGCGACCACGCGCCTGTAAATGGAGAGTAGCAACGCCTACTAAACAGTAAACTAGGTGAAAAGTTGATCACATGCACAGTCGTATTTAGTGTGATTATTCTTAAGATGCGTTTCCCTGTGTTTGTATCTCTTGCCTAAATGTCTTGTGACATTTTACAACGGACACCTGTTTCTTAGTTTTCTTAAGGAGCCTAGCACTTAGATCGGTTATAAGGGCATCGTTACAGGAGCTGTCAGGTCCAGTCGTGCTGCTGTGACTGATATGCCCAGTGTGTCTCCTCAACACGAAAATAGCGTTGAAAATGCTACCAAACATGAAAAACATTTGTCATTTTTTCTATACGTTTAAAATAATAAAAACTGAAATCTTTTAAAAAAGCTATTCGGTTATTTTCATGGCTGTGCTCCTTTTAGCCTAAAGAAACACTAGCTAATGCACGTGCAACATTTGAGATATTCAACAGGATATTTCATTTTTGTATCTGACAAATTACATGGCCCATTTTTCTCTTTCATCTCCAATGTTTTACGTAATTTCTTTGTTTTTGCTTTCAATGGAAAAATATAGCCTATGTGCGACTCGCGGAAAGCCCTTCCATATTCGAATATAATTCGAATTCAAATATAGACCTAGCTATTTTATTATACACTTTTTTAAAATGTTATTTTATAATGAATTCTAGAGCGTTTCTTTTCAAGCTAGAAGCCATGGGGCAAAAGTTTCAAGTTTTTTTATTTTTATTTATTTATTTATTTATTTATTTATTTTTTGGTGAGTCAAATAAGGTTAGTTTTCATCCACAACGATGGTTTAAAAGAGAACTTTGGTTATTATGCAATTATTAGATGGTGCCCAAGGTCTAAAAATTTGATTGATTTAATACAGAAACATTTAATAAAATTAAATGTATTAAAAATGTAAATATAAATACATAATTTTTTTTTATTATTATTAATCCTTTCTTTTACGTTTTAAGAGGATGTTGTTGAACTGTCAGTTAACCCCAGCGTGTCCTTATATTACTGCATCAGGGGCGACCTGTGGCCCCATGGTCTTTTCTTCTTTTTTTTTTTCGTTTTACTCATAAACTATTTCTGACAACAGCTGGGAGACTGTCTGAGTTGAGGTTTCACATCTCATTAAATATTGAGGTAGAGCGTTGAAGGAAAAACATAAACATACCCCCTCCCTTATGCAATGCGCGCGCTTGTAGTGAAGTGCAGTGAAGATTCCTAAACAGTTATGTTATGATATGTTAACATAATGTGTCTTATTAATACCTTTATTAATATGTTGTGTGCTCAAAAAAGTTGAAAAAGTTGGATATTTTCCAACTTCTCACTAGTTGACTGTTTTTGTTTGACAGTGAAAAAAACAGAACAGTAGATCAGTTTTGTATGCTGTGAAATATTTCTTTTAATTCTCTCTCTCTTTCTGTTGTGTTTGTTGTGTGTGAAGAGCTGGGAAATTGTTTGTTTTTACTGTTTCAGTACCACAACCATTTGTTCCACAACCACATGATGGACAAGTCATGACCACCATGAAGATCAACCCAGCCTCCACCTCATTTAGTACTGGACGAACTTTTATGCATAGCCTACTGAACAGGTAAAGTGTTAGCCTACAAGGGAGCGAAGCAAGGTAATCTGCCTGCAGAGCACATGCTCATTCCTATGCTTAGTTGAAAAGTGAGGTTCCTAAACTTCATTGAAGATAAGGGGAGTGGGAGGAGCCAAGGAAAGGGCTCGGACTCTCTGGGGATGTTTGAACAAAAGCTAAAACTGTGCCGTACTTTCCATCTGCTTCGAGACTGTAGCAACAACCGTAGAGCAAGACAGAAAAAGAGAGAGAGGGCATGTGGGGGTTAGGTGTACAAGGCATTCAAAAGAGAAGAAAAAAAGAGGTGCAGAAATAAATGATAACTGGAGAAAAGATCCACTATCATAGTGCATTTTACAGTGCAGACAGAGAATCATTCTCAACTATGTAAGCGCTGATCTGAAAGACTTGTGCCAGGTAACTGTTACCCATCCAGTTAATGTCAACATAGCATTTGGATGTCAGCTTATAGAGATAACGCTATGAAATATTAATGTTAAGTAATGTATTAGAGGCCTTTGTTGACAGATACGCATACACCTGTGCATGTAGCACAGCTACGTGGTTGAAAAAAGCTTTGTGGCGTTTTAAAAAAGATTGTTATCTAAGCAAGAGAGGAAAATAATAGAAAAACGTCACATGAGCCTCTGAATAAGAGGTATGAATAATGCATAGGCTCCCTGTGAACACTAGTCTGCAGTCTCTGATGATGCGTATTAATGTTACCCAGATAGCCAGGATTATTCTTGTGAAATCATAGATAATGTTATCCATGAATGCTCCTAACTTGCAAAACAAGGGGGAAAACAGTTTGAAAAAAGTTTTGGGTGCACTGAAGTGTCTGTTGAACAACGCAACAGTTGCTGATGCACTTAAAAGAATATTCAATATTTAAGTTAAACGCACTCAACAGTATATTTGTTGCATCATGATGATTTAAAAAAAAAACAACTCTCCTGTTTATCCATGAATTCTTCTGTTAAACATTGTTTAATTACTTGAGCTGTAAACTTGTTCTTGTCATTTTTAGGGCCATTTTAAAGAGAAAACTGAAACTTGAAAACTGTTATTTAGTGCTCATCCTCATTTCCTTATAAACTCGAAAGACCTTCGGTTATCTTCGGCAACACAAATTAAGAAATTTTTAATGAAATCTGAGTGCTTTCTGACTTTCCACAGCAACACAACCATAACGGCCCAGAAATGTAGCAGAGACACCGTTAAAATGTTCCATGTAACCTCAGAGGCTCAACTGTAATTAAATGAAGCTACGAGAATACTTTTTGTGCACAAAGAAAACAAAAGTAATGACTTTATTCAACAATTCCTCTCTACCCTAAGTGCCATTATGGAGAGCTGAGCCTTGTTTATAAGCACAGGACCGCATGTGCATACATTAAAAAAAGTTATTTCCCACACTTTCATGCAAAAATCTTCCTTCAGTGTTGCAAAGTAACTTTTTTATATATTGGCCCCATTCACTTCTTTCTCACTGTAATCCAGTTTTATGCTTGAAATGTATTTTTGTGGTAATCAGCATTTATCGCAACTGCTGTTGACTGAATGTAACGTGCTTAACCTGGACTACCTTTTTTGTGTTGTTTACACATGTATGTGATGTTATATCCTACTAGTTTATTAAAGTAATCTGCAGAAAAACTGGAAGGATTAGCCATTTGTTAGCTAACCTTGTCCTCCTCATCTCAGTGTCTTTCAGCACGCTGTAAAAAGAAACTGAAAGGGCAATGGTGATTCTTCACATCTTTGTTCCTCCTGTGGCTGCTCTTTTGTGTCTGCAAAATGTTCAAAGTGGACGTACCTACACCAACATGAGGCTTCTTGGGTAACCGTCCCATTCAAAGGTATACAATGGTGAGGCCAATTATATTGACGTTCAATGCCCTTTGAGCATCAGTTACATTCATTGTGAGGATATGGATGTGTGTGCATATGTATAGGAAACACCTAAACTGTAGGGGCATTTATTCTTTTTGTCGACTTCCTCATGGGTTGGGTTACGTCCAGCGTGCCGTTCCTCTACCAATGAACGAGAAGCTGTGGTAGTGAATGGTTGAGGTCAAAAAATTGGCTCTCGTAGTGCTGGAGGCACTTTTCAAGTCACACCTCAGAACATGAGGGGCAATTCTTTCTTTTAAACTAGTGGCGAATGCTTTGACTTATATAGATTACGAGGGCAGGCACAGAGAATGATTGGATTTGTGGTGTAAACCACATCTAAGACCCTCCTGTGTGGGTTTTTCTTTGAAGGCAGAGCCGATATGCAGTTCGGAACTTTATGATCATAGAAACTCCATCAAATTATTTTTAGGCACCCTAAAACCACGCTTTGAATGATTTCTAATACTAGTTCAGTCTTTATACAAAATGTCACACAAATATTAATTGCTGTTTCTTTGTTATTATTTGTGAATTTGTGAAAGTTGGTGTATAATGAATTACATTTAAAATAAGAGTATGTTCATATGTGTGTGCAATATTTAATATGTGTATGTATGTATATATATATATATATATATACATATATAAAAATATTGTATAAAATATATATTTTGTTATACTCATAAAAATGATATAATTTATATTCTATATAAATATAAATATTTTATATATTTTTCATTACAGTAATATATACATGAGTGTGCGTGTTTATCGCAATTAATTGTTTTGCAGCCCTAATAGATATAATAATGTAAAAAATGTATTTGTAACTTAAAAAAAAAAAAAATGCTGGGTAAAATATCGACAGATCCTGAACTCAGAGATGCGTTGTATTTAATACAGCATTTTTTTGGATTTATGTTTGTATAATAT
>JAUCMU010000143.1:12938522-12957220 GCA_032275025.1 Enteromius treurensis
AGATAGATAGATAGATAGTTAGATAGATAGATAGATAGATAGATAGATAGATAGATAGATAGATAGATAGATAGATAGATAGATGCGTTACACATGCGTGTTTTCTTCTTCCCTTTCTTCTTCTTTTATCTCTAAGAAACAATGAGATGTCTGAATCACAGATGAGTCAACAGACAGACAGGTTTTGCTCTTTTACTAGAAAATCAGAGTAAAACCTGAGCTGAATGACCTCCAGTCAAAATGGCATGCACACCTTCTTTGAATTGTATAGTTTGTTTCAAGCTGACAGACTGACCTGCTAATTTAAAAACACTGGGATATATATTCACACTTAGTTCTCTTGTTTCTCAGTAAGCATACTTGTTTTGTTTTTTAGCATCCCTGCAATATGAGTGCGAGACACAGGAGTGGAGGGGAGTTGGTGCCTGCAGGGTGTACTTATGTGACCCCTTTCTTAGTAGTTTGTGCCCAACACTTACAGAGCAACTTCCTTGTTACATTAATACAGCCCGGATTCACTCATGATACAAAAGAAGCGGAGTAATTAGTTAACCAGCCAGCAGGCTTCTTAGCAACTCAAGCCTTTCAGCACCATCACACATCATTCCCCTCCTCCAAAACATTACTCAGCAAAACTAAGTGGTATTTTTAACCACTATACAGTGAAGATTGAAGCTGTTTTTTTGTTTTGTTTTTATCGGGGCTTGCTGTTATTTACTCACCATCATTCCAAACTTTTATTTTTTTATATGAAACAAAAAATTAGAAGTTTGAATATATGTTTTTTTTCTCTCTCTCTTTTTGTTTGTAGGCATTGTTTTTGTCAAGTTTCGAGAGAGACGTAAAAAGACAATACAATACAATTAGAGCAATGCTAAGAACAAGAACAGCAGTCTGTGATCTCAAGGGGGTGCCAGAGTCTGTGAAAATTTAGAAAGAATATAAAAAGATATTACAAAATGTAGTACAGTAGTAAATTAATAAATAAAAACAAATCAGCATAATATAGCTCTTTTTTTTTTTTAAATTAAGTGTCATTGCAATTTACATTTTTGACCGTACTTTTCTAAGGAATTTCACATCAGCCTGCTTGGATTATATTACCGTTTTTGTGCAAAACTGCACTGAAATATTTTTTTTTATTGTGAAATGAAATACACTAATTTTGGCAAAATCTAAATTTATTTATTTATTTATATTTTGGATACCTTTAAAATTGTTTTCTCTCGTTTTTGGAGATTGAGAGTGGTATTTTTAGTCATTATATGGATAAGAGTTGCATAAAAATTATGTTTCCACGTATAATTTATTTCTATCTACTGTATCTATCTATATATGTATATTCTGCCATCCAAAAGTCTGGGATCAGAAAGATTTACAATGTTTTCAATTAAGTTTCTGATGCTCATTAAGGCTGTATTTATAAGATCAAAAATACAGGGTGAAAAACATGAATATTGTGAAATACTATTGCGATTTTTAATATTGCTTCCAGTTTTAATATACTTTGTGATAGTGCTGGATTATCATCAACCATTACTCTAGTCTTCGATTATAATATGCTGATTGATCAGTGTTGAAACTGTTGTGCTGCTTAGTGTTTATACAGTATATATTTATAGATATATATATGTGTGTGTGTGTGTGTGTGTGTGTGTGTATATGTGTGTATATGTGTGCTAAAAACATTCAGCAAGGATGTGTTAAAATGGATAAAAAGTAATAGTACTGGCTTATGTTGTTAGAAAAGGTTTCTATTTTAAATGTATTCGTTTCCAACTTAAAACAATATAAGTCTGTGCTGTAACTTTTTATCCATTTAACAAATGCTGATTTTTTCATTTATTTAAAAGAGATAAATGTACTTACCCCAAACTTTTAAACACTTTTAAAAACTTTTACATTTCTATTTTGACATTAAAACCTTGATTATAAATCAGCATTATAATATTTTTAAAGCCCGTTTTATTACAGTCCTGAAGAAGTGAAGATGATGGGCGGTGAATAATGTATCACGTGGATCTGTGTTGATTGATGTGGAGCTGTTTGTTCAGGTAAGCATGGGAAAAGCTCTTGCTGTCTCTCATATTTGAGCTCACCTTCCCTCCCTGAAGATTATCCCTATATCCCTCGTTTTCACATCATCGGACTCAATCCACATTCAGTTGCTGTTCTCCTGAGGGGTGCCTCCCCCTCTACAGATCAGTGCTGCCTCACTGCACATGTCAATCAGTCTCTTTCCTCTCCCTCTCCCACCCTATTTCATGTTTCTGCATGAGAGACATGACACTCTGTAGTTCAATTAGTCACAAATTGAAAAATTTAATAACTGCACACTGAAAGCCAATGTCATCAAACCCAAAAAGCATTGTTAAACAACTGACATGCAGAAAAAAAACACATAATTTAAAATGTAATACTGGAAAATCCAGCACATTGACTGGCATATCAACATTTTATTAGAAATCTCTTGATCATTATGAGATTATATATATATATATATATATATACGACATTTGCAGGTACTAAGATCTACATTATTCTGATGTTAGATAAACTGACCATTGATGATGAGCAGCATGTCAAAACCTTTACCAGCAGCATTGCTCTTCTGTCTTGATGTACAGACAAGCAGTCTAGCTCTCCCCCCTCCCTGTTCTCCCCCCATCCAAAAGTGTGTAGTCTGAGGAAGAGCATGACATGTGAAGGTTCTGCCCTGCCAGGGAGACAGGGGCGAAAACAAAATGGCACGGCTAACAAAAGGGCCTGTATCCAGGCCGGGGCTAGCCATTGTCCTGTGCAGAGCCTGCCGTCGAACATGAGACGAGCGGGTCCCCCCTCCGCTGCAGGAACCTAATAGGAAATCAAAGTTCTCACGGAGAATGGGCCGGGCTCAGAGTTACTCTCCCTTGGGTCTTGCTGAAAGAAGAGTGCAGAAAGAGTTCTGGCAGGACCAGAGAAGGTTAATGCAGTGGATAGTCTTTCTGCTGCTTATGTCCATGGCCCACACTAAACTCTCTGTCTGTCTGTCTGTCTGTCTGTCTGTCTGTCTCTCAGTTTGGAAGGATATCTTTGCAATTGTGATACTCTTTACAAACTGTCATGCTTGCTCATGCAGCACAATCATGCTATAAAATCATGCTGAAGAACATAATCTTCAAATATCACACAAACTTTCATGCAGCTCAAGGTCTTCTGTCAATAATGCAAAAGGTGGGATGAACTGAATACAAAAACAATCTCACTTTTTTTTAGCTCTTTGCCTTTTCATGCGTTGTCGTGAAAAGTCTCTTAAATTAGGAAAATTATCCATTTCTACAAGTGTCAGAATATGAATGTCCATTTAAAGAGAAGACATGAGCAGTCTCACAACTAATTTGTACGTATTTGTGCTAATTCATACAAATTTGTAAGACCTCACTTGTACAATTTTGTATGATTTGTCTAACCCCAGTGAAGGGTAGGTTTAGGGGCGGGGTTAGGTGTACAGTAGGTCATTCGCACAAAGTTGAAATCTCGTAAATACGTCCGATTTAGCAAAAATTGTAAAAAAAAAAAAAAAAAAATTGTACGAATTAGCCACCTCGTAAAATATGTCCGAATTTTCATGAGACTGGGCTGGATAGTTCAACCAAAAATTGCAATTCTTCATTATTTACTTACCCTCATGGCATTCAAAACCTGTGACCTTTTTTATCTATACAACAAAATGAGATAGTCTGAGGAATTTTGGTAACCAAACAAAACAAACTAAACAAAGTCAGACAGGTTTGGAACAACATCAGGATGATTGGATGGTTGGACTGTTCATTTAAGTTGTTTAATGTCCACTTTCAATCTTCAGATATGTCAGAGGTCAAGAAGAAGGCTTGAGTGGGACATGTAAAACAGCAGGCACCACTTCACATCAGATGAAGGTACTTTTCTCATAAGATGGAGGTGTTAAGATCCTCTTCTCTTCAGATGGAAGTGTTAAGCGGCTGTGTTAAGCTGCTAAAACGCTTCCTCAGCCCTGGAGGCAGGAACCGGGGGAAAGAAGATCACCTGAGGGAAGCTTTTTACTGTGACACAGCACAGCACAGCCTTTAGCCCCCCGGGTCTGTTTCTGGGTTACCTGCCAGAGAACAAGAGCTTTTTGCGGTTCAGATTCTTGGAAGGTGTTGGATGTCTGCAGTGTCACAACTAACAAAACCATTTGAAAACAAAGTGGCCTACTGAATGCAGCGCTGCAATGTGATCCCTTCCCTTTTGTGCCGCAGTAGAAAATGTCCCATCAGAAGCAAGGGGGAGACACACCATTTAATTCCTCTGATTTTCCCCTTTTAAGTGTATTCTTCAAAGGTTAACATGTTAACTATAAAAGAGCTATGTTACCTCTTGGGAAGAGGCAAACCCTCTCGCGGTTGTTAGATGTAAAGATGATAGACAGGCTGTGCCCTGGTCTTATGGGTAGTGTCACATTTTATACTTGGCAGGAAAATGTCAATTAAAATATTTAGTCAATTTCCAAAGTATATCAAAACTTAATAAATTAATTAACATGCATTGCTAAGAACTTCATTTGGACAACTTTGAAGGCAATGAAATCCAAACTTCTAATCCAATATCTGTCAAAGTCTTTCGGTGCATGTGATTATTTGTCATTAAAAACCCACACCATAGTATCCCATGCTTTAAACTGAACTGATGCGGATTAATTTTAATTTGTAGTCGCGATTCATGACAGAGGGTCAGAATCTAGAGGGTCAATCTTGTCCACAGCAAAATGAACTCAGGCCTTCCAACTGTCTGTCTGTTGTGGCAGCGGTGCAACGGCTTATTCTCCTTTCCCTGTTGCCGTCAAACTCCTGTCAATCAGCTAGTTAATTACTGCCTATATACCCACTGTGTGAAAACCCATGTCAAGAACTTTGACCTCCTGGGCCATAACCCCCTCCATCCCTGTCTATGGACAGAGAGGTGCTGCCACAGACGACGTACCCACTGACCACCTGACAGAACACACTGCTGGCCTTAATGGGCAAACGTCCACCTACGAGTGTATATGTTATGCTAGAGCAGAGGCAACGCATGTCAGCAAGGTCAAGAGATAAATGTATGATTGTGCATGTGTGTGTGAAAACTCTTTGGTTGTTGACAGTGATGGATGGAGATGAAGAGGAGCAGGACTCCTGGGACTTAAAGCTAATCCAGCATCCTAACAATGGGCTTTCCTAGCGGGAGGGCTTTGACTCACTGTGACTAAGGCAGGAGGCGGAAAATAACACACACTGACATGTTTCATTAAGCTTGTTAATGCCGTCTCTGCCCCCGTCTCTCCTCCCCGATCCCACAGGCTATACACCAGACATCCATGTTCGGGAATGTGGCTGAAGGAAGATCTGATCAATCACTGTTTACCTTGGATTGAATTAGTAGACTGACTGGCATGGGAAGAATGACTAAGCTGCTAGTAATGTTAATGAGCAATATTTAGCTTCAAAAAGGGGAATAAACATGCAAAAACAAGTTTTTCATTCAACATGTCAGTTTTTCTTTCTTACCACATTTAATTGAGATTTAATTGAGCTTACGTTTTAAAATCATGTATAAATTTTCTGCATAAAATAAGTGAATTTGACAGTATTTTGTTAATCAGACAAGACTTAAGGACAAATAATCAAACCAAACTTACAGTCTTGTCTATATCAGTACTTCTACTTGTGCCCTTGTGTACAAATATTTGTATCCATTAAGGAGTAAACAACTGATAATATTGTTTCACTCAGAAAATATCAAAATTATTGTACACCAGAACCACTCATGAAACAACATTGCACGCAGTCAATATCACATATTGAAGCATTCTCACATCCATAAACACTTATTACCAGCTTGTCTTTTCTTCACCCCAGCCCAGATTAACCAGAGACGTGCCTGCCTTAAAAGAATCTCAAAGAAAAACATACTCTCCACAATTCCTTTGAGGAAAATAATGTCATTTCCAGTGATCAATACCAACCTGGATCTGTGTGGAAGGCGAGAAAAAAACAGCCCGCTAAATGAATAAAGTGTAACACGAGAATGAAAATTAAAATGCCATCGCTTTGTGGCAAGATGAAAGGGAGAGTGTAAAAGAAAGGCTCTGGAAGCAGATTGGGTTAGGGTGCGCGAAATCACATCACTAAAGACTTGCCCTCTCTCCACAAATTTGATCGCGAGCAATAACTGACGATTAAGAGCGCACTCCATGGGTATAAAGAGAAAATTCAAAAGTCCACTGTGACTATGGGGACTTGGCAGGATTGGATTAAGGGCCAGAGAAGGAAAGTGACCACAGGAGAGGCATACTGATCAGAGTGGAGGTGAAGAACACATCCAGCAGGCTTTAGAAAGAACATTACAGCTGTAAAGAGAACCCTTTTAAAGAATGTGCTATATATTATGGCCATTTTACCTTTATCTATTTCTGGGAAAAACACAAAAGATTATATTTTGCGAAATGGATACGTGTTTTATTTTGGAAATCATTGCTAACCAAATCCCTGATTGGTTACCAACCTTGATTGGTTACCAATAATGTTTGGTTACCAACATGCTTTAAAATTATTTTATTCTTGTGCGCTGCAGATGAAAGAAAGTCAAACATGTTTGGAATGACCTAGTATAACACCCCTGCACAGTGTTTGTTGATGTTTTCACTTCCCCATGTGCTTTGCCTCTAGTTTATGTCTCTGTCTAATCATATGAGTCCGTTCAGGTGTTAATAAGCGTCATTGTCTGCCCTATCTAAGTTACGTTCAGTTTAGTTCTTGTTGTCGGTTCATTGAATGTGTCTATGTTTGTGTGTGCTACCAAATCTGCCTGCCTGCCTGCCTGCCTGCCTGCCTACCTGCCTACCTATCTGCCTGCCTGCCTGTAAACCTTTGTGAGTATTAAAGAACTGTTATTTGGAGAACTCTGAATCTCTGCTCGTCCTTCCCGCACCAGAAGCATGACACCTAGTCATGTGGGTAAATTATCTTTTTATGGGTACATATTCTTACACCTCTGGTAAGTAAACGACAAAGTTGTCCCGTGTCCCTATAAAATTGGAATAACCAATTTAACCAAACCAATTTGCTCTTCAGTATGATTATTGCTGATAACAAATATGTTTGATATTTTATCACAACATAGGTGTTCATATAGAAATGTGACATTTCTGTGACATCTGGTTTTCAGCATTTTCAGACATTGTCTGGGTACAAATAGTGTAATATTAATTAGAGATATCCCAATCAGTTTTGTTGTGCCTCTGATATTGAGTATCTGCCAAAACAGAGTCTGGATACATTCCTTGTGTTTGGTGCACAATTCGAGTACTTTAAAGTTATTAAAATTCCAATGAGTGTGCATATAGTAAACCTAGTATGTGTGTATAAATACAACACACATTCTCTTTCTGTGTATTTGTATGTGCACACACTGTATAAAGACATTGGTAGACATAAACATGTTATACAGTACACTCTAAACAAACTGTGTGGTCATAATTATAAATAAGGAACTATGCCAAGAAGAACTTGAGTGTTAATACAAACTAGCTAACACGGAGGAAGATAAAGGCACAATGTCTAAGCAACTAAAATAACTCATGAACTCCGTGACCCAAAGTAGCCTACTCAAAATGCAAGAAGAGAAATACGAGGTGTGGTACCTCTCCTCTCCGAGGTCTCCATCTCACGGTAAACTTTAATGGCCGAAGCCCCCTTCTCTGATTACTTTCTGACAAATTGTCTTATCAGCCCTGAGGCCGATTGGGCGAATGAAAACATGACCCTGGCCTGAATCTCACCGACATTCATGCAGACATCTCGGGTACAACCGATGGGGCAGATAAGCCGGATCAGTGCAGCCACTGGAGTGGCTAACAAGCGGCCATTAGACTTTCTTTTCATGCGTGCTGCTGGAAGAAGCCGGCGACCGGAGGGGAGGCAGGGGGAGGATGATGGTGCTGGGGAGGGGGAAAGGAGCAAAGTAACCTTTTAGATCAGCATCATTGTGCGCTATTAAGAGGCACAGCCTTTGTGCCTGAGAGGCAGGGGGAGCAGGAGGTGAGGCGGAGGGGGGCAGGCTGGAGATAAGTGGCTCCTCCTTTCTGATTCACGCTCTGCTACTCCCACAGTAACGGACGGGGACGTGGGGAGAGAGGCTAACGGTGACACAGTGGAGGCTTTGTGGGAGCAGCCCAGACGGCCCCCTGGTTTAGAAAGCAGAGTGAGAAAGAGAAAGGTATGGAAAGAGCAGGATAGAAAAGCAGAGTCACTTAGAAAGGTCAGGAGGAAGATGAGGAGGAAGAAGGGTGTATGAGGTGGAAGCGCTCATCACAGCGCACCTTGAGACTGACATGATCACTGACAGGGAGGAGGGTTAATGGGATGAAGGTAAAGAGGGTGGGGTTAAGCTTAGGTTACACAAGAGCACGCCTGTCATGTCCATCAATTCTTTTTTTTTCGCTTGGTGTCAATGAGAGATAAAAGAAAAAATAGGTCTGGGCTGCTTCCTCTCCCAGGTTTGTGGGCAGGACTGAATATCACACCTCAAAACCAGGGAAACATCACAGAGCTACAACACAATACACATGTTCAGGACACACCGAGGACCATTCAGAACATGCTGGGTAGATACACTTTTCAAAATAAAGGTTATTTAAAATGCCATCGCTTTGTGGCAAGATGAAACGGAGAGTGTAAAAGAAAGGCTCTGGAAGCAGATTGAGTTAGGGTGCACGAAATCACATCACTAAAGACTTGCCCTCTCTCCACAAATTTGATCGCAATAACCGGTTATTTTAAGAACTGTTAGGTTCTTTGAGGAATCAAAAATAGATCTTCTTCTAAAATCTCCTTTTGGAACTTTTGTTTTTAAGAATGTAGATCTGTGTTTTTAAGTGAAATTGTTTAACTAATTAAATGGTAAGTAGCAGCTAGAATGTATTAAAGGGATAGTTCATCCAAAAATGAAAATTGTTGTGAACCGAACACTTCCGGCGTTTGCTTATCCTACGCCAAAGCACAAGACGGTTTGGACATGGTTGTCTATCAGAGGTAAAAAATTATATAAATACTGTTCAGTTTCTCACAAAAAATGATCGTTTCATGTCTGAAGACATCAATGTATCGTCACGAGCCACACGGTGTAATTTGGATTTGTCTGTGAATGTTTTTTTTTTTAACTTTGAAAGGTCTGGTGCCCATCCACTTCTATTAAATGACTATCAGACTGCCACGGTTAAAGTTAAAAATCTTTGTTTGTGTTCTGCTGAGGAAACGAAGTCACCTACATCTTGGATGCCCTGGGGGTAAGCAAATAAACATCAAATTTTCATTTTGGGGTGAACTATCCCTTTAAGTTACGTTGAGGTAGTTCTTAACAGTGGTGTAAATCTTTTAAAAACTGTCCTTGAAAAGTGTTTCTGGTCCAGATGTTGGATAAGTAGAAGATAATATAATTTTAGCTCTTCATACAGCTGTACCAACTGATATCAACACGTATTAAGTATGCAAGATGTTTGTAAATGCTGTTTGTTGAATTGTAGTCCTCATTTGCTCAGTCAAATGTAGTTATGAAGTTGATTTGAGATGAAAAATTATTAAAATTAGCATGGATACATATTAAAATCTGAGGAATGTATTTAAACATTCAGGGCGTTCTAGCAACTTTCTCTCAAAGTTAAAAAAGTGATGTTAACAGAACATTTGTTCAAAGTTATCTGGGCCTTAATAATGTTATAAAACCTTTTTTGTCTGAAATGTTTTGGCAGGATATTCAACATTTTAAATGTTACTACTCATTTCCTAGCATTCAAAAAAGTTCAAAAGTAACATTTCCATCAATGTTTATTTACAACCAAGAAAAACATGGAAAAATGTACATTTTAAACATTTGGAGAACATTCAGAAAAAACACTTCTTAGCTCACTGAGAACATATTTTTGTTAAGAGGAGATTATTTCACATCATTATGAGCAAAGGATTATGGATGTGTATAAGTTTGTGATATTTCATTCCATGCTGCTTATTAGCTGGGCATTAGTATGTTTCACTCGCCTATTATAACTTGGTAATTCTCATAGTTTATAGGACTTGGAGGGACACAAAGACACAGATGGGGGTGCACATTCCAAAATGTTATTGAATGCTTTAATGATTATAAAAAGAGGAATGATCTTGGTCCAGTGCTTGGATACTGATCAAATGGGCTTGGTGCCCATTAAACTCAAAAAGACAACATCAGAAAGATAGCACTACTTCAATGAAGTCCACTTGCAAAGCTAATGAACAAAGGGACCAAAAAGACTGAGAATCATACCGGTCCAGAGCCTGATGATGGCCTCTGGAGACCTTGCAGGGGCCACGCTGGGAAGGGTCATGTCAGACATCGACTCCCATGGTGGGGCCCTTCTTCCTTACTCCTCCTCCACTGTGACTGTCACCACCTCCCCACTGGGCCCGTCCCAGCTCAGACTGACCCCACCAGTCCAAACCAGCAGGGGTGTGTTCCCTGCGTCACAGTCCCAGTCAAGCCATCAGAGAGCCGCTCCAGTAGGAAATAATGAGAGCGAGGGCCTTGATGCTTTTATATCATCATTACTTGTCCAAGTGCTTTAAGTTCTTGTACCTGTACGGTTAATATAAAAGAATATGGTGCCTGTTTTACTTTCTTAACATGTTTTTCATTATTATACATCTTTTACACAGCAATGATCAAGCAGCAAACGTTGATTATTTTAATTAATATTGATTAACCTTTTAACACTTTTACAACAAGGTTTATTTATCTATTTACAATAGCAGTTATGTTAATTATGTTAATTCATTTATGAATATTTTTTTTAATCAAATGTTTTTTTGTGAACATTAATGCATGGTGAATCAGCACAACATTTATATTTTACTAATAAAAAAAGATGAATATATATATATATATATATATATATATATATATATTGCTCATTGTTAGTTTATGAACTTTTACTAACTTTAAGAAATAGGATATGGCACAACATTTGCCAGCAATTTTTAAAAAATTACAATAATTATAATGATAATAAATATGTGTGTGTTTGTGAAATGCACATAAGCATATTTTGTTCTTTACATTTTTTCCATTAAAAAAAAAAAATGTTTTGACCACCAAATTCCTAATGCATATTTAAAATAATATATATTTTTTTATTATTACACATATTAACAGAACTTGCTTAATGGTCAAAACTGAAAGCATTCTTGTTTTCTGTTGCTCACATCAACAAGTCAACACTTAAGAATACAAAACAAATACACTGTGAATAATTATTACCATGTCATATAGTTACATGTATCAAAAGAGCAATATGATATGACTTGACTCAAATCAAATGCACGTCTCTCACCTCTCATTCCTTGGGAATTCCCACAGTATATAAGAAGTGGCAGGACACAAAGAGAAGACACAGCAAGGAGGAGCACATTCTCTTCCCACACTGCCTTTACCCTGGAGATGGTCAGATCCCCCTCACTAACCCCAGCTCCCCCCTCCTCCCTGACTTCCCTCCACTTCCATCTTCCTCATTGTAGGCTGATTTAATTAAAAATACCCAGCAGCACCACCCTGGACCTCACCCGCCAGGGTGGGACCTCTAGCTGTGGCGCAGGGAGACATTGTCATTTACTGCTTGTAGACACAAACAAACACACACACATACATTTGAGCCAACGTCTTTCCATCGTGGAAAGTAATCCATTTCTGACAAACATGATGCATTGACTTGACAGGATGGCGTTTCAAGCTTTACTGTGCTATCAAAAAGCCCTCTCTTATGAAGTGTGCTCAAAGCTTTTCAGAATTACTATTTTAATGAGTCAAGAATGCATGCAGTTTTAAAACCAAAAAAATGTAAAACATTTTAAAATATCATTTTTATTACGCCCAAACTCTTCTCCACTTACAATGATTTTCTTTCTTAGTCAATGCTTAACTTGATATTACATTTTCTTTTTTCTGCCAGTTGATTGTGGTGGCTATTGTATACATCTATGTCTAAGGCAACCATCATGTAAACCGTACATGAGAGTTATCTAAACATAAATCAACATAATTAATCTGCCCATCGTCCATCCTAGAAGCACAAGCCCTGTTTGACAGTTCTTGGATAATGTCTAATGAATGTGGATTGAGACAATGACAATTAATTTTGTGATGATCTTGCCATTTGAAAAGGGCGGGTATTTTGTTTTAGGGGGTGGGAAGGAGCCAAATCGCAGACATGTTGTCATGGTGATAAGGTACTCCCTGCCGCCGTCGGGTCTCGAACAAGCAGGGAGCCAAGGAGACTGGATAGTGACAGACAAAGTGACAAGTCCACAAGGATGGTAGGTCAACCTTGAGCTCAATTCCTCAAACTTCCATAGGGATGTCAGGCACTTAATGTAACATACGTCAGCCAATGACACAGTAAACTGATGAGAATGCACACTGGTGGTGTCTGGCCATCGCTTACTTCCATTCTGTACAGCGTTCACAACGTTTCTACACACTTTCACCGTAGTAGATTATTTTATGTCGCAACTATTTGCCATGGTTGGGATGGTGTTTATGCCATTAGACTGCAGTAAAACTAACTGGGGTCCCTGATTCAGTTCCCTGCTGTTTAGGGTCAGAAGTCTGATCAAACTCAATGTCAGTGTGCCCATTGTGTACATGGCACTAGTGTAAGTTATAGGAATCTCCATAGTGACACGGAAAGGGAGACAGAGTGGCGGCATGGAATACTCAGCACAATTCAGGACTGCATACTGCGTACATGTACTTTTGACATTGATTCTACAGTAGTAGGCTATGTGGATTGCTGCCAACTCTTCTTGTAAATACCACTGTTCATCAAGGTAAATAATTATTCTCTCACTGAGTTCACCATTGATGCTAATCTTGTTAAGAATCTAATATATTAACAGTGATTAGGTAGTCTTCATAGAAATTTGTAACAGTAAATAAACACTGGAATATAGTTGTGTTAGTAATCTAATCTGGGTGATTTTAAGATATAATGATCCTTTCTGCAACAAAGTTTGCAAGTTTATATTTTCTACCTTATTGAAAGCTCCCAAAAGCTTTGTAACGTTAAGTGTCTCATATGGGTTTTGGGAACCTGTAGCAGTCTTCTTCTGCTCTTTTACACAGAAACAAGCTCAGTGTCGCCCCTCTAGGGACAGGCTAGAGATTTAACTGCAGCTTTGTAATACAAGTGTGTCACCTAGTGGATGGATGGAGTGATTATGTTAATGTAGAATTTATGTCGTGCAATGTCAAAATATTGGAATTGTGAAAGTAATTCTTCTTTATAAAGAATCTCGATTCTATAATTATTCCTGTTATCAAGGCAGGCGAATTAATTCCGTCTGTCACTATAATCATAATGAAAAGCTAGCATTTTGCTAAAACCTTAATAGACTATATTGTTAAGAACGGCCATTAGAGTATGTTACTGCCTTTAAAACATTTCTTAAAAATTATTTTAAAGACCCAAATTCTTCAAAAGTATAAAGCATGACGTGACGTCCGTATATTATATGTATTTCTTGCGTTTAATTTTAAGTAATTGGAGCTGTAGAATATTCACGTTTATATTTAGAAAGCGTGACTTACAGTTTAAAGGGAAAAAGGCGCGGTGTTGTTATTGGCTCAAAGGCGGAAATGACGCACTGCCAGTCGGTGGCGGGAACGTGCTATTTGCTGTTTTCTGGATTTGCCTAAAGCATTTAAACCTGAAATATTTAGTCAAGTCGCTTACGCAGTTCGGTGTTGTCTTTTTATTTGTTATCAGACATTGGTTATGAGTCTGTCTTGAGCTTTTATTATCGAACATAATCCAGTGCGCGAGCATCACCGGCGGATGTACAGTAGGACCGCGTGAGACAGGATTCTCCCAAAGGGGAAAAAAACACATTGAAATGAGCGTTTTCAATCTAGACCGGTTCCGTTTCCAAAGAGACAACGCAGCAGACAGTCACTGTACATCGTCGGATGGATCCAGCTCGGATAAGGAGAATAAACGGGGTGAGTAATTGCCATTTTAAACCGGGCCTTTGTTCAGCTTTCGTAACGAATGTTTCTTATAACCTGGTGTGCTTCATATCTAGACAGCATGCTTTTATCTGTGATTATGTTGATAAGAGATGGAATGTGAGTTTGTATTTTACCGTAGCTGTAATGTTAAGCTCATTTCCAGGTTCGTGGTGTGGGTGGATACTGGGAAGATTTTTCTTCTTTCACCTTTTGTTTTGTGGTCGACGCTAATTCTCGAAATAAACCTGCTCTTAATTTTTTTTAGACCTGTAAATCAGACCCTTTTACAGCGTACTTTAAGCTATTGTCATGTTGAGGATGCAGTCACACGACTTTGTATGCCAAAATGTCTTGATTCAGTCATGAATTTTCTGTTTCCAGCTCAACAAAGAAAGACAGATGGTCGATCTGCATCCGGAAAAGCATCAAGGCATGCATTAGAGGATGTTTCTGCAGATGACAAAGTTGTCAGGTTGAGCAAGTAAGCGACACTTCTAGTTTGTCAGAAGTGAGGCTGTAGAGTGTTGTCTCTTGGATGCATTTGCTCCACACTTTTTTTCCTAGAGATTTCAAACATGCTGATTACACGGCGAGAGTTTTTAACTATTTGAGGGTACACTATCGAGTCTGTAAAAGTGATAACATGCCGTTATTTCACAGGGATACAACAACAGAGACCAAGCACCAGATAAGCAAGGACATGGAGGACAAAATCATCAAACTAAAGGAATTATTCCCTCAGAAGAGCAAGAAAGATCTACTGGAGGTAAAGCTCTACAGTTATGTAACAGCATCAACTTTATTGGTGAACTTTGTGGAATTTATCCTGTTGTGTCACTTTATATTGTGACAGATAGTTGAAAGCACCAGCACACTGGAGGGAGCTATAGCACGTTGTTTGATTTATGGTGATGATGGTGAGGCATTTTATTTTGTATTACTTGCTTGGACAAATATATGTTGGTCAGTCACAGCATTCCGCTGTCAGACATTTTTGCATTGTTAATGCCAAGATTTCATGCAACGTCTTTGAATGTGAATTTATTATAAGATGATTTGTAATTCAGATACAATATTGTAACATACTTAAATCAAAGCTGTTTTATAAATGCAGATTCAGGCAGGCGGAAAAGCAAAGCAGGGCATGGTGAAGATGATGATAACGATCAACCAAAGAAGAGGAGAAAAATTGTGGTGAGACCCATTTGAGTCAATGTTTTAAACCCAACATCTTCTTAATTAGGTGAACTCACTTTTAAAGGGCTGTTGACTCTGAATTAGCATTCAGAATCTGAAGAGGAGGAGGAAGATGATTCTGATGATGAGGAAGAGGATAGTCAGAAACCAAGCAGAGAGAGACAGGAGACTCTATTGAAGAAGCTGCAGAAGAAACTGCCTGATATAGAAAAAGAGGTAGGCTTAATTGGTTTAAAGTTTTATCAATGCAAAAGCATTGCAAAGTTCTGGTGAGTTTAAGTGTCTTCAATTTCTCTAATAGGTGCTGAGGGATGTCCTGAGAGAGCATGACTGGGACTATGAGAATGCCTTGGGTTCACTGCTTGTGTTTTCTTCAACTGGTAATTATCATTTCGTTTCAGCTACAGTTGAAGGTTTAGTCCACATAGTGATTTTTAGTCTGAAAATGAACCAGCTTTAAGCCGTCCATGCATTATTTCTTTAAATTCAGATTCAAGTTCACCAGAAGATCAGAGAAAACAAAAGTCAAAATCATCTCGGTCCAGGGAAAAAAAGGACAACAGCTCTCAAAAGCCCGACAGCTCGTCTAGTCTGTCAAGATGGCTGACGGCAGTACCATCTCCTGTGCCAAAAGTCTCGAATGTGTCTACAGCAAAAATGAAATCGGCAAATAAAACAAAATCAGCAGTTAGCAAAAACACACCCTTTAAGAGGAAGAGGGACGATGAGTTGCTATTAAATGACATCAGTGCCTCTGAGGATGAAGAGGAGATTGACAGTGATGTTGAGAGTATCTCTGATGATCTGGACTCTGAGGATGAGGACAGCATCTCAGGAAATCTCCAGGAAAAGATCATTCAGTTTCTCCAGGAATCTTCCCTGGATGAGCTTGCTCTAATATCTGGCTGCTCAATCAAAAAAGCCCAGAAGATCATTTCGCTGAGGCCTTTCAACACTTGGAAAGATGTGGTAAGAATCTAATGTGCGCAGTCTGTTCTGCCGTGTTAATTGTCACCCTGAGTTATGTTGTTGTGGTTGAGTGAATTCTGAAGTGCTCATAGAGGATTAGTTCTTTTGGCTGTGAAGGCAGTGATTCGTATTTGGCAGGTTTGTATTCATGCCCGCAGACCGATTGAGCTCAGTTGTATCTAATTGTTTAAATGAGGTGTTAAAATCTGTCACACAATTTGAAATGTTTTGCTAACAAAATGGGGAAATTACAAACCATTTTATGCACTGATTTCACAGGGACATTAGTTATCGGTAGACAAGGCCATGCTCAATAACCATGCTCACAAGCCCTAATTAGTAAAAAGTGTACTATTTAGCTATGTTAATGTTAATCATTCAAAGTTTTAATTCGGTTTCTCTTTTCAGAAAGAGCAGTTCTTCAAGGATAATGGCCTGTCTATAGATCTGGTACATGGCTGCAAGGTTGTGCTTAAGGAGAGGCAGGTGGTTAGAGACCTTATGGCAAAATGTGAGAAGATTGCACAGAAGATGACTAAAGATGTTACCCAGGTCATAAAAGCAGGCATGGGCTCCATCAAGCAACCTAAAGTCCTGAACAGCAAGTGAGTTTATCTGTTCTCATTGTACACACCTGGGATGTCCGGTTATGCAGTGTTTATTTACTTGTTTTCGACTTCTCTTAGTTTCAAACTGCAGCCATATCAGCTGATTGGTTTGAAGTGGCTGATACTTCTTCACCAGCATAAGTTGAGCGGCATCCTGGCAGATGAAATGGTGAGTCACTGTCATACTGAGTTCAAAGGCATGCAATCCAAGAAGGTTACTGACTCCCTTAAAGCAAAAGACTATTATCACAGATATTGGTTATAAGTGATTTGATCTCTCCACAGGGGCTAGGTAAAACTATACAGGCTATCTCTTTTCTGGCTCATTTGTATGAAAAAGGAATCAAAGGCCCTCATCTTATTACCGTACCCTCGTCTACACTGGGTAAGAGACACTAATTTCAGTGAGAGTATAGCATTAACTTGTCCCTATAGTGTTGCTTGAGATGATGCTTTTCTCTCTTTGCAGATAATTGGGTTCGTGAGCTGGGTCTTTGGTGTCCCAGTCTTAAAGTTCTGATTTACTATGGTAAGTTACCGCAGATTTAAAAAAAATAAATAAAATTTGTGTGGTCTTCGAACCCAGTGAAAAATAATACATATTAATAAAAAATGTCCTCCTTTTATTTCTGCATTTGATTCATTTGTTTATACCTGCAGGGTCTGTAGAAGACCGCAGGTTCTTACGACAAGACATCCTCAGTGGCTTAGTTGATTTCAACATCATAGTATCCACGTAAGTACATTTCTACAGTACTTGTATATTGTTGTACTGATTGTGTTTTTATAAAAGTTAACCCTCGCCTTTCTTTTGTTCTTTCTCCATCTGTATTAGTTACAATCTTACGATAGGGAATGACCATGACCGTAGTCTGTTCCGCAAGCTGAGGCTGAAGTATGCTGTGTTTGATGAGGGCCACATGCTGAAAAATATGAACTCTCTACGCTACCGCCACCTCATGACCATTAATGTCAGTAGAAGTCTTCTGTGTCGTAAGCAATATTGCAAATATGAATTTAAAGGAAATGCTGTTCATTGCAATCTGTTTTAGTTTGGGATGTTCTTATTAAAAAGAAGGGTAGTAAAGTTGTGCATGTGTCTGATCTTCAGGCTGAGCACAGATTGTTGCTGACAGGAACACCTTTACAGAACAACCTGCTGGAGCTCATGTCCCTTCTGAACTTCATCATGCCCTCCATGTTCTCCAGCAGCACCTCACAGATCTCCAAAATGTTCTCTACGGTACAGACAGTGCACACATTACTTCTAGTTAATAATACTTTATGCTGCCTCTTTATAAATGTATCTAAATTTTTTTCCATTTGAGGAAACGCTAATCCTTTTATACCTAGATAGTGCACTGACTTTCTGACCATCTGCTTGGTTTCAGAGGTCATCAGAGGAAGAAAGCACTTTTCACAAGGAAAGAATTGCACACGCCAAACTTATCATGAAGCCATTCATTCTGAGACGAGTCAAGAGTGAGGTACCTTTTTTTCATTGTGATTATGATCTGATCATTACTGATTAGGGCTGGGCGATTTGGCCTAAAATCAAAAATTTTTCGCGATTAATTGAACATTTTAACTTGATTATGATTAATGAACGATTATTTTATTTATTCTTTTGCCCTCATAGTTCACTGACAAGTTTTGTACAGTAAATATGCTTGCATATTACTAGTGAGAGATTTTTGAATAAAGGGTGCATTACTTGATTTTAAAGTAATTGAAGGAAACACGCATCTTCTTTTTATGATTATTTATTAAACATCAATGATGAACAACTAAAATTAAAACACACATTGCCTAAAACTAACAGTGACTTTGTTCTTATTAAAAGAAAAATCAATTATT
>JAUCMU010000143.1:12985108-13014294 GCA_032275025.1 Enteromius treurensis
CAAGGGAAAACGAAACTAAGACAGGAAGACATGAAAACGAAACTAAGAACAGACATAAAACAGACAAGAATGTTACAGAGACTGTAACATTAAAATCATTTCTAAAGTCTTACTGACCAAACATTTGGACAGTAGTGTACTGTATATACACTGTTTTGTATGCTGGAGTCCTCCCTGCCATGACCTACTTGTCTAAACCAACCTCTGCAGAAAGATAGTTTCGGATAACCAGCCCTTTTTGATGCCAAACAGTATGGCAAATACCAGCCTTTAAATCCACACTCATCAATCACACTCTTTCCAACAGGAAGAAGCCATCCCCCCAGATATTTTGGCCAATATCTTATGTCGCTCATGTGAATATGAAATCATGAATGTGTTTGTGGTTTATATGACCTTGTAAACTACACAGATTAAAGCCTTATAAAATCACTCTCCTCCTTTATTTTACAGATCCTGATTTCAAAGCCCTTGGAGTTCAACCACCTCTTCCCAGTGAGTGAAGTGTTTTTTCACATAATTGATCTCTGCATAATAAAACCCCTCCATAATGATACATTACTGTGCTTTGATGTTGTAGTTTGTGAATTTGAGATGAGTGGGCCAGAGGGGATTGTGGAGTCAGTAATGGTTACGAAAGAGGGCAAAGCGTTGCAGACAGAGGCTGTAGACTGCAGGTGGTTCATAAGAGCTCCTCCTGGCTCGAAGGTAAAACTCCATTCACAATTAAAGCCCAGCATGGTGACTTAGGGTAAAAAGTAAAAAGTAGTTATCCTAAGAACACTGATATGCTGTGTTTGCTTCTTCTTGTACAGATCTATTTGCGTTTCCTGGATTATGAGATGCAGAACTCAAACGAGTGCAAGCGAAACTTTGTGGCAGTGTATGATGGGAGCAGCTCAGTAGAACACCTGAAGAATAAATTCTGCAGCACGGTGGCCAATGATGTGATGCTGCTTACTTCATTAGGTGTGATACGCATGTGGGCCGACGAGACCAGCCGCAGGAGCCGATTCCGTATCCTTTTCACCACCTTCCACGAGCGTGAGTCATTTTAGCGTTTTTTTGTTTTTGTTAAATCTTAACACATTTCAGTAGCACTTCCAAAGTCGTGATATACCTCTTATTTTAACTGCATATGTGGACTAACACATTATTAGTGCTATACTGAGTCATTTCAGCAGTTTTTAGCTGCATGATACGTCATGTGGTTTCTTCTATAATTATTATTGTTTTGCTCTGCTCTTCAGCTCCATGCGAAGGAGATGCTTTCTTCTGCCATAGCAACATGTGTATTAACCACACACTGGTGTGCAATGGTATCCAAAACTGTGTCTATCCTTGGGATGAGAATGGTTGCAAAGGTAAACAGTAACATGTTTATAAATGAAATATTAAAAGAATATTGTGGTAAAAGCATTTATGCTGTCAACATTTACTCACCTCAAGTCATTACAAACATATATGTGACCCTGGACCACAAAACCAGTCATAAGGTAAAATTTTACAAAACTGATATACATCATATGCAAGCTCAATAAATAAGCTTTCTATTGATACAGGGTTTGTTAGGATTGGACAATATTTGACTGAGATACATCTATTTGAATATCTGGAACCGGAGGGTCCAAAAAAATCTAAATACTGAGCAAATGACATTTTAAGTTGTCCAAATTAATAGCTTATCAATGCATTTTACTAATCAAAAATGATGTTTTGATATGTTTACAGTAGGAATTTTACAAAAAATCTTCATGGAACATGATCTTTTCTTAATTGCCTAATGATTTTTGGCATAAAAAACAAATCTATAATTTTGACCCATGCAATGTATTTTTGGCTATAGCTACAAACAACCCACAGCGACTTAAGTCTGGTTTTGTGGTACAGGGTCACATTTGTTTTTTACATTTTTATTATTATTTTTTAGGAGTTCATTTATTCATTTGGTATAAGAATTGGTTTTATATTTCATTGTGTGGGTTATTCAACATTACATTTTTGCTCATTTTGAAATACTTAAAAATGCTATATTCATCCTTCTTGTGTATATAAAGCAACTCTCAATATGACATTTTTGCTGTTGTACCTACTTGAACTCGTGCCGTAACAGAGCTCTCCTTTACTTGGTGGGTTTTCACACGTTGGTTTTCTGTGGAGAATTTTGCGTTGAGCACCGAAAAAAAAGACACATCTGCATTGATGGAACTTGAAGTTGAGCTTTTTTGTTCCAGCCACGACATGATGATCTCAGAGTTTGTTTCCACTCCGCTCACTTTCTGTGGAATGACAAAGACTTCATCTGGAATGAAATAGACACCATCTTCTGTGGTCTGACACTGGGAATAGCTCAGATTCATCACCCGGCCCATGTCTATGTTGCGCAGGTTATCCCAGCCTCCTCCTGGTAGAACCTCCAGCGCTGGTAGACTGGAGTTTTTGCGGCATAAACGAAGTCCATTACTGGGACGAAGGTTGAGAGGATGAAGGCTGCAGACATTAATAAAACAGCAGAGCACCAGCAGACAGAAGGCTCTGGACACCATGATCAGCAGGTGCGTGTTTCACGCTACGTTGCATCAATGTGACCTTCAACAAATTATATCTAGAAGACTTTAGAATTCGGTAAGTTCCTCAATTAAAGCAACTTCTGTGTTTCACATCCGTCACAAAAAAAGTCATGAGACTATATGAACTTCCTCTTCATAGATTGGCTACCTTGGAGTCACAAACAGATGAAAGAAACTTCAACCTGTGTTTTAGCATTCAGTTGAAGGACAGGTTCATGTATGGAATAAAACAAACATTTTTGTTGAGCATTGCAGCCTATTCTTTGGTCAATTTATCTGAACACTTCTCATTTTCTAGGTCTTCATAATGTCTTATATTTTTTTGATGATAAAGGAGAGGTCGTTTTTTTAACCATTCACTTTTAAACAGGAGGAAATGAGATTGTTTGCTGCTTCTTGATTTAGATCACCGCATTCACAGACTTTTTCAAATCCTCTTCTGCATGAGAAACTCTCAGAAATTGCTATCTGTGAAGATGAAAAGCCCCCAGCAGCTATCATTTTCATCATCACATTTCATCATGTGTTGGCACATTTTTATGCTAATGGACATGGATACAGTAATGCATTTATAGAGAGCAGGATATGATGTCATGGTCAAGGGCTTTTTTTTTTTTAACTAACAACAAATGTATTTAGCCAAGAGTATGATATGTGATGTTTACATGCTCTGAATGTAAATTTCTCAAGGCCATAATTCACTAAATTGTGCAGCAGAAATTCTTGACTAAAGGGTTCAAAAAGTACTTTTGAATGCTCAATGCAAACTTAAAAGAAACAGCTGGGTTAAACTAGTAAAGAACCAGGAGATATAGCAACTTTATGCATTTAGGGACACTACTTTTAGAGTAATCTGGTCTGCCCCATCAGTGACATACTGCAATCACTTCAAGCTCATTATAACAGGTATGAGGGATGAATTCATGAAAATGAGCCATACCTCTGATAATTCTTTTGAAGATTGTCCTGGTCTTCTTGGCTTAAGGTGCAATCATAGGCTACTACATTTTTTACCTATGTATTCATATGCAAATAAACATTTATCCAAAAAAAGCAGAAACATGAGCACATGCAAGAAGAAATTTCCTCCTCCCCTTTGTGCCAAAGATTTATGAGCTAGATGTCTGTACAGCAAAAAGTTTACCAATAGAGGAAAATATCGCCACTTAACTCAAAAATAATTCATACTCTAAGGTCACATGGTTTTGCAATGCTTTGGAAATATTATATTTTTATTGGTTTTGAATGTGTTATTATTATATTATTTATAACAAGCAGAATTCCTCAAATATGATATATTTACTGCAGAATCAAAAGTGCTTAAAGTCTATTGTGTAGCCTACTTCCTCAATAATTTGCACACTCTTAACCTCTTTTTATATTAATGCAAACTCAAGCACAATACAAGCACATGTGATGTTTTGTCTTTGGCTGTGTACCAAAGCAAACTCTATGGTTACAAAACTGTTATGCCTTATTGTACACTACAGTAGTTTATTAAAACTCCTTGGCTAAAGTCTGATTGTATTATGTAACAAGTTTAAAAGATCCTTCCTACATTAAAACACATCAAAAAGGGAGATTTCCAAGATTCAAAAATAATAGCTCTGTTCCAGGTTGCACCACAGCATAACTACATTTTGCAGTTTAATATTTAACTATTATTTTACAGTTTTATACTGATTTTGATATATTTACACTGTTATTACTTTGTGTTCATTTTCAATTACGGTGAATTGTATTGTAGTCTAGTCTATACAGTAGATAACAGATGGAAGATGTCATAGTTTGTTTATCTATCTGTGTTCAAAGAGAACAAAATACTCAAATGTATGACTTACAGTATGGGAAGTTATCATTTGGTCAGGTAAAAAACAAATCTGCCAAATTAATGAATGTACATGCATTTACCCATTTTGCAGAAATTTTATTCAGTGTCTTCTTGTGTTACTCACATTATACATCTTTTCATTGAAAGAATTTATTGGGAAATATAAAACAGAGTGTTGTAGAATTTGTTTACAGATTTGTTTACAGCCAGACACACAATAATTGACTTTCACTACAACTGTTGTTACACTGCAACTGTCACAAGAATGTGCTTTAATTTAAATAGTTTAAGTGTAACAATTTCATACTCACAAGAATATTTATTTCTACTCGAATAAACAAATAAACATTTTTGTGTTAATTATTTAATCCTTAATTTAATTAAAACTAATCTATCTATCATTTATTAATTTCAGAATTTCAGTTGCTTGAAGTTCAGTCATTGATGTATGAAACAATTGCGTTGTTAGATGAACATTTCTTTTTATGAAAAAGTGTCTAATTATACTCAAGCTTTATACATGTTATTCCACTAAATATTGATATATGAAAAGCAATTTTGTCTAAACTGAAGGAAGACTAAAGCACTTTATAGATGGCACCATCTAGTCAAATAACCTTTAGAAAGCATTTGTGTAATTACACTCATCACTTTACACCAAACAGGCTCAAGCTGGACCTTTTTGATTTATTTTTTATTTGTATAATGTTTTTATGACAATGTCTACAACAATACATATATGTATCAGATTTATTCCAATGCTTTTTAGCTGTAAGACAAATGTAAAATTACTTTTAGAAAAGGCTTACTGACTGAGATCACTGCTACAGTTGTAACTGGTACTGCTCCCAACTTTCTATGCCTAATCATGCTCATTTTAACATTATAAATCTTAAATGTAAATCTATAAACAGTAGTCTATAAAAAAATAATAATAATTAAAAAAAAACATCTATGATAGTACCTCACTATAAACCTCTTCATACTCTCTCCTAAACCTGGTGACAGAAACCCTCTTTCTTCTTTTGATTAACACTGTTCCTGCAATCACAAGAGCAACCAGAACCATCACACCAATGGCTACGCCGGCCTTTTCTCCTCCAGACATCTGAGAAGATGATGCGTCAAACATTGATGCCATTTGATGAATTTCACCAGGCTTTGCCAATCTCCACATCTTAGTTTCTCCAACTCTCACCCAAGAACGATCACCTTCTGTCATTACAGCTACAGTGTTTGTTGCAACCATGCTGACCATGGGTGGTCTTGTAAATGGTGGGAGGCGAACAGGCCTTAACTGACCACCAGTGAACACACCGGATTGGACACAGTACAATATCTGACAGCCATCACTAATAGCAGCAAGATGTTGGCTGAACTGAGGTGGACAGCGATTTTGACCCTGTGCAAGAGGGTTGCCAGATTGGCAGCTGAAGAACCCAGCAAAAGGCACAGAGAATCTTGTTCCGGTCTCATAATCATTGCTCATACAAACCATCATGCCATTAGACAAAAAGTGTTGGGGAAAGTAGTTTGGAGGACAGCTATTAGATTTGGTAAGTGGGTTTTGCATGCCTGGTCTAAATAGACCTCCAAAAAGATATCCAGAATACTCTGGGGTTTTCTGAGTTGAGTAACACCAGTAAGTTTTAACTTGTGCACGACGGACACGGTAAGCATCGCCACATGTTTGATCACAACAAGTGGACAACCATAAGAAACCACATGAATGACAGTGTCTGTGGCATTCATAATGATTATAACCACGTTCTACTGTCTCCGAGCGTAACAGGGTGCCAGTGTACTTCTGAGGGCAAGAATAATCACCAGTAGCTGGGTTTTTCTGTGCTGTTTCATCACAGATAGCATCTCCATCTGATGTCAGTGGAGTGCATATTTGATAAACACCACCAAAGCTAAGATTGGTGACTGGACCCTCACAAGATGCATCGTCTACATTTGCCTGAAAGTTAAAATTTTTGGAATCTGGATTAACACAACCAGGAATGGTATTTACTTTATAGTATTGCTCAGCAGCCTGACGAACTGATGAAGCTATTTTATTTACTGTTGGAACTGGGAGGTCTGGGAATGTTGTTGGATTCAGAAAATAGTGCAGCGGCAGCCCAGAGCGATCAATAGCCACCAGATTATTGAGTGTACTCTCTTGCCACTTCTGCAGAGTGATCCCTGGGTAGAATAAAGCCCCTCCATGGCTCTGTATTAACGAATATGTGATATTACCCTGATAACCACTGGTTTTAGAGACTCCGTTGGATGTATTGCCACCAATATCAAATTTAACCTTGTCAAAAAAGTTTACTCCTGCTGATGCAGTAATGGAAGACATATCTGACTGACTGTAAGATACGTAAGACATTTTTAAATAGTCCTCTTGCACCAAAGTGGCACCAGCATCAATACTTGTAATGACATGAGTGCCATAATCAAGTATGAGTTTCTCTGACATATGCGTAGCATGATGAGTTTGATTGTTTTCAATAGCATCTGCGATTTCCTCTGCCTGTCGAGCAAAGCGGGAGTCCAGAGTGAAGTCAGGATACGCCTGGGACGAAGGTTGAGAGGATGAAGGCTGCAGACATTTATAAAACAGCAGAGCACCAGCAGACAGAAGGCTCTGGACATCATGATCAGCAGATGCGTGTTTCACGCTACTTTGCAGTAATGTGCATTGGGGTTACTTCAGAAACACAAACAGACAAAAGAGCATTCAGCCTGGGTTTTAACATTCAATTGAAGAATGGTTTTATGGACTAAAATCTATATTTTGTTGTGGATTTTGACATTTGCAGGCCTTTTTTCATCATTACTTTTTCACATGGAGGCTAATTTTCTTTCTGTCTAATTTTTTTGTCTGTTATTGCTGTACAGTATCTGTAAATGCATATGGTTCTCATAAATGAAAGATACAGTTCATCCTTAATTAATATAAATAAAAGAAGGCGCACACTGTGTAAACACACTTGCTGTCACACCCATGAACCTTGTAACCTTTGGAGACTACCTCAGTTATTTAAAATACAAAAAGCTATAAATGACGCAGATATTTCTTTTTCAAGATGACAATTTGATCTCATTATAACAGCCATTCTGTTTCAACAAGTCTTAAACAAAAGTATGTTTATATGTTTATTGTAGTTTTTGCTTTGTTTTTTCCTTTTGTCTTAGATGTAAAAGCTTAATAAAGGCTATGAGATATTATAGATGATGTAGATAGCATTATAAAAAGCCTTAATAATTGCATGCTGATGGCAGTGGGCATTACATTTTCACCATTAATATTTTAGGTTAACATTTCTGGGGGGAAAAAAATGTAAAGGCCATAACTTTTTCTTTCCAGTGTTCATCAACTTTGTGAAACCGCATTTTTAAAAGCACAAATATTTAACGTAATCTCAGTATTTGTATAAAAATGGCACGCACAATAAATAGATTTTAAGTGCTATTTAAGTAATAAAAACAACACTCTTGCAGATTCTTCTCTGCAGGTTCTTCTAAAGATTGTCCTGGTCTTCTTGGCTAAAGATGCAATCACGATACTCTTCTAACTTCTGTTCTCACATACACTTATACATGGTCAAAAGCGGAAACATTAACACGTGCAAGCACCAAAGTTCATGTTTGATGACTATCGAGTCTACAGCATAACAAATAAAGGGTGAAATATCAGAGAAGAATATAACTTCAAGGCTGCATGGTTCGCAATGTTGTGGGGAAGTGAAATAGTTATTATACATCTTTTATGTGTTATATGTAATCTATTAATTATTACAGAATCTGTAGAACATAATATCATAGGTTTATAACATTAAGACTCCAAAATGCTGTGCATAATACTTCCTCACTCATTTCCTGACTTCCTTTTATATACATAATAATTCTAATTTTGTTTATATAACTTTTGTTGTTTCATATTATGTACTAATGATTGTTATGACATGCTATGTTTTATTATATTCTAACCAGGTTTATTAATGTTATAGTATTCCTTTACTCACCTTTTTTTATTGTGTGAGTGTTATTAGAGAAGTTGGTTTGGCTAGCTTGCATTTCTGATCAATTAAAACACAAGAAGAATGGAAAGCTGCTAGTAACACATTGCAGGTTCTTAACTATGCAAGACTTTTATATAAAAATGGGGCAAACAAAATGAGTTTTTTATTTTTACTTATTAACATCTAATTAATGTTATATGCAACATTTCCTTTCATTTAAAATACACTATAGGATAAAATCATTGTTTTATTGGATAATCATTTCTCTTTTTTAAAGGAACAAGTGATGTAAATATGCACAAGCTTCATACAGGTTATTCCACTAGACAGTAACATTTGAACACCAGCCCCAGTGCCCTAAGCCGATGACAACAGGCTATTGCTTTTAAGAGAACACCATCTAGTGGAATAACCTGCATAAAGCTCGTGCGTAATTACACACGTCAGGTTTCACTACAAAAATTGAGCGTTGGTAGGCTATTATTTGATCTTTTATATTTATTGCTCATGTTAAAAATAAATAGGCTATTATAGAGTTATTAATTGTTTATTAGCTTTATATGGGATTTAGGCTAATGTGAACGTCGGTACACAAAATGTGTTTATAAACTGAATTTGTGCAAAAATAATAGAGTTAAATAAAATACCTAACCCTAACCTGTTAAAATAACACCAATCTGAATGCATCCAGAGACGAAAGGGTTTTGTTAATAAAGAATTCTTTTATTTTTACAAAGTAAAAGGATGCAAGAATCCTTTTTTTTTATTTTTATTATGAATAACAGTCATTATTTCAATTACTTTTTTGCAGTTTTTGCTTTGCTTGTTTTGGAAGCTCTCCGTTTGGCTCTCTTGGGTTTTGTGGTCTTCTTAACCGCGGCTGTCTCGCTGGCTTTTTCAGGACTTCTCAGAGTTCTCCTTCTCTTCTTGGGTGATTTCTTTGCCCCAGGAGGTTTCTTAGCCGTCTTTCTCTTTGCCCTCTTCGCTTTTGGCTTCTTAGGCTTTGTAGCAGCTTTCGTGCCGATCTCGAATGATCCAGATGCTCCAGTGCCTTTGGTCTGAATCAGGCGACCGCTGGCCACCAGTCGCTTCACTGCCAGTTTGATGCGCGAGTTGTTTCTTACAACATCATAACCACTGGCAGCTAGAGCTTTCTTCAGAGCGACCAGAGAGACCCCACCGCGCTCCTTTGAGGATGACAGGACCTTGAGGATCAGATCAGACACACTAGCTCCTGACTTCTTGGCCTTGGACCTTCGTCTTGGCGTTTTAGAAGCAGAAGATGGGGCTGATGGAGCGGCTGCGGACATGACTGACAGCTTCTTTGTGCTGGAACGTCAACTGGAAGGAGATGTCTGATGAGACTAAGTTGGAGGGCGGGCGCGTGCAATTAATATAGTCGCCGTGAGAACCGTGTAGACTCTAGTAATCATGATGTCAGCGCTTTTTTGATGTGCCGCAATAATTTGTGTTTTCAGACCAATAGAAAGAGTTTATTTTCTGTTTTTTAAAATACTTTAACGACCAGTTTTGTCAACCAGAAAATATAAAAAAGTGCCACAGTAACATTTCATTTGTACGTAGCATTCCATTACAGTTAAAACTTATTTTTTATTTGCAAATGTGAAGAATTGATGTGCCATGCTGTTTTAAGACTGAACAGTTTCTATAACTGCATGCTTTAAAAAAACTAATTTGTTATTATGTGAAATTGTTCAGTGAGACTGGACCGTATTTAATATTATTGTGAATTAAAAAATAGAATATTTTGCATAGTTTTTCAACAAATAATGCAGTTTTAGCCCACTAAAACACATTTCATTTGTTCTCACTTTTAGCAAATTATGGCTCAACAAAAACAAAGATACGCTGAATAAATGTAATTTGAACTCAAATAACAATGATGAATTAGATTTTAATATATAATTTTTATTTATTTACTAACACTTTCAGATAGGCCAGATCAAGGTGTGCTTGTCTGAGATCTGAAGCTAGCTATTAGATGTCACTCATTACATCCATTGTGTTTCTGTGGCTGACATTTAACATGTTAAATCTTATTAGTTTAATTCATAAAGCATTTTACTTCATTAAAGTTTGATCTTCTGAAGTTATTGCACCAGAAGGGTGTCTCCCAGACTGCTAAAACCTTATCTCTGATACCATGTCAGTTGGATGATAAATGACCTAAAAGGACCCTTTTGGTTGTTTTGGTTAGTGCAGGGGTGCCTTATAGTGTAAAATAAGCATAACATATTTTCATTCTATTTACATCAAACATGCTCAGTTTGTGAAAGGTTTTGTGACCAAATAAAATAAAACTGCAGTGTTACTTGTGTTTTTCAGAAGTCTCCTTATGCAATTAATATCTTCATTGCCATTTACACCATTTTGTGTTTGACAAAGGCTTTTGCAAGTGTACTACTCAGCATTGTTGGATAAACTAATCTCACAAAGGTGTGTATCAATAAGTTTATGTTTCCATTTTGTGTACTACAGTATTTACAGGTGCTTTTTTTCTATTCTTTTTTTGGTAAATTTCAAAATGTAAAACTACAATCTATTAAACTATCATATATTCCAGATTCAAAACATTTTCTAAAGTTTTTAATTAATTTATTTATTTATTTTTATTTTAACTTTAAAGATTACAGTTCATGAAAGTCAAAAATATAGAATGTTTCCAGAGGTCAATCAAAAAAATGATTTGCAAAACAGAAAAGAACAAGCTCTTTAAAGTATGTTTATTTATGCACTCAGAACTTGATCGAGGCTCCTTTAGCATAAACTTCAGCATCAGTGAGGAGTGGGAATGCATCAGCCCGTGGCTCTGATGACGCACTATTAAGCCATCAGCTAATCTGGACTGTTTCTCATCTTTCTCTTGAAAATATCCCATAGATTCCAGGTCAGGCAAGTTCACTGGCTAATCAAGCACAATATCATGGTCAGCAAAACACTTGGAAGTGGATTTAGAATTATAGGCAAGTGCTAAATTCCTGCTGGAAAAGAAAATCAGCATCTCTTTAAATTTCAGCAGATGGGAGCATGAAGCGCTTCAGGTAAGATGCTTCTGATTTTGTTTCTGTTTTAGAAGTGGCTTGATTCTCTTAACTCCAGCTTCAGTCCACTCCTTTGTGAAGCTCACCAAAGTGCTTTGCTTGACAGTATTCTCAATCTTTACAGTCATCCTTGTTGCTTGTACACCTTTTACTACTCAATTTCGTCCTTCCAGTGAATTTCTCATTTAATATGCTTTGATACTCTGTAAACAGTCACACCTTTCAGTAATGGCCTTCTGTGCCTCTTTGAGGAGGGTGTGGGTGATTGTCTTCTGGACCATTGCCAAGTCAGCAGTATTCCCTATTATTGTGGTTTCAAAGTACAAGAGATACCCGGAATTTATACTAGGAATGTTCATCTAATGTAAATATTGTAATATTTTGATATATATGGATTTTTGTCTTTTCCATGATCTATAATCATCAAAATGAAAAACAATATTTTAAAAGAAACACTTTACTTTACAATTGTCTAATGTCTGGCTGTTCTATGTTGTCATTTCTCCAAGTGCTCTGTGTTTTTTTTCCCACTGTGACATAGTTCTGTTTGATTTAGTTATTCTGTTCAGGTGTGTCTAGTTAATTATCATTGATTTCCCTTCCTTTATAAGTTGCTTTATGTCCTCCAGTTCTCATCCGCTCTCGTCCATTTATATCTGTAACTCTGTAGGCGTTCTCTGTGTGTACGTTTTCCCTGTCCTTGTGTTCTGTGTTTGTTTACATACCTGTTCCCTCATGTCTTTGCCTTATTTGTGGCTCCTACCCTTGCCATTAGTGTGTCATTCTCTGCATGCTGTTTTGTCCAGGTGTCTTGTCTTTGATTAGTAATGTTTTTTTATTCCTGCTCTGTCTAGTGTTCGGTGTCTGTTGTTAATGTAACGTTGCATGCATGTCCTAGTGTTTGTCTGCGTTGGTCTCACAACTTCGCCAGCCCTCTGTGTATCTTTGTTCACTTTATTAAATGTTTTCATTAGAATTTCTGTCTCCGAGCCTCTCTGCACCTGCTGAGAAGCGCGACCGTGACAATACCGTGTGTAAGTCTGTTGTCCCTGATCACGTTATTATTAAATATTGTAAATCTTAAAAAAAAATACACACACTTGACAGAAGAACTGACCAGAACCATTTGAGCGACATTCTTTTATTTTCCCCTGCTTTTTCCCCCCTTTTCTGAATGAGTTTTCCCCAAGTCCAGCTCCTTTTCCTGGAGCAGGGAGACGGCACGTGTCCCAGTGGCCGTTCCAAAGGAAAATTTGTCATTCACCATCAGCCACACATCAGCGAAAGAGGAGACAGAGAGTTCTCACAACCCCCCGCCAGACCCCGAGGGAGTTTTAGTTGAGTAGAGGAAAGCCCCGTCCACACTCCCATCGCTGAGGGTGAGCTCAAATCGGACTATTATATATTATAAGGAACTTGTGGGGTTTTTTTGAGGAAGATTTGATAGACTGGTGTGGGGAGGTGATTCTACCCATCTCTTACAATTCTCCGCTGTTTCCATACAGCTCCATTGCTCCTGTGTTCCCTCCTAGCCTCCCTCGCCCGCCTGCTCTCATGCCAGTCAGTCTTTTCATTCCATCTCCAATGGTTCCTGACAGCCCCTCTGCTCACACTCAGTCAGCGCCATCGTGGTGCGTTGTTTCGCCTCAGGGCAGCCAGTCTCCAGCTTCGCTCAAGCACAAAGATCCCCTGTCTCCGCCTCCAGCCATGGAACCCTGGACTCCACCTCGGTCTTCCAAACCATCAGCTCGCCTTGGCTCCTAGTTCCCTTGTCTCCACCGTGGCCCATCGTCCCACCAGCTCCACCGGGCTCCCTCGTTTCTCCGGCTCTGCCTTGATCAGCTTTCAACCATCCTTCGCCTCGTCACTCCATCCCTCCAGCTTTGTCAGGCTTCTTCTTCCTTCCGGCTCCACCATCATCCTCAGTCGCTCCGGCTCCGCAGCAGTCCTCAGGATCCCCGCCTCTGCCTCGGTCACCAGAGCCTCCTCCGGATCCTCCATCTGCTCGGCTACATCTTGGGCTCATGTTTCACCGGTGTCTTCTTGGCTCTGTCTGTCAGCCCCCTGGAGAGTCAGACCTTCCTCCACCATGGCTCCTCCCTCCATCGACTCCGCCCTGGGGCCGCATAGTGGCTGGTCTCTGGGGCACCATCAGGCTCCTCCAGCTCCGGAATCCTCCCACTCCACCTTGGACTTTGAACTGTTTTTGTTTTTGTATTTTTGTATTTTCTCCCTAATCCACTCTACGCCCTCCTCCAGAGCTTTCTTTCTTTAGTTGGAGCTATTACGATGTGAGGACACTCCCAGGAGGGGGTAATAAGTCACATGGATGGATGTTCTATGTTGTGTATGTGCTCTGTGCACTTGTCCGTTCTTGTCGATGTATACCGTGTGTTGTCTGTTGTCCCTGATCTATGTTATTATTAAATATTGTGAATCTGCTCCTATGTTTCTGCGTGTTTGGAATACACACGTGACAACAATGAATCTAGAACATATGAATGTTTCACTTTCTGAAATAAGTTATCATTTATTTAAACATTTTTTAATGCACCTGTATATGCAGAAATTGACTTGGGTAGGGTGAGAGTTGTTGGGTAAAAGCATATCAAATATGCGCCATCATACGTACAGGAAAAGTCAAACATGATTTCTACGCGTTAGTCTGTTTTTATCTGGCCTAACATTTATACGCATTTTAATTTTCATAAGCCCAGGCTGGATCAAGTGGTGCTAATTATGAACTCTGTCCTCCAAACTGAAATTTCGAAGCTGCTGTGTAAACAAAATTAAAGTAGGTAATCTTTTACCATTAACAAACCAGCAACCATGTTGCAAAAACCAGCTTGACCACCAAGTTGACAAGCCCCACTTTAGCTTCTTACTGTCCCAGTTTAACTAACAAATAAATAAATACAAAATCAAGTAAAAGGCAGTCTCAAAGCTAGTTCACTGGTTTAAATATCAAGTGATTACTTTAAATATTGTATTGATATCTTTGCATTACAAATGTAATAGCATAATTAAAAAGAACTCAAAAGCTCAAAGTAAACATCTTTTGGTAATGCTTTAGATTACAGCCCACAATGTACCACGTAATTACACAGAATTTATAGCCTATTCATATCTATTTTGTAACTATAGTTACAGTACCTAACGGAACAACATGCAACGTTTGGGTAATAAGGAGGTAATAACCTGCAAAATTATACTGTAAATATTTTATAATTAATTGGCACCTATTCTGAAATTATGTGGTATGTATGACCAAACTTATATGTATGAAAACTTACAGCAGTAGGGGATCTGGAAGGCCACAGTGGAGCTGGAGCGACAAAGGACTGAGGTGGAACCGGAGGGAAGGAGGAGTCTGAATGAGTTGTAGGGATGGAGAGATACGGTGTAGCCGAGGAGTGGAGTCTCGAGGCGGCGGATGGTCAACGACAAAGCAATGCACAGCCGGAGGGACAATGAGGCCCTGTGCAGATGGTGGACTGAGGGGCCACGGTGGAGAGGAGGGAGTTAGGGGCTTTAGTGTGGCCTTGGGCTCCGAACAGCAGGAAGATGGTGGGCTGGTTTCTGGATCCAGAGTCGGGCCGGTGTCTTCCTCCACGATTTCCACAGTCCACGGAGATCCACATGACACCAACACCCACTCGATGTATGCAGCCAGGCTCTCTTGAGGACCTTCCCCGGACAGCTGCGCAAATGTAGTGCTGTTTAGTCCCTTGCAGTAAAGGTACGAAGGCAGCTGTCCGGGTAGTGAGTATAGTTAGAGAGGATAACAAAGTAATTTGTATGGCTCTCAAGAGAGCAATCTCCCTGCTCCAGCACGAGGACCAAGATGGCAGGACTGCTCATGACAAAAAAAATAAATAAAATAAGAACTGACAAGTAACGGAAATCAAAATGCGGGTATATCTCGCCGCTTTCTTTTCTTTTAGAGTCCGGTATTCTGTCACGAGTGTGTGGAGCAGGAGCGAACGAACAGAGATCCAAGTTCATGAAATAAGTCTTTCATCCACAGAGAGGCAGACAAACAAGAAGGGTAGTAAACACACGCAAAGCAACCTTAATACCGGACAAACTAAAACTGAATGGAACCGAACTTATAAAGAACAGACAATGAGAGATAACGAGCTCAATACCCCTGAACATAAATCACACAATCAACATGAGACCATTGCTGACAAATTTTCTATTTTAGCATAACTAAAATTGTTTAATGTCACAACGCATTTGTCGCCGGCACCATCTGCTCCGCCTTGGCCCTCTGGATCCTCATCAGGTGCATTTTCAATGAAAATTTCGAAACCAAACATATGGCAGAAATATATAACATTAATACCACATATTTTGGTAATCTCCATGATCACTGAAACACTAGCACATAAACTGGTAAAATTTTATAAAGACTGTTCTTTTTAACAATAACTACTAAATGATAAGCCTGCTTCAATTCACTATTTGTATCAGTAATGTAAGAGTATCGGTGTAAAAATACCCGTTATGTAGTGTAAAAAATATACTACATTAAATATTTTGTTCTTAATCATAATATCTAATGCAGTACGTCATGCATACCACGTAATCTTAGAATAGTTACTTACATATGAAATATACTAACAGGATAAATACTTTAAATTTTCATTGATTACCTCCTTATTTCCGTAATCTTTGCACATAGTTTCCGTTCACTTACACGCGCTGCCGATCTCTAGGGACACCAAAACGAGTGAAGTTGTTGTTTTGTGTGTGTGTGTGTGTGTGTGTGTGTTTAAACAATATATTTTTTAATTACAAAGAGAGAGAGAGAGAGAGAGAGAGAGAGAGAGAGAGAGAGAGATTGGTGTCCTTTATCAAACGTTGCGTGATGTTTCCTTATATCTACGAGTAGGCACTGTGGAAGTACTCTATAGTTACAAAATAGGTACGCTATAAATTCTGTGGAATTACTTTTTCTAGTGCTCTATCAAGGATTTTGTTCTCTGGTCAAGTCCCGTAAGCAACGCGTCACGCATTTCTGCCGTAAACTCCTTGTCTATAAACTACGCAGTTCTGTGGTATTTAGGACCTGGGGGTTCCGCCCCTAAAGCTTGAGAAGAGCATGTGACTGACTGGAAAACTGAACTCTAGAGAACACGAGGAAATAAAACGTCACAAATCTGAAACATTCACAGCTTGGACGTTCATCCCTCAGCAGCAAACATGGATTGCGGAATTCTAACATCTAAAACCGTTCTTTTATTTCTCAGTTTAATATTTTGGGTAAGTTTGCGTTATTTTTTAACCTAATTTATGTTGTATGTTGTAATAGAAATATATAAATGTACCCTACGAGGTCTACAAACCCATACGGTTGTTATGTTGCTGTTAGTTTATGACTATTTGTAGTAAAAAGGGTCCTTTTACAAGCACCACAATAGTTTGTGTTCATCCAGAGGTTGTTCTCCTCCTCCTCCTCCAGACTCTGAATGAATGTTTATTCAGAGTAACTTGCTTCTGACAGGAAGCTCTTGTCTTAATGTAATTTAATTTAGAGTGAGTCATTTGTTTGCTCTTTGTTTATACGCTTATAAGAAAGCCACATGAAGGAGCATGTGTTGTTTGTAGCCTTTAAAGGTATCCACACTTGTTTACATAAGAGTTGATGTAACCATCAGAGCTTCTAAGTTGATTGCAACGGAAACAGTAAAGATGGTTGATACTAATGCCATCATGTAGGCCTAGTCATTTGACTTGGCTTAGTGCTGCATACTCATTTTTGGGTTCAGTCAGTGAGCAGGAAAGGGAGGTCTGTAAAAAAAAAAACTTCTGCATAGCCACTTAAATATTTACCTCTACATATAGCCAGCCATTGCTAAAAATTTACTGAACATTTTTTAATGCATTTAGGCCTTTTAGAGTCCATGTTGTTCTGGCCCCTTTTGGACCTCATGCGCTTGTGGTTTTGTGAGACCGTTTTACTGAGACAGTGCAGTAAATAACAAAACCTAGACATCCGGAACTGAAAGTTGTTATTATAGCTTCTTTGTCTTGTGGAAAGCTGATGTGTTGCCTCTGTCATGTGTTTCTTCATACCTCAAGGGTTTTCTGTTTGGCTATTCTGCTTCTGTTCAAGCTGAGGCACAAGACTAGAGTTCAGAAAAGATTAGAAGGCAGGAGGAGGTTACTCTCGTGACTGCGCACTTCGTCTCCTGACCGCTGAAGAAACAGATCATGTGCTAGCGAGTCATACATCACCCAGAATTCCAGTGTGCTTGTTATGAAATAATACCTAATGACATCATGTGAGAGATGATGAGTGTATTATGGAACTGAACTGGAAATTCAGAGAAGCATGTTATTTTTTTAATGCTTTCAAAAATCTTAAAAAAAAATAAAAAAATAACAAATAAAAAAAAATATATATAATATATTTTATTTATTATTATTTTTCTTTATATTATTAGGTTTTTAAATATATATATATTAGTTTTCTTTTTAATTAATAGTTTGAATTTCAACATTTCTTGAAAATTATGTGCATTTAATGAAAAAGTTATATATATATATTATATATATATATATATATATGTTGTTGTTCTTATGTTGTATTTATGTAAGGTTTTTATTTTATTTTTATTTCTTTTTTTTACAAATTTCATTTTAATAATAAAAACTGAGATAATGGTTTCAGGAAGTTGCTCTACATGACGTTTCACATCTTGAGCTAATCTTACTTTTCAATAGTTTGACAAAGTCATTTTTAATGTATTTTGGAGACAATAATAAAATCTGAGGATCATGTTTTTGACCAACCTGTTGTTTTCATTGTTTTTTTTTCTGCAGGCTGCTGGAGCGGCCCTCGCGTATGTTGGCTCTTTTCTGATAAAGAGGTACAACAGCTTTGAAGACTTTGTGTCTGATAAGTACTCCGTCATCCCAGCAGCCATCATAATCGGTGTAGCAGTGGTCATGTTTGTCATCGGCATCGTTGGCTGCTGTGCAACTCTGAGGGAGTCCAAAGTCGGTTTAGGCTTTGTAAGTATGGGCCATCTGTCTGTGCCCAAAGCCTTTGTCTCAGTTTATTTAATCGAAAATAGAAAGTAGGGACCATGTGGTGGTTTCTATTTCTTCTTGAAAGCCCCTGGGGTAGTACTCATTTCATCATTTTTAATAATGTATACTTTTCTCTAAATTTTCATTTAGTTTTTTATCATCATCATGATCATCTTCGCGGCCGAGGTGACCGCTTTTGTATTCGGCTTCATCTACAGAGGAAGAGTAAGTAATTATCATATGATGTACCTCTGAGTAAAATGTATGATCTGTAAAAATATGAATCATTGGAAATTGGAAAATGATGTATACAGATCAAGGGTGACTTAGAAGAGTCGATGAATGCCGTCTTTCAAAAGTATGATGGTGTGAACGCTGAAAGCCTTGCAGTGGATAACTTGCAATCTGAAGTAAGGCTGAAAGTTTCATTTATATCTTTACTATAGTTTTTGTTTACACAGGAAACGACAGGCACAATAGATGCAGGAAGGATTCTAATTGTCTTTCTTTACTTTTACACTTCCAGCTGAAGTGCTGTGGGGTGAATAACATCACAGACTGGACTTCAATACCATGGTTTGCCCAACATAACAACTCTGTGCCACGTTCCTGCTGCAAAGCAAATGCTACACAGTGCACTGGCCAACTCACCCAACTAAATCTTCTGAACACACAGGTTTGACACCTGATATTGTGTATTATTTACCATTATGCCATTATAGTATGCCATTTAATATTTTCATTTAGCTTTTATTTAATTTATTTTCTTTAGCTTTTAATTTCTATTGTTTCACTTTTTGGAATTTTAGTACTTAGTAAGCTTATTTAACTTGTTTTTCATTTAACATTCATGTTTTATTTCAGCTTCTCTTTTTTCCCCCCAAGTAAATTACTTTTTAGCTTTACACTTTTTGTTTTTTTGTTTTGTTGCAACACTTGTATTCAGATCAGCGTATTATATTATAATTATGTAATAATGTTGTTTTATGAGTTTCTGTGTGTGGGGAAAAACCACTGTACTCTGTTGTTCCTACAGGGATGTGAAGCTAAACTGGATCAGATGCTTCAGGATGCGCTTAGTTATGCAATGTTGGTCGTCCTGGGATTTGCCATCATTAAGGTACATCAGCTCATTTTATCATCTTCAACCTTGTTTATCAGACATTGGATTTTCAGCAACTTGTTTTGTGTGTCTTTTTCAGCTGTTTGGGATGCTCAGCATCTGTGTCATTACCTGCAGAAGCAAGAGGAATGACTATAAGCCACTGTATGCGTGATAGTATAATCTCCTCTGTACATTCTTGATTCTGTGCAGCTAAACACGGCCTCACTGGCACCATAAACAACAGTGGTTATAAACAAAAGTTATAAAGGAGTTTGCTTTGAATTTGTAAGTGCAGCTTGAACTTGAAGCAATGCTGACAGGAACCACACGTGTGTGTGGTCAGAAAACACTTAACATTATCAAATGATCAAAACCATGTGACAGTAGTTTTGACGATTAATGTTTATCACCAAATAAGTTTATGCCGGCCCTTGATAAATACTGTACGTCTATATATCCAGATCCACAAAAATGCTACTAAATGTTATATAGCAGCCCTACAGCAAATGTGTTTAACGTGTAGATCCAACTTTAGAGTTGATAGATGCACTTCATTTTTAAGAATTTTATGTTTCTGTGAGATTTAGTTCCTACGTGTATTTTTTTTTTTTTTTGCTGCCTCTACAGTCCAAGTGATATCTATCTAATATTTGTTTACATGCTGTGTATTTTTTGTTTTATTTTGCTGCTTTTCAAATTATATCTGTCTTCTAGTTGAAATTATTTAGCATGACCAAAATGTATTAAATTATCAAATAAACTAGTCTCAGTGTATTTGTGTGTTGTTCTAGATTACCAAAATGCATGTTTTTAATTATCCTCACAACATTGACTGTTGTTCATCAACACCATTTTTGTGGAAGTACACATGTGAATTGAGATAACAACTCAAGTGTACGCCTACAATTTATCTGTCTCACACTGACACGTTTGTGACGATATCACTCATTAACTGTAAAGTAGCCTTAAACTATAATTATGAGAAACGCTCTGTTGGGCCAATTAAGTTTTAAGCAAACAACACAAAATGTATTGAATCTCTGACATCCTGAAACTACCATGACACTCTTAGAATTATAAAAGTGTTCCTTACTTTGTAGTGTTAAGCAGTGTTTTTTAATATCCACCTTCACTTTATCTTAAATGTCATGAATAAACAATTCAGTGTTTACAATAATTTAAAAAGTTCTTCATATCTAGAGTCCGAGAGAGAGAGAGAAAGAAAACACTTTAATTAAAGCACTAATTTGAATGTAGTTATTTTCAGCTTTGTCAGTTTTGAAACATAAAACCCTAAAAGAACTAGATAAGACTTGGGGGCTGTTCCATAAAACAAGATTAGAGTACAAGCCAGGGGCCTGTTCCATAAAACAAGTTTACCAAATAAGCCAGGTTTATTTCGGTTAGTCTGACTTACTGTCATTTGATTTGGTTTAAAATAAGTCAGACTAATTAAACCAACCCTGGCTTATTTGGTAAACTTGTTTTATGGAGCAGGCCCCAGGCTTATTTTGGTTAGTCAGGCTAATTGTGAGTAGATTTGTTACAAAGTAAGTCAGACTAACTGAAATAAGCCTGGCTTATTTGGTAAACTTGTTTTATGGAACAGGCCACTGCTGTATTTAGTGGTTTATAAATGTAGAATATGATACAAATGAATAAATACTCTATTTGATAAACAAATCAAAGTTAAACATTAATATGTGTGTGTGACTCGAAATCATTTACAATTCTGACCGTTAGAGGTCGCTGCAAGCTAAAGGGAAAAGACTGCCATTTTTTTTAAGGCCCAAATGGCTGTGGGATGGTGGTTAAATTATTTTACTTCGTATTAAAGCATATAATCTATATATAAAATATATAATCGTATAATCTAGCCATATTAATGATCAATAATAACCATATGCTTAGTTTAAGTGGAAGTTTACCACATGCTGCCTTGGTTATTTTTTATTTATCAGAAATGTATTATGTATGTGATACATGTGTGTGTCTGTATACATATTTTTGCCCTCTCACACTCACAGAGCTGACTCAGGTGTTTTGACAGAGGAAATGTAGAAGAGTTCTTCATTTATCTAATTTCCTCCTCTCAGTGCAGTAATCTGACCTCAGTCAGGATGAAGTGTTTGGAGGGCAGCCAAACACACTGTCTCTCCTGCTGAGGAATCCAAAGATACTGCATCTCTGCATCTCAGCCCTGCCGGAATCGAGGCGCTCATTTTGATTCCAGGAACTGCTGTACTTTTTGTTAGTAGTGGAAGGTCTTTAGGCATTTATCAAGTTGAAGGCACATAAACAGGATGAGGCCGAGAGAAGTGAGAGTGTGTGAGCACAAAACAATCACAAAACAAAGAAGCAGGGCTCAAGTCCTAACTACATCTCCCACCTTACACCTGAGTTCACTTGATCTTGAGGAAAAAAGCTGAGAGCTAGGAAATAAATTAATGCATCGTTTTCAGGAAATTTCCATGTTTTATGGAGACATTAGGTGTAATGGTTTTTATACTTTACAAACTATATCACCCCACACCTAAACCTACCCCTTACAGGAAACTTTGTGCATTTTTAGATTTTCAAAAACTGAATTCTGCATGATTTATAAGCTTATTTCCTCATGGAGACCAAAAATATCCCCACAAAGACAAGGATATTAGATATTGCCCTTTTACTGGGACATTTTGTCCCCATAATGTAGGGTTTACCAGATCAATATATATATATATATATAAATTATATCATATATTAATTTATTTAAAATATAAACAACATATGTTGTTATAAAATAGACACTTATTTTGGAATGCGATAAATAATTTGACATTATAAATTTTATTTTTAATAATAATTAAATAATTTTTATTCAAATATTATATTATAATTGTATTGATCAAAACGAAAGTAAATAATATAGGCACTTGGAATTGCATTTGTCAGCATAGTAATGCAATAACTTTTGTTTTGCTTAATTTTACAGTGTACAAACTTTGCTATGAAATAGCCTACAAATAAAAAATGTTTTACAATATACGTAGACAAAAAGGACTTGTCCGCATTAAGTTTCTGCACCTAGCAGCTAATATTTTTATCAACAATACTGAACTTTGAAAAATAGTCAGTCCGTGGAGTAAAAGCACGTAGATGTCACAAACAGATGCCCCGAGCAGCCAAGACCACCAGCAGACGTGATGCCAGAGCACTGGATGTGTTTGTCCTGCACGAGCGCGCAGGTGTCAGGATCACCGTCTGATGGACGGGGAGGGCGTGACGTCATCAAGGGGGCACCAGCGAGTTTTTCCAAAGAAAAGCTTGTAGATCCACACTGGAAGAGGGACACTGGCAGCCGAACAAATGCGGCGTGTCTCAAAGGAATTCTCTCTGACACTATCGCGGGTAAGATCTAATATTATTCTCTGATAACACACACACGGAAAATTCCTCACGGCAGCAGCAGCAGCAAACTGACAGACTAAAACACCCATCTACCGGACTGCACCAGTGCCAAGATTCAACAACAAACTCCGAACTACGGAAACATCACTTTCCCGACGGAAAACTCTGTTCGCTTTTCTTTTTTTCCAACATAAATAGAGCAAACCCGCGGAGCAGCTGACAGAGGCAGGCGACGGTAAGAGATCCAGGAGCATCGCTGCCTTTGTAGTTTTCTCCGCGGATGGGCCGGAAGATAAGAAGATAGTGTTGTCAAAATCAGATTTGATACTGTGTTTCATACGTGTAGAGGCTCTTTTGTTACTTCTGAATAGACTTGCGAGTGAAACTGCTGTTATTCTGTAACGTTACTATAATGCGCACGGATTTGTGTATGTATCCGTTCAATTTCAGAGCCAAATACAGGCGTTACTATTGTCACACAAAGGCGAATGAATGCAGCGCTGCCTATTGTGTGTTCAGCTGGACCCACAGCTTTATTTGTGCTTTCTAGCCTTCATTCACTGGTTGAACAAGTTCTCCGTTTTTGTAATTTTACGTCATCAGAAATATGAACAATAACATCACCAAGCCGCATAACTGTATCCATTTGATTCTAACGTTCAATAATAAATTGCATCCGCGTGCACGGTCAGCGCCATAGTCATATGCATTATTTATAAAGTTTGGCTCACCCAGTCTGGTCCATTGGTTTCTACTAGATTCTACCGGGTACTTAGCCTTTTTTTTTAATCAATAAATTATCATAAGAGACAGGTACTCTCGATGCGTTCAGGAAAAGCTTTTTATTCTGCAGGAACGGGTCCATCCCCTTATGGGTGCTACCATGTTGACACCACATGACCAGTGGTGTTATGCAAATTGACAAGTTGTTATATATAATAATAATACTTATAATATTAACTTTGCTCCTTACAAAGCACAAACGGTACAAGTACATCTAAACTAAAAAGCAATGGATAATGTATATTACATGGGAGTGTGTACTAGCTGTGAGAGAAAAAACAATGAAAGAGGTTGTGGAGAAGCTGCAGTTGTAAACAATAAACCTTGCATGCATTCAGGCCAATAGGTGTCAGTAAAGAGTAAAAAAAATGTAGTAGAAGCAGAGCGCAACAGTCTTTCCGAAAATAAAAATTACATTCATTTTCCCTATAGAGAAAGTGATTTTAATAATAACTTATTTAATTTTAGAAACAGTGCAATTTCACATTCAAGACTACTACAGTATGTGCTTTTGTTCAATTGGTCAATCTGCTCAGTTTATTTTGCAGTTTATTTATTCTTTTAAATAGTTAACAGCGGAATGAACTTTTAAAAAAAAAGAAGCAAAATTATGAATGGTATATGTTATACTAAACTGAAACATTAAAACACATCTTAAGTGTAAGTCGACTTTTAACGATTACGTAATTGTGGAATATATATATGCAATCTTTAAAGCAATATTTTTGATTGTCATTTTTTATGGTATTGTAGATATTTTCCGTCTTGTACGTTTGTGCTTTTGTCCAGTTTTCTTTGTTTTTTTAGATTGTTTTTCATAAAATCTAAGTGTTTTAAATCACCCAAATGCAGCTGACTGGTTTGGTTTATGGATACTAAGACGTTTTTTTTTTTTGTTTTTGTTTTTTTTAATCCCTATGGGAAAAACGCATGGGAGAAAAACTTCCGGATCAAGGGCCACTGAAAAAGTGTGTGGGCACAGTTGCGCGCTAAAAGCCAGCTAAAGGCAAAGGAAATCATTTTAACTGAGTTGAACTGAGGAAAACAAGAAAGTGAGATGCATATTTGTATAAGAAAACCACCGAGCTGAAACATTTGCAAAGCTATGAATGTAAAAATGTATTGTGATCAGTATCTAACGATATCTATCTGCTCTCTGTCTCTCCCTTTCCTTTTTTCCATTGAAGGGAATGCATAAGAAGCATGACACATAGCTGCGTGAGGAGCATGGAGGGAACAGGACAGCCTGGAGCCGGAGACGGCAAGTCAAATCTCTTAGATTATAAATGAAACTCACCTGCCGCTAACGTTAAACTCAGACATCAGAGGACCTCCAACTCCAGTGCAGGAGTGTAATTGAGTTTGAATATAGCATGTTTTTGTGGTGGAGACGCATCCTGGGAGACTGCATTTTAGAGTGTTTGCTGTGTGCAGCAGGCACTGGCTGACTGTGGGATGTTGCTATGGAAACACTTGCCCTGTAACAGGGTGTTGAGTTGTATCCACCCAGGACTGTGCCCCCATTGCTTTGATAGCGTGCAACTATGGTGTAAGATCTCTGTCTCCGAATAAAAGGGTTCAATTTTGCATCATGCAGCTGAGGTTTCAATTGTAGATCGTAATAAAAAGAAACTGTTGTTTCTTATAGCTTTATAAAAGTATATTTGGTCATTTATCATTCTTCTCTCTCTGCAGCCTCTCACAGGCAATGCCCAATTGCTCCTCTCTAAGCTATGGCCTGGCACAATACATCCCCATTCCGATATGGCTTTGACCTTGGGGGACATTACCAGGATCTGCGTCCTCTTGGTACGGGAGCGTCCGGCCTCGTCCACTCCGCGGTGGATAGGCGCAGCGGCCTGCGTGTGGCGGTCAAGAAGCTGGTCATGCGAGATGCCGTCAGCATGAAACACGCTCTGAGAGAGGTGAAGATCACCCGCCGCCTGCAGCATGAGAACATCGTCCGGGTGTATGACGTGTTGGGGCCGTCCGGTCACCCTTTACCGCGTGACCTGACCCACGTGTCAGCAATATACATTGTGCAAGAGTGTATGGAAACTGACATGGCTCGGTTACTGGAGCAGGGGCCGTTGCCAGCAGAACACGCCACCCTGCTCTTTTATCAGCTGCTTCGTGGGCTCAAATTCATCCACTCGGCCAACGTGCTGCACCGTGACCTCAAGCCAGCAAACATCTTTATCAACACAGAGCAAATGCTGCTGAAAATTGGAGACTTCGGTCTGGCTCGCATTGTTGACCCACATTACTCACACAAGGTAAGAGCAGTGGTGGACAGTAACGAAGAAGTTGTACTTAAGTACATTTTTCAAGTATCTGTACTTTACCGGAGTAGTTTTATTTTTAGAAACTTTAACGCTTTACTCACTTTTACTTCACTACATTCCTAAGCATAAGATCGTAGTTTTTACTTCTCTACATTTCATAAAACATATCGTTACTCATATATCACGTGCTCCGAGACGCAGACGAGCAATTCATTAACAAACTGATTCTTTTTAATGAACCTGTTCAATCGGTTCGCAAATCGCACTAAAGGATTCACTCTCGAATTGGAACGATCCGATTGCAGCTGTTCGCAATTCGACAACTCACTGATTCAAACGATCCGTTCAGAGCGAGTCTCCAGTGAACCGAACAACTGGCGCACGCGACTGATGTTGCGTAAAGTAAGTTACTAATGTCAAGTTTTAGTATTGATTACTTTAACTGGAAATTATCAGTTTGTTACACTGCGGTAAAGGGTGATCTATTCAAGCCCACTGAGATGAATGCAGAAACATCAACATCAGTGTCTCCAGGTCAAAAAATGTTCGTATATTTCCTATTGCTGTAACCTTAGCAGTTTTATTAAAACGCTACGTTTTTAGCTCTGCGTCTGTTTTTATATTGTTTATCAACGGTAAACATTTTTTATATGAGGTTTGAGAAGAAAAATGAAATATGATATTTTCCTTCAAATTCTCATGTCATATATAACGTTCTGTGACGTTCTGCAAAACAATAGCCTAAGCTTCAAAACAATTTTGTCTTACTGGTGAAAATTATATGGTCAAAACTGTTTTCTCTCGGGTACATTGCAGTGTAAGCTTCACAGTGAACATTACTGCATCATGCTTGTCAAAAATCCCAGGTATTTTGAGCAGTAAAATTATAAAAAGTATGTGCTATATAAAATTTAAAAAATTAATAAAAAAAAAAAAAAAAAGCACTTTAGTAGATACTTGAGTTGTTATTATTATTACTATTTATATATATATATAATTATAATTATAAATAATTTGTGTTGTTATTAGTCAAAATAAGTTGATATAGATTGATAGATTGATTCTATTAAAGCTGATTGAGTCGTTTAGTTTTTTTTCTTATATGTACCATGAAAATACCATATTTTTAGGAATGTACAAGCGTATTCTTTGAAGCACATTGTAAATACCAGAGAAATCATTAGGTTATCAAGTATATATGAAAGTAGGGTAAGGGTGCGTGCTTTTTGTAAGAGTGTGGTTTGAACTAAGTAATACTGTGAAGAATTGGTTATTTTAGTTCATTCTGGGGCACCTTTAGATGTACTGTCATGTGAGCTTTCACTGTGGTTCACCCTGCAGTTACAGTCTGGCCTTGATTAGCAGAATCACATTTCCTATCAATTATCATGAGCTGCAGGCTGTTAAGATAATGACATATTAATCCTTTTACAGCTTCATCTTCAACGTAACCTCCTTAGGAACAGAAGTACTTAAGATTATCTGCTTTCAATCAGTCTTATGATGGTTTTCATTGTCATAAGTCTAGGCAGCTATGACTCTTAAAGGGATAGTTCACCCAAAAAACAACCAAAACTGAAACTGTTTAGTTATCAAGATTCTTCAAAATGTCTTTTTGCAAACAGATTTGGAACAACATGGTTGTGTGAGTAAATTAACTATCCCTTTAAGCAGTAGTATCTGCTACTGTATATGACATGAGGTCTAACCATTTACTATATAATTTGCATATGCAAGTAATTTTGGAGTTTATTGAAGCATTTTTTGCGGTATAATAATTTGTTTTATGCACATATTATTGCCTGCATGATCCTGGCGGCCATATATTAATATAGGAACAACTACATTCTATAGTTACTTCATATTTCCGAGCATAGCACATAGATGTGTTCAAACTTTAAAATGATACTATTGTGTTACACAATAATTATGAACAATTATCTTGATGTTATGGGAGCTGAAAGATTAATGTGGCACTTTACTGTCTCATTGTGCTTCTGTATTATTTAGCAGAGCTCAGTGTGTAACACTAGCAGACCGGGAGGACCGCATGAATGGAGAGCTTTGTGTCAGGCAGGACAAGGTGGGGTAAATGATCAGGCAAGGGGGATAGTCAGGGTTTGGGATTGAAGGAACAGCTAGAATAAAAACAGCCCAGGAAATTATAGGACTAATCTTTGAGGAGCCCTGTTTAAAATGCCATGCGCTGATACTGTAGGAAGACAGCTGAGATTGCAGACTCTATAAGAGCAGCATCCCTGGGCTCTCACGTCACTCAAAATATGCATATATTATCAAAATGTCAAAGCTGCTCTCTCTTCAGTGGCTTTAAAATGTGTTTGGACACTTTGGCCACACTTATTGCACAAACATTTAGGCAAGACATTTTAAGCTAAAAAGGCTTTTTTGTATGTTTTAAATGTAAAACAAAAGACGTATTGTGCAAAACGATTAGACATATTCAGCAGATATTCTATTCAGCTATTTTTCCTATTCAGCTATTAGTAAATCTCTAGTGCTGCCAGATCCTGCTAAGAAAACAAAAAAACAATAGAAATACAAAATAAACAACTAATGCTGATTTGGGATTCCATGTTTTATTACTTAATTATTGTATGACAACAGCATTTATAAAAAAAAAAAAAAAGTCAATTTTTTTTTACATTTTAAATGTTTATTATTTTGATTAAAATATGCAGAAGAGTATTAATTTATAAAAAAAAACAAACAAATATATATATATATATATATATATATATTAGGGGTGTAACGATACAGCGTATAGTATCGAACCGTTCGGTACGAGGCTTTGGTTCGGTAAGCAAACGAACCGAACGATTCAGAAAAAAAAAAAAGATAGAGAATAAACTGTAAAATATAATGTTTTCAGTGCTACGCTTAACAAGGCAGCGCAAACGACGGGACACGGAACCCGCGTCTGCTCCTCCCACCCCCAAACAGACGAGAACCAGAAACACACACATTACAAACCCGCGGCATTTAGGTAACGTTCAATGCCCAACACCCAACATCCAGCTGTTTAACCAGAGCTACATCTTTCTGCTCTAACACACTAAAATAATGTTTGTATTGGCGTTAA
>JAUCMU010000143.1:13014394-13029150 GCA_032275025.1 Enteromius treurensis
CTGACTTTTCCAAAACACTTCTTTATTTGCTGCTAAGAAGAAACCCCAGGAGTTATGTGAAGTATAGCTCCATTGTTATTCTAAGTAAAAGAAAAGGGGGGAAAAAACAAGGTCAAATTATGTTAGTTTTAATTAATAAAAATGTAAAATTGTATTTTTTATTGTATTTTTGCCGTATCGAAAACATACCGAACCATGACACTACTGTATCGTATCGAACCCAACCGTGATTTTTGTGAACCGTTACACCCCTAATATATATATATAAATATATATATATATATATATATATATTACTAACTTGAGCTGTGTGTGTATGTGAATAACCAATGCAAAACAAGCCTAAAGTCACTTATAAGCTTATAGCTCATTTGAGGGAAACTTGTACATTGTACAAGTTTGAAAATATTGCAAATTTGTCTCAAAAATTATGTTAGGTTTGAGAAAAGTGGAGGGCCTATCCCTACTAGATATGACTAATTTTATTTCACAGTAACTATATATATATATATATATCACAACATGATTGTTTTTGATTAGCATAAGGTCTTTATGGTATAAACCTTTGGATTCTATTGAAATTTCATAATTCTTGTCACCAGTGTCAATATCACAAAAAAACTATTTCTAGCCTAAAAACAATCAAGCTCACTGAAGACAAGTAAATAGTCTGTGATTAAATATGAATAATAACTAACTACAAGCAACAGGACAAAATAAATACAGTAGAGCAAATAAGAAATACAGTGTATGAAGTAATAAAATGTATAAAAACACTGCATATTCTTCACTGTGTAAATTAAATGTATATTTATTTAGTCAAGGGCAGTGAGAGATTTTCTCTCTTTTGTTGTTGAATTAACTGCTGTCACTTTAAGAGCTGCCGAATCCAGTATACTGTTATAATGTGTTTATCAGCTGTTTGCTTTTACTTACTTTGTTTTTGAGGATACATGCAAAGACAGGAATTATACAAGTGTGTGTATTTAACTGTTGCAAGCAAGGCCTATAATGACAAAAATAACTAATTTCAGTACTCAGTACTAGCGGAATTAATTTTCTTTCGTTGCTGATTGCATTTTGGGTGCTTATAATTGCTTGTTTTTAAACTGCAAAGCCATGTGAACATGTAAATCTCTACCGGTTTAACGAATTTCTACTAGTAATTCATGTCTACTGCCCACCTCTACTATATGTTATGCCCTTATGAGAAAAAGAGTTTCATGTTTCATATACCAGGGAAACGAAATGAGCCTGGACTGCCACCTGTGCCCTCTCTTAAATATAGGTGCATGATATTAGTCTGAAGAATAATCAGTTTTTCGTTGTACCTCTGAGTGTGCAGCGAGCTTGAGTGAATTAAGGGCAGTAGTTCCTGTCACCCATTCACAGAGCGAGTTCCTGCAACTCTGCCACTCAGTGCTTAGAGCGTCTGTTCCCCTCGCGGCATGGAGGGAACATTCAGTTCCCGAATCTAGAGGATCACAGATAAGTAGACTTTGGATTCACAGAAGCATCTGGATCCACATATGTTAACAGTGCAGGCAGGCGACTGAAAGGGCCCCAGATGGTTATACTCCTCCAGTACCACATAGAGAATAAAAATGATGTGGACAGTGAACGTCATCTGTAATTTAAATAAGGAACTTGTGGGCCCTTGTCCTGTTCAGGAGCTCATTTAAGATGGCTTGACCAGCATAAGCACGGATACTCCATAGATTATAGGGCTGATGATTGTCTTTGTAACAGATTTAACTTATGATTGCTTTGGTAACATGAAAAACAAATGAATAGACGTATTTAGACATTACACTTATGCACTGTTTTTAACTTTAATTTATCGTATATTAACTTAAAATAACCGTAGTTTCATGATATACTGATATAATGTTAATATACCAGCTTAGTAACTTTTTTTGTACCTTTGTAATACACTGATAATCACCAAAAGCAGGTCACAGGATGAACGTAATGTAATATGTAATGAAGGGAATACTGGGAAAATCAATTTACAGTTACTCACTGTAAAATAATTCACTTCCAAATATTGTATACTACTGTAATTTTTGTTCACCATATATAATAAAGAAAACTTACCGTTAACCATTCAACAGGTTTTTACTGAAGCAATTTTTTACAATCTTTTACCTTCAAAGTCAAAGTCATTTTTACAGTGGGCTAAAAGTTTGGAATAATTAAAATTCACAACTATTATTACAATGTTTCGGGCCATACAATGTATAGTTAGCTGTTTCTACAGTATACCTGTGCTACTTAAGACTGGTCTTGTCATCCAGGGTCGTATATTTTATAATAAAATTAATTCCTGTTATAGCAAAGCTGAATTTACTAAATATTAATATGCTGATTTAGTGCTCAGTTATTTTATTGGTAACCTTTAACTGTATATTACAATATTAAATATAACAAAATGAAAATAACTTTATTAATATAAAAATATTAAGTTACACTTTCTAAAAATATTCATTTATCATATTTATTGATTTTTGGCTAGTGAAATATGAGATGTTGACAGCAGAAAATCCTCAGTGTCGAGCCCTTCACGAAACCAGCATCATATCCGTCATTTGGTCAAGATGTCTGATTTATGCCGTCTTTTCGTATTATTGCTCATTTTCAGTCTTTGTTCGTCTGGCTTGTGAACAGTTTCAAAGGTCTTAGTGAATCAGCTCCAGTGAGAAGACAAAGGCTCTCTTTGTAAGCAGGATATGTAAATATCATTCTCATTTGTGTCACCATCACCCTTCAGATCCACCCTACTGAGGCTGCCTGCTAAAATCTCACAAATAATTCATCACCTGGGCCCAGGGGGAGAGTGGGAGGTGAGAAAGAAGAGGAAAGGATGAAGGACGGCAGGAAGGATGAGCTGAAGGAGATTGTAGGAGGGGGTATTGGGAGTCATAGGGTTACTGTACATCAGCTGCTTCTCATAATACTCATAACACTGATGCTGAGTCACATGGCTTTTATATTTATCCAACACATTTACATTTACAAAATCAGATTTCGATTTTGAAATTAATGCTCTTCTTTTAAACAGTCTGTTTATCAAAGAATCCTGAAAACATGCACACGACTGCGGTCAAAATAGATAATAATAAACCAGAATGATTTCTCAGGAACATGAAAAGAATCAGCTTTGCCAGCACGGGAATAAATGTACATTTTAAAATATAATAAGAGTTAAAAAAAAAAAAGCTATTTTCAATTTATATAATATGACTGCATTTATTTGTAAATAAAAGTAAGATGGTATAGAAACAGTAGAATATATATTTATATAAATTAATTAATTTGCTGTTCAAATAAGGAATTTTAGATTTCTTTTCCCTTTTTTAGGCTGTCAAACTCCAAAGGACAATGAAAATGTCGATTATCAAGTTAAGTACACCTTTGAATATTTATGTACGGTAAGCATGGTTGACGTTTTATGTTTTCTCCGCAGGGATATCTGTCAGAGGGAATGGTCACTAAATGTTACCGTTCACCAAGACTGCTGCTGTCTCCAAATAACTACACAAAAGCAATTGACATGTGGGCCGCAGGCTGTATTCTGGCTGAGATGCTCTCAGGACGCATGCTGTTTGCAGGTAGGACCAGAACAGAGCTCCGTAAAGAGCAAAGGCTCGTGATTAGTGTTTCTGTTGCTCTATTAGTTTTGTATAGATCTTGCTGTTCACTTGAGAAACAAGAACATCGATCTTTATTATCCAGACTTAAGTCTTATTGCGTCCTCTAGTGGCTATGTGTGGTAAAGTAAAAATAGACCATGAGACCTGACATGTAATACCGCCAAAACATCAATACATGCAGCAAAAGCAGTATCAAGAATATGAAAAATTGTTTTTAAGATAACATTAAGGTACTGTGAAAAGTTGTGATGCCTCTGTTTGTTTCTCTCTCTCTCTCTCCTAAGGTTCTCATGAACTGGAGCAGATGCAGCTGATATTGGACACTGTGCCTGTTATTAGAGAGGAGGACAGACAGGAACTGCTGAAGGTCATGCCCTGTTTTGTAGGTCAAGTGTGGCAGGTCAAGAGGTCACTCAGAAAACTCTTGCCAGAGGTGGAGGACAAAGGTAAGCGTAGTGTATTTTTAACACGCGTGATACTGGGATATATCAGCTACATTATTCACGACTCCATATTTCAGCCGTTGATTTCCTGGAGCGTATCCTCACCTTTAATCCCATGGACCGACTGACAGCAGAAGCTGCTCTGTCTCATCCATACCTGCAGAGATACTCGTGTCCTCAGGATGAGCCCGTCTCCTTGCAGCCTTTTCGCATAGAGGACGAGCTGGAGGACAGTCTGGTCACCGAGCACGGTCACACGCTCAGCTCTCACTGGGACAGGTACAGTGCTTGCATGAGCCTCTCAACACACACATTTCATGCTTTTCTCTCCGGATGATGCCGTTCCAGTTTCAAAAACACTCTCGGTCTGCCATGAAGGATGTAATCTATATAGCTGAGCAAACTTCAAATATAAAGTTTCAAATAAAGTACAATCCACATTCCTAGCGTATTTAATAACTGGCTTACTTAACCCCCTATTACAAAAAAAAATTATAAAAAATGTAAATTAAATAAATTTGAGTGTAATATTTTTAAAACAGCAAAGAAAGAAGCAATATATTTAATCATGAGTAGCCTACAGTAGAAACAGAGGGATTTATGAAATATTACAGTTTAAAGTCGTGAACAAAATAACTATATATTAATATTTTATTTACTGAATATCTTAAGCTGAATTTTCAACAATGGCAATATATATATTCCACAGCTGTTGCACAATTTTGCTTCTCGGCATATTTCCCATAATAAAAAATATATAATTATATGATATTTAATATGAAGTTTACTTACTAACTCATTAATATTATTTATGTTTTAGGCTCTCCAAAGCCAAAAAAGGAACAAAATTAAATGTTAAAATATTATGACCTGGATTTTATTTTTTCATCATCATTAAGCATTTTGCTGTCGTATGTGTTTCAGTTATATGGTTACTACATGGGTACAATGTGCAATACTTTTAAAATAAACATTAAAAAAAATGTGGACTCAATAAAATGCAGTATCTAAGTGCTAGGTTGTAATGACACCACGAAAAAAAAAAAATTTAGAGGACAAATTAAAGTATGTATTCGTTTGCCACTTCTTTAATGATGAAAGTTTGATCGTTAAAAGTTTGTAGATACATGAACGCTGGAAGAGTGAAAACTAGGGTCACGTAGAAGGCGGTTGGGTACGGTAATGCCCAGAGGACCTCTCTGCGATGTAGAATGCTGTTCAAATATAGAAACTTATTAAACCCCTGCATAATTATATCTCATAGCGGACTTGGTGACAACTTCATAAGAATGTCATTGTTGTCCTCTGTGTGACCATATGGGCTCATCTGACAGAAGCTTATCACAGCACAGCAGCGGGAGGTGAACAAGCTTGTTAGCGGAGACCAAAGATCAGAAACAGAAATCAACTCTAAAATGTTCATTTATTTTTACCAAGTGTGTAAAAGTGGCTGTCAAAAAGAAATTAATGTCTATGCCAACATGTGGTCTTTATCACCACCAGCTTGATTTTATTCTTTGTTTGCTAACATAACATTTGTGCTTAAAGCAATGCACTTAACATCAATCTGGCCAAGGTTAAAATATTTGAACAAGTTGGATTAAAGTGAGCACATTACTCCGAGCTTGTGTTAATTGTTGGTTTATAAATTTAGTGTATTATTTATTTATTTGAAGTCTGGTATGTTCACCGAGGCTGCATTTATGAGAGTGAAATACAGTTAAAAATAATCATATTGTGAAATATTTTTCTGTTTATATATTTTTCAACCTAGAATTTATTTCTGATGGAAAAGCTAAATATTTAGCTTCAGTCATTACTTCAGTCTACAGTGTCACATGATCCTTCTAATATGCTGATTTAGTACTTAAAGGCACAATATTTAAGTTTTCGCCACTAGAAGTCGCATTTTCAAATTCGGTATTTGTTCTCGTTTATTTGTTTCAATATCTTCTTGCCTGAGTTTGCATACATCTAGGTTTTTTGGGATTGTTGGGGAGTGTAGTCATGATCCATGACATTGTTCAAAAAGATATTGCAGTGTTTTGAACTTAAAACGTTCTTTCAAATAATGCACAGATCTTTGTATGCTGTAAAAATGTTCTTATGTGTGCTAAAACTGTATACACTTTTTTTTTTTCTCCAGGTATGATGGGAGTCTATCGTCAGACGTTTTTTGGCCTCAGCAGGAGCAGTGCGGCTGCATGCAGAGCGTCTCTGAACTGGGAGAGGCGGAAGACGACGAAGTCCAAAGAGATCCACGCGCGAGTTCAGCGGCCCACATCGAGGAGGCTCAGGTAGACCCTCGCAAATACTCCCACAGCAGCTCCGCGGAACGCTTCCTGGAACAGTCCCCCTCGTCTCTGGAGCGCGTCTGCGGCCAATTCACCGAGCTGGACTGCGGACGTTCCTGCGATTACAAAGTGGGCTCTCCGTCCTACCTTGATAAGATCGCGTGGAGAGAAGGGAAGCCGCAGCACTACTCCGAACCCAAGCTAATACTGGACCTGTCCCACTGGAGGCATAACAGCATGACTGCTCCAAGAGGGGGAAGCGTGGAGAAGCTTCTCGGCGAGCCTGGAGATTTGTTTCAGGAGATCTCTCGCTGGGTGGAGAGCACCCAGTCTGGGCTCCACTCGCCCGGTTCTCCTCAAGAAGCTCTCCCTTCCCCGTGTTCCCCTCCTCAGCCGTTGTCTCCTACAATGCTGCCTCATTCTCAAATGCAGATCCCAGCCACTTTGCAGCTGTCCAGCCCTCACGACAGCAGGAGTCCTAACCCGTTCTTCAGCGCTCCTCCATCTCTGCTGCCCTCTTCTCCTTCCTCGCCTCATCACGCTTCGGGAAATTACCCGTCATCTTCCATTCCTTGCAAGAGCGATGAAGAGCCCTCGCAGATGGATCCTTCCGGGGAAGAACATTTTGACCTGGACGTGTTTATCTCTCAGGCTCTGAGGCTGTGTAGTCAGAGCGAGGTACTGGCGGAGAACTCGGACGCTCCCAAATCGAGCAGCATTAGTCATGTTCACAGCGTTTCAGATCACAGACCCTCCAGAACACAAACTCCAACGCCTGAGATGGTCAAGGCTCATGGGTGTCATAAAGAGCACTGGTAGAATTTTTCATTTACAGATTTTGCTTTTAGTGCAACTTATTTAAGGTAGAATTAATAAATGTGAATACTGGGTACCTTTTGAGTTTAACTTTTTTTGTTTTTTGAGAATGTTGATTTATTACCTGAGGCTATGATTCTGTATTTACCTCTAAAATGAGGATAACCTGGAAAAAATACATCGGACATATCAAATAGGGTTTGATTGGAGCCTTGAGGGCACATGGTAATGGTAAATCTTTTTACTTCCATTATGAAACTTTCTTTTAAAAAACAAACAAAAAGTTTAGTTCTTCCGAGAAACTTTTGCATTCTCTCAATTTAAATTTGTTTTTGCTAGACATCTCATACATGTTATATGGTTCCATTTTAAAGCGTTTAATCTTTTTGGTGAAACTAAATTTTGCTAATTTCTAAAAAAAAAAATGTCCTCCCATATAATGTTTCACACTATATTTCTTTAGGCACTATGTAAATTAAAAACAAAAATGTTTTATTTAATATTAATAAAAGCATTGAGAAAGAGCTATGTCTTTTAATTGTCTAGTCATTTAATAACTTTAGTCTGCATAGTTTTTAGTTTATTGTTGTAATTTTTTTCAATGTTGGCTAAAAATGGCACTTTTGATAAATATATTTAAAATGTTTTCACTCACAATAAATTTTTTTTAAAAAGTACTCGAGTCATTTCAGTGGCCTGGAAAAAGGTGCATTATTCTAAATAAGGTTTTTGGCTTCAATGTATATGGCACATTTTGTTGCTGATTTAAAGTGTTATTTTAAATATGAATTTTAGAAGATACTTTAGTATTGTCCCATTCAAGTTGACAGGAGTCTAGATTACTCTGACCCAGACAGTTTTACAGTCAGACGTAAAATCGACTGGGTCACCGTCACTGTACATTTTTTGGCTGAGAAACTTATGTTTGTCAAATATATCTTTGCATAGGGCATTTCTACAGATTTTATTTCCTGAAATACACCCTGAATTGTGAGTTATAAAATCAGAATTGTCAGATATAAACTCGCAATTCCGAGAATATATCAGTATTTTTTCGCACTCATAATTGGACTTTATAACTCAAAATTGTGTCTTTTTTTTCTCTCTCATAATTGCACCTTTATATCTCGCAAATCTGACTTGACAATTAAAAATGCGAGGTTGTATCATGCTATTCTGAGAAAAAAAATGTGATGTACAAAGTCGCAGTCTTCCACGGATTTGCTAAACACCAAACTCACTACTCACTGTTTGTTGTGTCATAAGAAAAAAAAATAATAATCCAAAGATAAACCCACATCTTTATCGTGGCAATATCAATCACCAAATAAAAACAGGAGATCAGCAGATTGTTATTCTTTGTAATTTTAATTCCCATAATTTAATTAGTTAAAATGCAGACAACTTTCACAAAAAAGTTCCAAAAAGAAAGGAAACAGCAATACAGTACATATGCAGATATGTGGGGGGGTTGTTAAAACTAAAGCCCTGTCTTAAGATGTTTCCAGACAGTTAACAGCATAGCATTCACATCATGGCAATAGAGACGACACACAGCAGGCGATCAGCAGGCCAGCAGAGGATTGGGCTACATTCTATTTTCAAGTGCAGATAAGAACATGGAAACTTAATGAATGATACAAGTACACTACGGGAGAATGCCACCAGGCTGCCAAGAACAGTTATGAAACCTTTTATCAACACACTAGTTTTTGATATGGATGATTTAGTTTCTCCAAGTCTTGCGTAGTGATCTCTTAAGATTTATCCAATCATAACATGTCCATCCAAAAACACAGAATGGCTTTGACGTTTCTGACTGTGATGTAGCACAGTAGTGGTTCACATGCCATTTCTGTGAATATGTAGCTCAAAACTAACTCTGTAGCCAAACTACTGCAGCCATGTTTGTTAACGCAAATACCTGAACGCAGACGTGACTTGGAAATTTAACGCAACTCTCAGTATTTCCACGAGGGTAGTCAATGATAAACAATTTATTAACACGTTTATTTTAAATACAGATAAATGTAAGAGTTGATTTTAAATCTGAGTACTGAGGTTTGTTAGCAGTGTTGCCAGATTGTGCGGGTTCCCGCCCAATTGGCGGGTGGACAAAATTTGGGCGGGTTTGGGGTCTTTTTGGTGGCTTTCAAACTGATGAATTATATAGACTAATTAGTTAACATTCAAGCGCAAGTGTGCATACCGCATCCAATCAGTCATCACAACGGTACTAAACAAAGATGCTGAGGCTGACGTTGCGGCCGCGTTCAGACTTAATGATTCGCCAGTGATGGGTGTTTAGCACAATAACGTATGTAGAACTGTATAGTTTTCATGGCTAGATAAGTATGGTATAGAGTTTTAACTCTCACAACGTGAATTACATCTATTTTTTTACGATTCATCTACCATTGTGTTTCTGTTATTTAGTGATCATAATTTTGTTTAAAATGTCTCTTATGAACCTCGATTTACATTCGATCAGATTGTTTTGATAGTTAAAAATGTGGGCGTTTTTGGGCGGGTCCATCCAATCTGGCAACACTGTTTGTTAGCGCAAGACCAAAACAAGAGCGCCAAGCACCTGCGTTCGTGTACTTCCATGACGGAGGATCTGCGCGTGTGGAAGATTTTGCTGGCGTGCCGTTTAAAAACAAACCAAGTCATAGCAGAAAGGTCCATTATATCACCAGGTTGATGCAAAATATCAGATGCAGGTTAGTAAAAAGTTTTACTGAATCTTGCTGTGACTCGAAACGGTGTTATCGCCACTGCTTGTGGAGGTTCAAACGACCTCATTCTGGCAGCTCAATATTGCATGTCAGGGAAACAAAATTACAAAGTTATTCAGCCTTACTTTTCAAAAAAATAATCATGAAAAACTGTTGAAATTTTCACAACCACTCACTCTCACACAAGGGAGAGACGTCCCTGGGCAGGAAAAGAAATGGATACATGGAACCAATCCACATTACGATCCCCTGCCTTTAGACACGTTTGGGATGTAACCATCTTTAAGAAATTGTTCAGTGGTATTCAGCACTGAATTTTCTCATTATAGTTACCGGTATTTCAACATAATCGCTGCTCGGGAGTCCAGTTTACTCTCTGTGTGAGACGTCACCACCCAGGTAGAACGTATATATGTAGAAAAATATAGTTTAATGAAATTAATATCTATTAATTTCTTTTACTATTATTATTTTTTTTAATCATATCCACCATGTAAAGTTGTGTACTACTGTACATATAGCAGTGTGATGTAACAAGATCATCATGGGTCACGCTGCTAAACACAAAATGACATGAAACACCTTTGCACTATGCCTGGTTATTTCATATTTAATTTGTGATTAATAGTTAGTTGATTGGCATTTTTAGGCAACTGCAATGAGTTATTCTACAATATGATTACAATGTAAACACCACAGTACTGAAGTTACTGTATCCAACAAACAGTAAAGCACAACATTACAAGGCAAATGGCCATATAAGCATAGATTTGTTCTTGATGAAAAAAGAAAAACAAAAGTAATACACAAACAGAAAGAAACAGGAACACTTCGCATTGGTTCAAAGCCACACGTTTGTACAGTTTCCAAATCTGGCGACTATCCCGAGGCAGATCCAGTTCACCTGGTGTCAGATGGTCGTTTGATGTGTGAGCCAGGCCATTTTGGACTGAAATCATGAGACTTTTTGGTTTCTTGTGGTGTCAGGGCCACAAACGTGTTTGTTACATCTTGACCTGTCGTGACGTGACACATCTGAATCGCATCCTGACCCGATGTTAAACTAACCCCTCTTCGGATAAAGCTCAATGTGATATCAGTACTGAAGGCTTTTCATTGAAGCGGAATCAAGTATCGATGCTGATTTGAGCCTGCCTGATGACCAGGTCTGCACTGCCTCTCAATACATCATATACGTCACATGGGTAAATCTGTGTTTGTGCTGGTTTTACGGGTTCACCTTAAGTGAATTTGGCTTTTCTGGCACATACAGGTATTGGCATCATCCATTGGGCGCTTAGAACATTATATATGTATTATTGCTAGACCGAACAACTAGCATCCTTTATATACGATCCACAATACAGAGTCACACCGATTCCTTTTGTTAGGATCTTGTTTGGATTGCAATTACAAACACTGTCAGAGAGTATGGCAACTAAACTTGATCATCACAATCTTTGGCTATTAATCTTCCAAAAAGGAAAAAAATTATAGTAATAAATCACCTATCGATATGTATACAAAAGGTGAACTGCAGAACGTTTCAAATGTAACACTTCAGATATAACTCCTTGGTGAATGATTTAGTTTTCACTGATATGAGGATCTTTTAGCAATGGGAGAATCTTTTTTGATATATTCTGACAGGATTATGGATGTAGTGTCTTGTCGTAGCAAAATCTCTTTTTTTTTTTTTTTATATCTTTCATATGCTTGGAAAGCATACGTTTCATGCAACTGCCAAACCTGGTCTAAAGTCTCCTTAAATGTAACAATATAAGACCTCAAAATAAAACAAAAACTAAAAAAAAACTCTAAATTCCATAGCTGAATATATACACAGTAGAAATTATAGTAGCATACATAGTTTAAAATTGGATTTAGTCTTCACACCTCGTGTGTTTTTAAAAAGGTATGAATGGTAAACATATCTAAAAAATAAATAAAACAGTAAAAGAACAGGAAATTCTTACACATTAACCACTACAAAAAATGATTTTATCTTATATAGTATTTCATGTATAATGAGATAGCACAGTTTTGTCACTTGTCTTTTATGTGGCATAGAGGGTTGAATGAGGTATGATTTTAGCAACGCAGCTAATGCAGGTTTTGAACAGCAGGATGCTTCTCAGTGTCATATTCTTAGCGAATGGGAATAAATGTGCGATTACAGCACACCACACATGATGCATCTGAAAACATCACATTTAGAGGCCCAAGAGTAGTTAGTAGCTATATATTGTGCCAATATACTGTGAATTGTGCCATAAAACCAATTTTCTAGTCCCATTCTCTATGTACTGATCTTATTATTATTTTTATTATTTTTTTTTTGCGATATTGGCAGCTGTCCTCCATCTGTTTACTCCCTTGAACATGTAGGACCACAAATGTACGAGAGCGATTTTCTGGAACTTTTGAAAATGTACCATTTGAAATCACGAGATTTTACGGTTTCTGGTAACATTTCACCAAAACAATTTGAAAAAACCAAACGGAAATAAATACTCATGACAAGATTAAGGATATTTAAGTCGAAGGATTCTGGATGCTTTTCCAGGCAGCATTTGAAGACTCTCCCCCACCCCTCTGGCTTTCCCCCTTACATCTTGATTATTTTTTTTCTGTCTGTGTTTCGGTTTTATTTTTTCGTCATTACCTGCCTATTCCTCCCTCTCTTCCCCGTTTTCCAACTCAAACGTAAGGCAGAATGCCGTAGACGAACAGGGCCATGACAGCAGCGCTGAAGAGGCCTGCTACAGGGACCGTCACAAACCAGGCCAGGAAGATGTTCCGGAAGAGATGCCAGTCCACGGCCTTCTTGGAGCGGATCCAGCCCACCGCCACCACTGAGCCCACCTGCACCCACAGCAAAGGCTAAATCAGCAGTAGCACGACACAAAAATATGAAAACAATAAAATGTGGATTTCTTTTTTCAGGGTGGAAACAGGGACACAATCTTTATGGAATTTATTTTGTTATCCCAGGAAATGCTTTTTAAAGACCCCATGAAATCACAAGCATAGGTTTCTGTCCTGCTTCAATCTTCTGTTAAAGTTACATTGACATTTTTTTATTAAGGTCAATAGCCTTTAGTTGAAGGCACAGACATGGCTATTTGATATCAGTAGGTGATAACTGACAAGGTTTTCTAATAGCACGGGATGACACAGATTATTAAGCTTTATAGTGAATGTTGCCAACAGATTAAAAATTATATTTGGTTATTTCCTATAAATGACATAAAAAGGATCACAAAATCAAAAGACATTATGGTTTTAGTAATATATATATATATATGAGAGAGAGCGCAATAATGCAAATTCTTTGTTATTTACCATGTTTATTCAATTCAATTCAATTCAAATCTTCTTTCATGATAAGAGCCCATTTAACTAAACAAAACGAAGTAATATCTACACGGCCTCGAAGCTATCAGACACAGGTACTTCCAAATTTTGATTTCATAGGGTCGTGAGTATAATGTCTCTTCAGAAATAACAAAATACATGGATTTGACTAATTGTGAGTACTCCTTGATAGGGGTTGGTTAGAGAACACAGAGTTCTGCAAGGTTTGAAATCAATGTTTCCTCATAAAATCTGGGTCATCGCTGTCTGCACACTGAAGAGGGATTTACAATTAAGGTGTAGTGCCCAGTTCTTTTAACAAAGCCATTACCCTGTGCTGCATTAGACATGTTCTCCTTTTTCTTGAGAGGCAAAGTCATGTCATGTCCTGCCTAACAGAGGGCAGCAGGAGGAGTAACATTTCCATACATGCTGTGTGACTCAGGGGTTCTGGCGACAGGTGCTGTTCTAGATACAAGAGCGATCTGGCTCTTCTTATACGGTCAGTGTAACTGAAGCCTCTGTCACAGGGGGGCTAAATCTGGAGCATAAGTCAACCCAAAGTCAACAACAGAGAATAAAAGACTTCAGGCCATTAATTCTCCCATGATTTAACCCTCTTGATCTACTCCAACATCATGTAAGATGCTTGAGCCATGACTAATCCATAAAAGCAAGACGAGCATCGTGACCTTTCTGTGAGTTTGTTCAGCAAACAAGATCTTTTTTTTTTTTTTTTTTTTGAGGCTGTAATCATCGATATAAACCTGCTGAAGATGCGACTCCTCTATTGCTGCAATGTTCCCATTTTAATTTTTAGGCCATTAATATTCAGATGGGCTTTAGTGGACAAGGCGTATCTGAACATGAACAGTCTGCCGATTCATAGTTTGGATGCTGGGACACGACATGACACAAGACATGACACACTCGCAATTGTAATGCTGAGAACTTTAAAACCCAAACAAGGGCTGTCAATTGATTAAAGATTGTGAATGAATTATTTGCAGAAATGCAGGTGAATTAATTAAATCAATATTTATCCAGAAAAGCCCTCAATTCAACAATTCAAGCACATTACATTATAGCAGATGAAAGCATTGAAAGCAACCCTGTTTACCAACATTTGATTCATGGGAACATTAAAAATAAAATAATTAAATGTTGTATTGGGTAACAGGGTTGAAAAATAGCCTAAACTAAGCTGGACGTCAGTAGCAGTGTTGTTACTGTTAACTTTAAACTAAAACCCTTCAAATAACTTTATTATTGAAATAAAGCCAAAAATTAAATAGAAACATTACATGATACTTACAAAGCCAACACTTTTAAACATGGTAATTTGATTTGGTTTTAAAAAGAGAAACAATATAAATGGCTATATATATATATATATATATATATATATATATGTGTGTGTGTGTGTGTGTGTGTGTGTGTGTGTGTGTGTGTGTG
>JAUCMU010000143.1:13065178-13081221 GCA_032275025.1 Enteromius treurensis
AGCGCTGGAGCTGCTAAAGTATTGTGAGCCCAGAGCTCACTCACATATGAGACCAAGATAGCTATTATTAGTGTGATGATGATGATGATGATGATGATGATATAAAGAGTGACTGTTGGCTTTTCTTCATAAGATTATTGTGACAGCAAAATGTCAAGAAATAAGGCAGCCTAAGCATGATCATTTACAGGAAATAATGTTGCAAAAGATAACACGGTCGGTTATTATCTTCCCTAGAAAAAAGTTAAGTGTGTAATAATAAAATACCCTTCACCATACCATCACCCAGATTTGAACTGACAAACTGTAAAATGCTTCTTTTTTTTGAGAGAGAGAAAATATGCCTTATTACTGTAACATTAGAAAAATGTATTTTTGAATCAATTATATCAATAAATGTGTGCAATATAGCTGAATCGAAAACCATAAAAACATTTGTTACTTGAAGTAAAATAAATGTTAACTGAGATTAAATATTTGTACAAAATTTTTAGATTACTCATTGCAAACTTGATTCAACTTAATCAACTTGTGCTACAATAACTAATACTAAAATACATGAAGAAGACCTATATAGTGATGAATTCATTAAACTTTATCAAATATTAACATGTATATAAAATTGATTTCACAATAAAGTTATTTTTTTATTGTCTGTATAGGTCTGCAGTAAATAGGAAATGCTATATTGTGTAATAATGTATAAAACACTGTGTATTCTTCACTGTGTAAATTAAAATATCTAATTATTTTAGTAAGTTTACAAAAGTTATTTATACTATAGCATTAAGACCTTTTCTTTTTTGTTGTTTGAAAAATATCAATGAGTGACAGCAGGAATATTAGGGCTGTCACTTTAAAAGCTTCCCGGATCCAGTACACACTTGTTTTCTTCTTCTTGTTCACTTAAGACCTCCTGTGTTTACAAGGACACTTGAAAAGTATCCAATACAATTGCGTGCAAACTATGGGTTTTCATGACCGCAGTAATGTCACATTGATCAGCTTGGGACAATAGTGGCTAAAATCCACTTTTTCTGGCAGTGTTTTGGGTTTAACCCACAGCATTCAGTTAAATTATATGCCTGATCTGGCTGGACTATATTTAGCAACACTTTGCCCAAGAATGCATGGACAACACCATGAAGACGTTTAAAATCAAGGCAGCAGTGAAAGGATTTAAGCACATTCTGTGACACAAGGCAAGTTACTTATATTCCCTTTACTCAAGGATTTGGATGGCTGTAGGTGAGCCAATTCACACTAAATGCCACAACAAACACAAAAAAATGAGGAATGTGAATTCTGGTAAGAATGGGCAGAGAAAACTCTGATTGGCTGAGGGAGCTGTCAGCACTGGGTTTTGAAGCTTGTGGTCAGATTAAATGAGAGAATGAGAAAACCGTGGCAGTAAAAACAGGGGCCAAGATAGCAAGAAGGACTCACTTTAAGCCTTGAGAAAAGCCGTCATGACGCTCATTGAGATTATGTTCATCCTGACCGGAACTTGTGCTGTCCTGGTTTTTGGAGGGAAATTAGTATGCCTGCTTATGATGCTTGTCCCGAAGCTTTTCTGTCCTCTTCCTGAGTCTTTTTTCACCTCGCTGGGGAAATGGGCAGGTGAGAAACAACAGCATTTTGATTTTTGTATTGATCATGCGTTTTCTATATAAACCAGCCTTTTTATACTTAAAAGATTTTTTGCCAAAAAAGAAAAGAAGAAAAAATGCATGAAAGAAATGCTTAAAAAATGTAAAAGTAGCAATTGTAAACTTGTGACATATAAGCTAAAATTAAAAAAAAGCTGGATTTTGTTGGCGATCCTTTACAATACCTTCATTAAGAACCCTATTTTGCACGACTACTTTATATATTCAAAGTAAATCAAATATTTAAAGATTAGTTTGGAAGTTTCAAAGTGAACAGTTAGAAATGTCATGGTTTCAGCATTTAAGAAAATGCAATGTTTATTATATCTTCTGAGGCGACCCCCTGCTGTGCCTTCTGTGAACCCCGCTCGAGAACAGTGGATTTAAAGCAGCGAACCATATAGTCCTCCTACAAACCATCACTACCATGGTTTAGTTCCGCCGTTTGGCCCAGGAACAAGGTTCTCATCTCACTTTAAATTGTCCCTCACAGAGTGTCTTGCTTTCCTAAACAGAGCTTTTATTGTTGACAAAAGAGAGAACCTCCTTATGTCTTTCTTGAAATTATACTCTGTATACGAGTTCAGCAACAAAAAACAACAATTCCAGCCACTTTTTCCCAAGCTTCCTTTCCATTCCATTCCGGCACTGAGAGTGGCAGAGAACAAAAGGCAATTAGAACAGTATGTTCCAGGACGTTATTACTCTTTTCATTTCTTGACTTTGAATGGTTGTTCCTGTTCTTTGAAATCAAATTAACATTACTTTTTCTCTCCTTCTGCAACTATTCTCTCTCTTTAAGGCTTTGAAAATGTCTTCCTGGTGTGTGTGTGTGTGTGTGTGTGTGTGTGTGTGTGAGTGCACACATTACAATGTCCCTTTGCAGGGGGTGTTTTCTAGCATGTTTAGACACAGTACATCTGCTATCCCTTTCACTTTAAATAAATAACCATGCCGAGAGGTTTGTTAGTTGTTGTGAATATTCGGTTCAGCCAGTGTGAGCACATACATACTGTAAGATTTCCATTCATATAGTATTAGAGACATGTTAGACCAGAGTCACCGAAGACTGAAGAAACCTCAGCTTAGCATCACAATTATTTAATTTAAATAATTAAAACCTCTGTTTTATTGTGTTTTTAATCAAATCATTGCAGTCCTGGGGCCAATTGAAGGACCACTTGCTTATGGGCCCCAAAAATGTATATTATTTATTTTTTTACATAGTTTATTAATCTTTCTTAACATAAATATAAGTGTTCATTGTTAGTTCATTGCTTGGATCTATTTAAAAATATGACATATATATTAATAGTATTTATTTATTGGAATTATACATATAATACACTAAGGCAAGCCAGCTAAAGTCTGAATTGTTCACATCTGAGACTTTCAAAATATTTAGCTTATCCTGAGATCTTACTGAGATCTAAAGCAGGGTACTACTTGTACTTCTTGCACACCAAGAACACTGAGGCAAAAAAAAAAAAAAAAAGAACCAAAGCATGGGAAACAAGACAGACACAAAAAAAGACATTTTCCCACACAAAGGACATTTCCAACACGGACATTAGTCTGCAAAAGTAATGAAAGCATAAAGGCCGTAATTACATAATTTCTATATTACACACTGGTCGTTTTTCTCAGTCCTCCTGTGTGGTGGAGTGAAGATGACTTTTCACACATATGCACCGCCCATGCACTGGTGGGTACACACAGTCTGTTCAATAACATGCTGTTAAAACAAACACACACTGACTGCATTTCATCTGAAGTCTGGGAGATTTTTAGAGAGAGTGACAGGAAATAGATAGACCATCATGCAGGAAATGACTTATTTAAAAGCTTACTTTTTTATAATGTGTAGATTATGGTTATATATATATATATATATATATATACTCTAAAAACAGATTGAATAGTCAATCACATTTGTTCACATTCAGTGAACTATTAACAGAGAAAATCTAATTATTATTCATACCTAAGTCTAATATTGAGTATTTCCTCTGTTTCAGTGGTCACTGGAGGGTCAGATGGAATAGGCAAAGCTTATGCTGAAGAGGTAATAACACTAAATAAGTAGGAAGTATTTCTTACCAACAGTTAAATGGTAGTGTATATAAATACATCTTTACAAATATCTTTGCTCGGCTCCCTGAGCCTCTGAAATGTCACTAAAGTGTCGCAGGGTTCATGTAGTAGAGAACTGATTATGAAACCTTCTGTTCAGTAACATGTTGTTTAGATTTTGGCGACTAAATGAGTGCTTTCTTCCACAAAAAATGTTTGCACCAGTTAAGTGGGCTTGATTCTTATTTTACCTCAGAATTCTTTGTAAAGTTCCCATGCAACATAAAAAAAAAAGAAATATACCAGTTTTGGTAACACTGTCTTTTTCTCCAGCTTTCAAAACTAGGTATGAGCGTGATCATCATCAGCAGAAACCAAGAGAAGCTTGACAGAGCAGCGAAGAAGATAGGTAAAGCGTGTTTCTGCTGGACTATCAGCTTCTCAACTTGGCTGCAGTCTCAGAGCTCAGTTTCAGCAGCGGTCTTTTCTTGTTCTGACAGAACTCACTACAGGACGGGAAGTCAAAGTAATAGCTGCTGACTTCACCAAAGATGATATATATGGACACATTCAAGAAAACATTGAGGGTTTGGAAATTGGTATTTTAGGTCAGATATCGCATTGCTTCAAAGTATTTATTTAACATTCTAACTTGTTCAACTGTGCTGATCAGTGTTACTTTATTTTATGTCACAGTGAACAATGTGGGGATTCTGCCCAGCCAAATACCCTGCAAGCTACTCGAAACGTCTGACCTGGAAGAAGTGAGGTCACCATTATTAAAAACATACATTTGATACAATTAATATGTTACTGCTAGCTCTCATTAAGGAAGTTAGTTTATTAGTTTTTAAAAATGATATAGTGTAGTAGTTGAAAATTGCCTGTAATTACTTTTTTTGTTGTGATGCAAAGAACAATTTATTTCTTAATGAACGTTATAATAATCTGAAGAAACTTTAGTGCATTGAAGAGACATCACAGATGTTTGTTTTTTTTTAGAAGTGAATAGCTGAAGTTAAGATATTTTCATTTATATAGTACGTTTCATGTTGTGGCCTCTCCTAGAGAATACAGGATGTTATCAACTGCAACGTGAAAGCCATGGTTAAGGTAAGTACAAGCAAACAGAACTTTGCCACACACTATAAACAGTCATGGTCAAAAATATCAGCACCCTTGCAAATGTTTAGGTATTCACATGCTTTCGTTTTTGCTTGCACTGCAACAACAACAACAAAAATCCCAGAGGAAAAGTCAAAACTCAAAAAAATATTGGCACCTTGACAAAATTGTAAAGAATAATAGATTTTCAAGAATGTGATGCTCCTGTTATTTGTGTTTAGACACACCTGTGCTGAGTAACAGGTGTGGGCAATATCATAAGCATACGTGCAACCAGTTAAAATGTAAAAAAGTTGATTCAACCTTGCATGGAGTTGTTAGTAGATTTGAGAGGAAAAACATGGACAATCTCAAGGCTACGAGTCCTTCTCCAGAGATCTTAATGTTCCTGTGTCCACTGTGCCCAATATCGTCAAGAGTTTTACAGCCCATGGTACTGTAGCTAACTTCCCTAGACGTGGACAGAAGAGCAATATTAATGAAAAATGATAACAAAGGATTGTTTGTTGGATAAAGAACCCTGATTAACTTCCAAACTAATTTAAGATGATCTGCCGACACATGGTACAACAGTGTCAGCTCGCTCTATCTGTAACCATTTAAATGAAACTATGGTAGGAGGACACCATTGCTGACACAAAGGCATAAAAAAGCAAGACTGGAGTTTGCCAAAACATATATGAAAAAACCACAATCCTTCTGGGAGAACGTACTATGAACAGATGAGACAAAAGTTGAGCGTTTTGGGTAAAAGACATCATGGCACTGTCTACAGAAAAAAAAAGAGGCCTTCACAAAACAGAACCTTACAGTCAAACATGGTGGCGGTTCAAATATGTTTTGGGGTTGCTTTGCTGCTTCCGGCACTGGATGCCTTGACTGTGTGAACGGTATTACGAAATCAGTGTCAGAAAGCTCTGTCTCCACCAGAGGTCAAGGGTCTTCCAGCAGGACAATGACCCGAAACACTCTTCAAAAGCATAAGTGCTTAGTTCTGAAATGGCCAGCAATGAGTCCAGACCTAAATCTCCCATCCTGTCGAGAGATCTCAGTTGGGAGAAGGCGTCCTTCTGAATGACCTGGAACAGTTTGCAAAAGAAGAGTGGTCCAAAATTCCAGTAGAGAGGTGTAAGAAACTCATTCATGATTTCAGTTTTTTTTTTTCCAAAGGGGGTGCTACCAAATATTAAGTTAAGGGTGCCAATAATTTTGTCAAGTGCATTTTTTTTAGTTCTGTGTCAAACTGTAATAGATTTGACTTTTCTTGTCTGTTTTTTTTTTTTATATATATATAAATAAATAAACAAACGTGTAAGTACCAAAACATTTGCATCTGCAACAATTTTCTGACAGAATTGCAAGGGTGCCAATACTTTTGACCGAGACTGTACATTACAATGAGCCAGTAGTTATCAACTGTTGGGTTGTAGTATCACACCCAAAATTCAGCTCTGTTCTGATTATTCTACATGTAAATAATAAAATGCAACTGATTATATAATTATGTATGATTATCAAAAATTACTTTATTGTCATGTTAATAATTTTGCATATTTGTTAGGCCTATTGGTCATTGTAATTGTATTCATTATTATTATTAATTTTGCAATTATATTTTTTATTATTTTAGGTTATAAACAATTTTGAATCGCCATCTGGCATCAATTATAAAATCATGTATACAAATTGTTTTCCATATTCAGATGTGCAGAATTGTGCTACCAGGAATGCAGCAAAGGTTTGGCCTTCTATGTTCAATAGTTTTCCCAGGATTTTTCAATCAAACTTTAAAAAATTGCCAGCACACTGACCATACGTATTTCCTTAGAGGAAGAGGAGTCATTCTCAATGTGGCCTCTGGCATTGCAAAAATACCTTGCCCCATTTACACCCTTTACGCTGCATCCAAGGTAAACTTCACGAGACATTCAGATCTGTGTAGATTAACATAATTGTAGTTTGTGACGTCATCCTTTTACATTACATACGTTAGGTAGTATAATCAGACTATGATTACTTTATATCTTGGTTTCACAAACCAGGGTGAATTAATTCAATTATAAAAATCATGCTTGTAAATATAAGAACAAATAGGTTGCCCAACCTTTAATGCATTTAAAATGCAAAACATTAGGAATTAGAGAGAATCAATAAATCATGAAATACGTATTGCTACTGTTTTAATAATATGAATTCATATAACCAATATTAAGTAACTGTTGTCTGGTTATGAATATTTAAAAATGTAATTTAATCTAATTACAAGTACTTATTTTTTGGTATCTAATTACATCATCCAGATTACATGTGCTCAGTTACTAGACATCTACACAAAAATGAAAAGTTCTATCTTTTCTGCAATTCTAAATACCATTCAGTGTCGACATATCAGATTGAAAACATCTCATCCACAGGTTTTTGTTGAGAGATTTTCACAGAGTCTTCAAGCAGAATATAAAGCCAAGGGAATTATTATACAGGTAGAGTAAAAGTTAGCATCCTTTATTATCCTGCAAATAAATGCTAGTTATTTTGCTCTCTTTCCCATCCAGAACCTAGCCATAAATCAGGCAAATAATGTTTTGTGTGTATTAAATGTACATACAGCTTACCAGGAGTAATATATTAATGTCCTCATTCCCAAATGGTGTTTTTGTTCTCAGACCGTGGCTCCATTCGGGGTTTCAACACCAATGACAGGACATCAGAAGCCAGATATGGTCACATTCACACCTGAAGAGTTTGTGAGGAGCTCACTGAAGTATCTAAAGGCTGGTGACCAAACATATGGCAGTGTCACTCATACTATACTGGTAATGACTTTAGTGACTGGTTATGATTGCTAATGACTTGCTTTACAGATAAATATGTAATATTATTAGGTATGTGCATGTATTTTGCCTCACCAACCTGTAATTGATCTATAGGGCGGGATTGTGCAGTCCATTCCCACCTGGGTCCTGCGGAGTGAAGCATTTCAACATCATTTTAGGGAATATGTGAAGGAGAGGGTCAGAAGCTGAGGGCTGTCATTCTGTACAGTACTGAACATTTGATACTTAAACACCAAAACGGTTGGCTTCGTTTGCGCTAATTATTACAATACTTTATGTCAGTAATATAAGGCTGGGAAAGAAAGGGAGAGGAGGAAAAACTGATAGGTCTTTGTTTACCCACAGTCCTTCAAAATACACTATATCAGTGTGAATAACAGAACGTATTATCATTATTAATCATAATCATATCAGTAGAAAGGAGATAGTTGAGCTGTACTGACCTTGATAACATTAACAGAAGGACAATCACAGAAAGGCCAAATGACAGACCAAGAGATGTGGCCTTGTTAGTTTTTGCGATTAGAAAATGTTTGGTCTTATTTAAAATGCATTTTATAAATAACATTAAAAGCTGCAAAACAATGTAACAGATATTTGGCGCCACATTGTGGTTAAATGCACTTTGACATGATGCTCTTTAAAGCTTGGAGGTAATGAAATTTGAGGATAAAGTCGTTATCCCCTTATATCCGCGTTTATGAGATTAATTAATGTATCCACAGCATAATTACATTATGAAAACGCTGATATGCGGACAGCAAATCAAGAATGAGCAAAGTTTTTTAAAAATGATTTATATTAATATACAGTGGGGCAAAAAAGTATTTAGTCAGCCACCAATTGTGCAAGTTCTCCCACTTAAAAACATTAGAGAGGCCTGTAATTTTCATCATAGGTATACCTCAACTATGAGAGACAAAATAAGAAAAAAAATCCAGAAAATCTTTTTAATGAATTAATTGGTAAATTCCTCTGTAAAATAACTTGGGCACCTACAAACAAGCAAGATTTCTAGCTCTCACAGACCTGTAACTTCTTCTTTGTTTCTACAAACCCAATTGTAGACCTGCACCAGGCTGGGAAAGACTGAATCTGTAATAGGTAAGCAGCTTGGTGTGAAGAAATAATTTGTGGGAGCAATTGTTAGAAAATAGAAGACAAACAAGACCACTGATAATCTCCCTCGATCTGGGGCTCCACGCAAGATCTCACTCCGCGGGGTCAAAATGATTACAATAACTGTGAGCAAAAATCCCAGAACCACACGGAAGGACCTAGTGAATGACCTGCAGAGAGCTGGGACCAAAGGAACAGAGGCTACCATCAGTAACGCACTGCACCGCCAGGGACTCAAATGCCATGTCCAGGCCCGTCTGAAGTTTGCTAGAGAGCATTTGGATGATCCAGAAGAGGATTGGGAGAATGTCATGTCGTCAGATGAAACCAAAATAGAACTTTTTGGTTATAACTCAACTTATTGTGTTTGGAGAAGAAAGAATGCTGAGTTGCATCCACAGAATACCTTACCTCCTGTGACGCATGGGATGGAAACATCATGCTTTGGGGCTGTTTTTCTGCAAAGGGACGATTGATCCGTGTAAACGTTAGAATGAATTCGGCCATATATCATGAGATTTTGAGTGAAAACCTCCTTCCATCAGCAAAGGGACTGAAGATGAAAGGTGGCTAGCTCTTTCAGCATGACAATGATCACGAACACACCGCCCGGGCAGCGAAGGAGTGGCTTCGTAAGAAGCATTTCAAGGTCCTGGAGTGGCCTAGCCAGACTCCAGATCTCAACCTCATACAAAATCTTTGGAGCGAGTTGAAAGTCTGTGCTGCCCAGGGAGAGCCTCAAAACATTAGGAGATCTGCATGGAGGAATGGGCCAAAATACCAGCAACAGTGTGTGCAAAAACTTTGTGAAGACTTACAGAAAACGTTTGACATCTGTCATTGCCAACAAAGGGTATACAGAAGTCAACATTTGAAGTGGATCAAAAATGTTGATCAAAATTGTCCTAAGGGAAGAACAAATTTATTGTTTTAGGTTTTAGGACAACTTTGATGAAAGGTTTTGATCCACTTCAAATGTTGACTACAGTATAACTAAGTATTGAGATGATATTTTGTAATTGACCAAATACTTATTTTCCACTATAATTTGCAAACAAATTCTTTAAAAATCATACAATCTGATTTTCTGATTTTTTTTTTTTTTAATTATTATTATCATTTTGCCTCTCTCGTCTTTTTAAGTGGGAGAACTTGCACAATTGGTGGCTGATTAAATACTTTCTTACATATGAAGATATCTTTCTACATAGCTAGATTCGTTGCAGTAATAATGGTATAACTCATTTACCTTAAGATCTGCGTTTTAAAGGGCTGCTAGTTTTGTTTCTGATATTCGGTCAGCAGAGGGCAGATTTTTGCCTCAGCATTACAGAACCTGAAGCACATCAGCTGTAGTGATTGAATCTCTGTGGAGTCGAGTTTCAGTATGTCCTGAAGATGCTGAGCAGGGAAACAAGTGCAGTCTGATGGGGAATTCCCATGCAGATGTAGTTAATAAAGTTGTTCACCCTTGAGCGAGATGTCGTGATTGAAATACAGTTGACAGGATAACTATCAGTTTTCACTTATATTAAAGGGGTTTCTGTTTTTACTACAGGGAATTTCCAGTGATAATTTATAATGCTACTGCTTGTGACAGAAAATACATTTATGTGGAATAAAACTAAGGCAATCATTAAAATAATAATCTTGTTTTATTTCCTCACCATCTTGCTTTGAACGCAGCAGTGGTGTCTGAAAATCGAATGTTTTTAAAAACAAGAGGTGAATAAGTCAAGATTGGAGGGGAACCACCAATTACCACAATACAATTTCCTATAGTTTAAAACATTGTACAAACTACTCTTATACCCTGTATTTCGAAACAGGCACATTTTCACTGACCCATCATTTTGCTAGATGGCTGTTTTGTTTTTGTTTCATTAAATTAAAAATAATGTTATAAAGCCTAATCTATAATAACTAATCTAAACTATTAACTAAATCTTTTGATTGAATGAATTAAATGATCCAATGTGTTCAATAGTATTGTGTGTTAATATTGTTACAGCTCATATGACAACACACCATCATAAATCCGTCAATTCATCATCATGAGTTTATTAATCAGTCAGTTTATTTACAATTAAATTAATATCGATCATAGTTTACATTTATAATAAATAGAATTTATTTTACCCCCTCAGAGGGGTCATTTAATAATATTTCACCTTTTTAACTTTTGTTAGTGTGTAATGTAGCTGTGTGAGCATAAGCAACATCTGCAAAGTCACCAAGCTTAACGTTCAGTGCAAAGGGAGAAATTGTCTTTTACAGAATTAGCATAGCATAGCTGTCTTCTAACAATTACAATGGATTCCCAAATTTCGAAATCAATCCTCTTCTTTGATATCCTCTGATTCTCAATCGGTCGGGATGTTTAGACGCACACTAGAGGCTGTTTAGCCAATTACAACACACTGGACCAGCTGACCATTCAGACCCCATCGTGTATTTCTGAGAGATGGGCTTCATAAAAAGAGGAAATGATCATCAACGCTTACAGAGAAGTGCAAAATAAAGTTTTTTAATAAATGAAGCATTATCACTAAGGACTGTTCACACCAACCACATATATATATATATAGTTCTAAAAATCATTCTCAGCGTTAAAGAATAGCAGCGTCCACACCACAACTATTATGGTCAAGGACAGAGAAACGATATTCCTGGGAATCATTTTCAAAAAAAATTTTTCCAGCCGATAAATAATAGAAACATTGACAACCAATTAGGATCAATCCTGCTTTCAAGCGATTGAGCTTAGAATGAACAAATTATATTGTCCACAAATAATATAGTTATCGTTATAGTTAAATGCTTGGTGTGAACGGGCCTTTAGCCTGCACTCCATGAACACAATCAAGCCTAGAAAACAAAAACAGTCTACCTCCCCTTTAAACCTAATTTTAGAATTCTCTTATCTTTTAAAATTAAAGGAACACATTAAGTGACAAGCATTTATAGTAATCTAACATTTATTTAATTTCTATATTTTTTATTTAAACACTTATAATGCTAAAGTGCCATCTTAATGCTTTTAAAATATATATTTTAAATGTAAATGAATAACGTAAAACTTTTAATTTGACATCACAAAGTGCACTTTTTAAAAGTGTTAGTTACCCAAAAATTTTAATTTTCTCATTACTCACCCGTTCCAAATCCGTTAGACCTTTGTTCTGTACAGAAATTAAAATACTTTTTTATGAAATCTCTCTGACCCTCCATAGACAGCAACATAATTGCCATATTCAAGGCCCAGAAAGGTAAGGACATTGTTAAAACCATTATGTGACATGATCAGTGGTTCAACCTTAATTTCATGAAGCTATGAGAATAAGTTTTGTGCACAAAGAAAACGAAACTAAGTTTATTCCAGTTGCATCATGGTACACGTCAACTGACATGGAAGAGAAGAAATTGTTAAAAAGTACCTTGATAACATTACTATATCTGTCCTTACTACTTTTCTGGGCCTTGAATGTTTCAGTTGCGTTGCAGTCTATGGAGGGTCACAAAGCTCTCAGATCTTAATTTGTTTTCCAAAGATGAATGAACAGGTTTGAAACATCATCAGAATGATACATTTGGTGACAGAATTAAAAAAAAATTATGAACTGTAATGGGTGAAAAAAGTGGGTTTAGTGTGTCAAGAGAGAAATAGTCATAAACGTGTACTAACTTTATACAGCCTTTTGTGTAAAAATACATTATTCAAAAGTAAACGTCTTAAAAGTGTAACTTTTAAGATTGTAAATATGCTACTTCATTTTCACAAGGGAGGTTTATAGATCACTTCTGAAGTTTGTTGCGTTGCGGTCAAAGCATTTGTTTATCATAAACGTTGGATTGTCTTGTCAGTGAAGATTCCGTCTACAACAAGCTAAACGTATACCACTGCTCACAACAAACATGAATCGGTCACCTTTGGGACGGTTTCGAAAATAGATGAGAAAAACATCTCATGTTTTGTTTTTCACAATTTTGTTTACAAAATAGAACAGCTGCATCTCGTCATGTGCCAATAATTTGTTTTTCATGTTGAAAATTTTCTGCTGAAATAAGCGAGCACAATGCTTCGTGTTTACATCAGCAATGCGAACATGAAAGTGAGAGGACTGCTTTGTCATCGCTCCGCATCTGACTGCTCGCAGTCTCAAAAAGCTTTGCTTGTGTGGTCCAGCTTCAAGGGCTTCGAGTCCCTACACACATAAACAGCAGGCAGATGTATGAGAATTGATTGTTTACCAAGCTCTCAATACTCTAAACAATGGATCAAATGGCACTGAACTCTGGCAATCAAACAGAGAATCTGCTTTATTCCCCCATGGGTAAATATTTACCCTAATATATCAAAACGTTCCATTCGTTATCACTTGGGACAGACATAACATGCATAATTTGGAACCAAACAGAGCATCAGAACTGTCTATTTGTATAATTTGTCTTTTTGCTGTCAAACTCCTTTTTTTGGGGTTGTGTATCATGAAAACATCATTAATAACACTGGGAAGTGGGATCAGCCATGTTTGCTTACTTAAATATGTACTGAAACACTTCAAATTAGGTCAAGCAAGGAAGGAGCATGTGGGAACTGTTTCGGGGGTCAGACCTTCATTTTGAGTGGGAGTTTATTGTTATAGTTTTCCAATGGTTTTGTGAGGTGTGATATTCAATAAGTTACTCGTGTTACACTTAGTGGAAGAAAATCAGTGCAGCTGAGGCCCGAGGCCTCACCTTAATGATGGTGCACCCGTCGCCATGGTAACCACAAGGCCGTAATTTCCTAATAAAAATGAAGCAGGGTAAGTTTTGTGGACCGGCAGCAAATGTTAAAAGAATATGAAATCAGTTATTAAATGAGTTAAGGATAAAAATAAGTCAAACTTTTAAATGTATTTGAAAGGGATAAAGAAAACAATCATAATCAATTTCTTCTATTTTGAATGAATACTTGTGTTTTGAAATATATATATATTAAAAAAAAAATTGAATAGATGCATAATATGTCGAAACGAAATGTTTGCCTCGCCACATTCATTCATGAATTTACTTACGCGATTCACAGAAATTATTCATTTAAGATTTAAAACGGCAAAATTTGACCGAAACTTTAAGTAGTTTGTATGAACAAGATCACTTCGGACGTTAAACATTTTTATTGTAAAATAGTCAAATATTGAATATATATTTCAATTCATAGCTCACCTCATACTTTTTCCCCAGTATAACTGAAGCATCGCGCTAGAATTCATCATTTGCTTCTTCAAAAAACTGCCCTTTTTTGATTTGATTGGCCATCTCAGTTATTTTGACATTGATGAGCGCAGTTAAACAGCTTCCCTAAATATTTGTATTTAAATTGAAAAGTATTTTGTCATCATAAAAACTAACAAAGAAGCATCAGTATCAAATATTGTGGGGACAAGTTGGAAAAAAAAACTTTCATGATTCAGTGAATGCTTTTCTTCATCAAACAGATTGACATTTAAAAGAAATGTCCTTTCATCGATCTGGACAGAGGTTGGGCTAGTTTGCACGCTCTCAGGAATCAAATCAAATCGCCCAGTGACATTGAAAAATAAGCAAAGTGGATCAGGTTCAGCAGCAGTCTGATCTCATCGTCTGTGTGACTGGTTATTGTATCAGAAAAAACAAACAGCTTGTTCTACCTGCTCCAGACTGAACTGCGGTGCTGATGGAGGTGCTACTAAAACAAGCAAATCCCGAGTTATTTCTGAATATCTCTTTGTGCGACATGGAGAAATAACAGGATGAAGGTGCTACGTGTAATGGGAAGCAGATGCCACATATTTTCAGTTCCTGCATATAGCAGTAATTGATTAAAACGTTTTAGTTTCAATTGACTAATTCAAAGCCACATATAGACTAAATCAGGGTTTCTCAACCTTTCTTGGCAGCAAAAGCCTCTATATGATCTACTTTACTTGATGTAGGCCTATGCTATGAGATTTAATTATAAGTAATATTCCAATCTTATAATAAATGCAATGATTTTACAAATGCTGTTATATTAATCCCATCAATTGTGCAATTCTTTTATAAACAGAAAATCCAAAAGAACACTTTATAGCAATCTTTTATGCCTTAATGTACTTGTTTAGTGTCCTTGCTGAATAAAAGTATTAATTTATTTTAAAGAATATATAAAAATACCCCAAACATTTGAATAGTATATACATACACATAAAAAATATACAGTAGGCTATATCTTACATAACCCTGTTAAACAAAAAATAACATAAATGACAAATTCCCTCTAGTACATTACTGGTGATCAGGAACATACAGTAAGAACTGAAGATCAGTTTAGAAGCCAGTTCTAGCAGTAAGTCCACCCTACTCTCCCTTTACAGTGTTTTGAAAGGTAGTACAGATAAGAATCTACAGATCTCAGAAAGGTATTATCATTCTTTGTAAACTAACCACCCGAACAATTGTGGAAAATGTTGCGTGAAGACAATATACCATTCTTATTCTACCTCCCAGGAGTTTAGAGGCTGTATGAAGTGTCCTGCTGTAGCCCCAGAGGACCATCAAGAGTGAAAATCCTACCCATACTCCCCCGAGAGCCTCTGTTTACCTCAGTGCAACAGCTGAGTGATGCGAGACGACAGCTGCAGGTCACACGTGTCATTTCTCTTGTAGTGCCACCGCTAATGCACTGAATGCAGCTGTAATGAGGATAGCAACAGGCGCTGATCTCTCCGATTCACAGCAGACGAGATGAAACGAGCAGCAGCGGCCTAAGCTTTCATGAAAGAGAGACTGCGGTGAGAGAGATTCATGCCACTTCATCAAAGCAATTACACTACTTTAAAACTATTTACAACACTTTCTGGTCTGAGGTCCAAGACCACCAACTATTTAAGCCATTTAGCTGCCTGAAACCAAATGAGGGGCAGTTGTGTGGAAGAAAAACTGTCGCACAGTTTCCAATTCCAATATAAATACTGTAAAATATTTAAGGAAATAAATAAAAAAATTTGTTTGTTTTTTTTAAATATGCAAAGATAAACGATAATTTTTTATTAATTCTATCTGAATTTATTACAACACATTACTTTCTTAATTGATCCAATTTCCAAAATATGTCAATAAATCAATCACTTTTATTTATATAGCACTTTTAACAGTACAGATTGTAGCAAAGCACTGAACATTATCAAGTATGAGAACAGAGTGATGGTAATGTATAATGACGAGAATTAAACTTTAT
>JAUCMU010000143.1:13101385-13119868 GCA_032275025.1 Enteromius treurensis
CAAAGTAAATACAATTAATTTATTTACTTTTATATTTATAGGAAGTTCCATTTTGACCCCTTACAGGCTTTGACCCCCTTTTTTTTTTTTTTTTGAGGGAGGGGGCACAACAATACTATTCTGCTTAGGGCACCCATTAGGCCAGCAGCGGCCCTGAATGTCTGTCACTTTTGATTAATTTAACATTTTTTTTTAATTTACAATTTAATTTAAAAGTATTAATTTCTTCTTCTTCTTTATAAAAAAAATTATGTTTAGCTTTGAAATGCAAATCCAAATGAAGCAGTCTTTAGAAAATAAGCTCCCAGTCACCCAAAGTTCCCACCGATATTTTGATAGTCACAATAAAATAAGTTTAAGGGATGACACAGAGAATTGTCTTTATTTTCTTATCATGTTTGGCCACTAGGGGGAATGCAAACAACAAGCATTTAACTGTGTCCCCTTTGTGTTGTTCACACTGTACCACAGTTCACCACATCCAACAGAGTTGCCTTCATACGACCCAAACAAAACAGTGAAACTCCAACACAGAGTCACACAGTGACTGGCATTATGGCTACACATTGATAAACGCCACCAAAGACAGCGCTGGTGACCTGCAGCTACATAAATACACTCATGTGGGTGGCCATACAGCAACAAATATTATACTTTGTTACTGACTTTCAGAAGTTCATTTCATGTTTCGGGTCATGTTTAAGCACCGATACCAGATATCAAGCTGAGCGCAGAGGCGTTCTGCCTGTGAGCGGTAAACTAAATACTGCTTGGTGTGTGGTCTTATACCTCCCAGGCTTGTTCCGGGGAGCTTGCACTCCTCCTGGGCTCCAAGATGGGGGAAAAAAGTCCAGCACAATAAAAGGAATGTTCTTCTTTACCAGAGAAACCACGTGTCTCTATTGTGTCAAATGAGGATGCAAACACAGACATGTCTATAGCTTCGAACATAAAAAAATGATTTCAGGGAAATATTTGAGGTTTTATGTTTGACAGCAGTCATTAAAGGTATTTAACCCATTATACTCAAAACACATGCACATTTAAAACGGCATAATGAACATTTTAGCACAAATGTAAAAAATTTACTCACTTTAAGCCGGTTTGCATTTCTTTCTTCTGTGAAACAAACAAAAAAAAGATATTATGAAAAAATTGTGTTTTACAAGAAAACAATCAATTTTGGTGAAAATTGTTTCATTATCACCAATTTTTTTAATTGAAGGGTTGGAACAACCGAAATTATTACAGAAGTGTTATTTTTAGTTACATAATCCATTTAATAAGCACATAAATATCCACATTCGTGTGTATTTGAACTGTAAACACTGCCTCACGCCTTATAAAACTGACTCCAGAGACTAGATCCTTACTATAAAAGGTTGCATTTTAACTGGATATATGAAATACATGCACATGCAAACACATGTTTGTGTCACGTCTGTGTTAATCAAGAGTGTCTGACCGTAATTCTGAGTTGTGTTTGTTTAAACCACCTGTCAGTTACAATCCTTGTAATTTCAGGAAAGACCTGCTTGCCACAGACGTGAACTAAACACATAAGACGCCACACATTAACCGAGGGTCACTTTTGGTTATGTAAAGTTATTACAGTGATAAAAACTGAAATCTACTCTAGAAACAGTCCGTTTTAAACTTGCATGGCCTTTAAATGATTTGAAACCTATTACGAAGTAAGCCCAATTATAAAAGTGAACACGTAAACTTGAACTATCTATCAAAAAGCTCTAAAATTTGGTCCGATTAGGATTTTCATTGTGCTTATACTGACTGAAAAAAGACAGGCATCTGCTTAACAAATACAAATGTATGAAGTGTTTATTTTCCCAAGATGTTCCTCTCAGTCGCAGCCACGTGCAAACACCCCTGCAGCACATGTGGCCATACGTCTCCCTGAATGCTGTGTTTGACAGTCAGGAATAATCACTTTCATAATACAAACAAATTCTGGCACCGGGACTCTCTGTATAAGCTATCTGACCAAAAGACAAAAGGTACGTCAGTGAAACTTTCCAGGTGTTCCACTGAATCTGTGTCAGCCCTGCACCCCACATTGGAGATAAACCCGGCTCGGGGCAGATGAAAAGAAGTTCATTCGTTCTGGGCTGTCTTAATTCTCATTATCATCAGTGTGCTTGTATATGATTAGCACCTGGTGTTGATTTTAAAGATCTGCTTTGAGAAGAAACATATTTCTTTCTATTCTAATGCTTTTTTTCGACGTTCACGATAGAAGATCTGCGGTGCTTAATTTAGCGGTTGTGTCAAAAAGACCAATCATTAGGATAAAACTGACAGCAGAGGTTAAGACTAAGCTACTCCTATATATGCCCAGGAATCATAATGCCGAGTTTGGGTTGAGCTGTGGAGAAGAGCAAACATTTTTAATTTATTACAATGCAAACTTAGATTCATGCTTCATTGGGACTGACAGCAGACCAGAGAAAGCCTTAAGAGAGTGTTAAAAAGACTCAGGTTAATTAAACTGACAGCATGTCTGCGTCTCAAAGTATACTATCCACCCTATCTGCTCTAAATAGTGTTGAAAATGGCTAATATCACATAGAATTTAGGATGGATAGCATGCACACTGAGAAAAAAAAATTAAAATCAGCATATGCTGGTTATGTATGTTTTGAAGCTGGGATGCTGGTTTAAGCTGGTCCTTTTCTGGCAAATGATCAGCATCATAAAATGATGCACAGAAAGTGAAAAAAGTCATGTGTAAGATTTGAGTAGGAGCAAGACAAACTAAAAAGTCTTTTAAATCTAAAGTACATCAAATCTTTTTAATTTATCGGTTGATCCGGTTCACAAAAACGGACTGGTTCATCAATCTGAACCGCCTCGCAAATCGATTTAACGACTGCATTTCGGTTTGTTAATTTCATAAGCCTATGGCGTGATGTCAAATGAATAAAAATTGTTTGGGTGACTACGTTTATGATGTTTCATGCTGTTTTAATCTTTAAACCTTCCTTGATTCAAAACAAAAATCATACAAGTTTAGAACAAGAAGAGTGAGTAAATAATGACAGGAAAAAAGTGTTTTGTAACGTAATGAAACTAAAATCAAATTTATATTTTATTTGTGTCAAATATTATACTGTAAACCGCTTTTTATTTTAGGTTATGGTGCATAAATGTGCATGAGAACAATACAACTAAAACATCTCCCAGGGTTTAAGGGTGTTATGGCAGTGTTATTTGACATTCTGCAAATGACTTTTTGCAGACGTATTATACAAACCTTGCTGTTATGCGAGTGCAGTTTACTGTAACAAAAGAAGGAAAGAGGAAGGCAGTATACTTTCAACATTCAACATTTACCCCATGTCTATCTACATTCATATTTCAGACTGAAAATTCATTAGCTTTGGCTAAATGGAAGCAAAGCATATACTGTGTGATATACAACAGCATGGTCTTATAGTCAGAAATCAATTAAAATACACCCTGCAGGTTCCCGGTCCTCCCTGGAACTCAACATCTGCACCACACCTCTCCACCAATCACTCGATCAGTAAGTGATGTGTTTTTCCCGAGTTATTTCATAAGTGCTAACAGGCTCTCAAAGCCACCAGCGATTGTGTGCTGAAGAAAGAAGGTTGTAAATCTACAAGGCAGGCATTGATTGGACCTCAAAACAGCTTTTGTGTATAAACACCACACATTTGAAAAGCCAGTGGGAGAAGTTTGCATTGTATTCTTGACATTTTATAAAAGGGTGTGATGAAGGGACAGGAATAGAGTTCATAGCAAAGACGTCCAAATAACGGGCGAGTGTGGTATTTTGCTCATGCTTTGTCCCAGAGTGTATAATTCAAGCATGGCCTGTGGTAAATGACTACAGATGTCTCTCTGTCATATGTCAAAAGTAATAGTAAACATGATGAATATTAAGTCAGAGACTGAAAACATAAGATTTGATTCAACATCAGGACATCGACGTATTCTCATACACTCGTAAACGGCAATGATGCGCACAGCTCTCTTTCAAGTTGCAAGTCTTACATTTTTGGTGCTGGCGTGCGTATTAAGTACATAACCATAAATGATGTCACATCAGTGACAGTTTGCATAGCTGATGTGTAAAACAGATAGCATACGTAATATTGGCAGCGTCCGGACAGCCAGATTTCGTTTAGAATAATACAATTAGTTAGGAAAAAGTCAATTCAACTGTCAAGAGACTGCAATACAAACCTGTCCGCACAGATTCCACATTCACCATTTCTCAATAAATAAAGCTTTCTTTATAAAGACAGTACGCCTCTGAGAAGCTCAATCAGCTGCCGAGCTTTGTATATGTAAAACTTTTTTGCCTAAATAATCATGATGCAGCCAATGAATTCACATATATTACAGCCAGCTGTGTTTACTTTATAATCGCCAATCTGAAAATGCTTCAAGGAACAGAGGGTCTTTTAGGGCTCGGAGCCACAGAGTTGCGCGCGAGCTGTAGGTAGTTGCGGAGAGCCACGTCATCATACAAGTCACTCCAAACTGACTGGAGAGTATTTTGTTTTTGCAGCAAAATTCCTGCAGCATTTTACTCTGAACTGATCAACTATAATAAGTTTAAAGAAATAGTTTACCAAAAAAAGACAGATTTGGAGAAATTTGGCCTTACATCACTTGCTCACCAACGGGTCCTCTGCAGTGAATGCAGAGTCTAAATAGAGCTGATAAAAGCACGGCTCCTCTCCTTATGAAGCGAAAAGGTGTGTTTGTAATACAAAAAATTTATTAAGAAGACATTTTTAACTGTCTGAAATAGGCTTTATATTGCTTTCTCTAGCAAAAAAACCCCAATCTTGTCTAATTTAGGAGAGAAAAATGCACAGATCAAGCACTGTTTACAAGCCACCAATAGCCTAAAACATTTTTTTCATGTGTTAATGTCATTTGGCTTACTTGTGGATTATTGTGATGTTTTTATCAGGTGCTTGAACTGTTCAGATGAAGAAACAAACCTATGTACATTTTTCAGGCCTTAAGGGTGAGTGCAATGCAAAATATTTATTTTTTTCCCAAAGTATTTCTTTAATACAGTCTTTATAAGATAATTCAACCATGAGGCACTCTTGGCAGATTTTCCATGCATTATTATACAAATAAATTTGTGTAGTAGCAAATCAGGATTTAATGTTCTGGACAGTACTTCCGATGAGAGTCTTTAGAGCGGGACAAACATCACACAGCTGCGAAGCAAGACATTCATGATTTCCAAGGACCTCTCGTGAGGTATAAAAATATACCGTGTAATTAGTTAATAAATGTGTGACCTTTTCTCTGCCTGGACGCTGGGGAGCTACTCACATCATGCTAATGAGAACGGAACGATTAATTTTTTTTGCGGAGACTTGGAGGAATCCAATCTCATGTTCACAGGAGTGTTATGTTTCTATGAACTGCTGAGGACAGAAGGTGGTGGAACAGAAAAGGTCTATGGTAGATTTCTATGGTGATGAAATGAAAACAAAACACAAAATCAGTGCATGCTTTAAAAAATGTTTTAAATATGGGAAGGGTCCAAACTTAAGCCTGAAAATGATGATTGCTGAGGCTGTAGGCTAAACATAGATCAGGATCTAGGCAATGGAGACCCAACCAGTCTAAAGGGATTTACATAAAAAAAAATCCAAACAAAACAATGGCAGAACACTAAGTTTTCTTTTTTTCTTTGAATTTAAAGGTAAAGGATTCTTTTAAATTACTTTTTTTTAGGATCAAATATTCACAAGTACTTTAAATAATTGAAATAATTCTATAAAAAGAGCGATGAATTAATTCACTGAAGGGTTTGTAAATTTCATGGATCACATTTACTCTTATCAGTGGTTAATCTAATGTTTAACAAATAAAAGCTACATGACATTTTAATTGACATTTCTGCCAAAAAGAATGCTGAAAAAACTGTTCTAGAAATTACCTTAAACATTTGTTATTACATATAAATTATACCTAAAGGTGCAATATAAAACATTTCCACCACTGAAAACATCCAGCCTTCGCACAAAGGTAAATATGCAGTTTTTCTGAAGTGCTCTCCTTTCTCTAGTGTCACACTGATTATACAAGAGCCACACAATCGTGGAGGAAATTGGAGAGTGTAAACACTGGCAGAGAAATGCTCAGAGCTGTCAAACACATCTGTGTGATTGAGCACAACCTTGTGCTACAGAGTAAACACGGGAAAAGTCATGGGTACATCACTGAAGTGGGAACCATGGCAATCTACGGGACTGTTGGGGAGATTGAGTGAAACTTAGCGCTCAAGACAGATCATATAGCTCAGAGAATCCAGCAGAGGAAGTTAATGACTAATGGTCCAGTCCCCCCCCTTTTTCTGGAGGAAAATAATATGGCTGTAATAATTTCCTGATGGCGGGGTGGGATAGGAAATGGATTCTTCATAACGATGCATCTCATTTTCGTACTAAAGTCAAAGTTTGTCTCCTGTAGTCTCCTAGACTGATGACATCACCACTCCAATCATCATTCAGTGTATATAGCTGCTTATATTTGTGTTATTTTGTGTTGAATAATGTACTTTGTGTTTGTCAGAGGTTTAATAACGCAAAGGAAAATGAATCAGGGTGTACTGTAGTGCAGCATTGTGCCTTGGTGCGAGAGATTGTTTATTCTCAATAGTCATAAACTATTTTTGGATGTGTGACATTGCATAGTATAAACCCTATGTCATGTTTGTACAATTTGATGAAAAAGGGCAGCTAGACAAGGAATTCCCATGTTTTGGCACAGGCATGTTCAAAACTGTAAGCCACCTGTGCACTATAAAAGACAACTCTCATTAATTGCATTTTTCCTTTGCCCTGTAGCCAGGAGCCAGTGCTCTCAGTATGGCCAATATCCAAACTGCCCAGCTGGGACTGGGAAAGGGAAGTCAATACAAGTAAAGTACACAATTACTTACAGTTCTTGTCTACAATTTGGCACAGGATGGGAATATATAATTAACTGTAATTATGTTTCATGTATTTTGCATTCTTACAGCTAAAAGCGTAGAGAAGGATGTTAGCTGCTCCACGGTTATGGTTTGATTGCCAGATAATGCATGAACTAATCGAATCAAGGAATATCAATGTATGATTGCTTTGAATACCAGTGTCTGCCAAATGTAAAAATGTATGTTTATCGTATTTTTGCTGTAAAGAAGACAAGCAGAATGTTTCACGCAAAAGCTAGTGTAAAATTCATATTAGCTATCCAAAAATGATGTGATCTAGGTGTAAAATGTTCAAAAACTGGATTTGCTTAACTTTAACTTGTGTTCAACTTAAATTATATGTAATATTGTCTTGCTAAACTCTCCAAAACAACAATTTATCTGCGAAGTCTTTATTGTCTTTATTTATTGTCTTCATTGGGCTGTTTGTTGGTATAGGTTCTTGCAAAAATAAAGAATCTTCTGAATGTATGTTGTACAAAGCGAAAGCAAGAAAAGAAAAGATAAAGGAAAGCAAAACAGCCAGATTAACCTATGAGAAAACAAGAGAGAAAAAACTAAAGAAAGAAAAACACACACACACACACACACACAAACACACACACACACAAAAAAAAAATATATATATAAGATTAAGAAAGAAAAATGAATAATAGCAAAGAAATTAACAAGAAAGAAGAGAAAAAATAAACAATCGAGGATAAATAAAATAGAAAAAACGATTGCAAAAAGAATGAAAGATGATAGCACAAAGAAAGAAAGAAAGAAAGAAAGAAAAAGCAAAGAAACAGACTCGAAAAACAAAAGGGGGAAAAAAGAAAAGAAAAGGTACAAGCCAAAAAGTGTTGTGCTGCCTGTGCTTTTCTGCTGTCGGGGTTTTGTTCAGGCGCTCGGACGCAGCTCGAGTCGGACCCAGCGCTCGGACCCTGCAGAAAGTGGGCTTTGCTTCTTTAAGACTCCCCTGAAGTTTGAGATGCACACACGAGGGCTCGCGGCTTGGGTGGTCTCTCTACTTTGGTGAGCTGTTGCTAAGCAGCTAATAATAGTCGTGTTTGCTGAGTAATTTTTGCCCTTCTGGAACCAATCAGAGCCCAGGAACCCCGGCCATCTGACAGCCCCGGAGGCGGGATTTCGAGTGGCTTTGCCACGCCCCTCCTCCTCTGTCTCCGAATGGAGAGTGATCTTTTTTCACATCTATTGAATCTCTCAGAGATCGCCTTGTCGCGCGGCCTGAGGAGGGACCACATAGATCACAGAATGCTTCAGCCTGCGAGGGATCGACGTTTCCAGAGCATCCACTTCGCCTTCTGATATCGCGGACTTTCCAGCGGACGGCGTGAAAGTGGGGAATTGTTGGAGACCTCCAGATTCGCGAAATGTTGGAATGGAAGGCGCAGACTCTGACTCGCCGTCTCAAACAGGAGTATGAAGTGCTTCGCGGATCTGGGATCAACGAGAGACAAACTTGGTTTTCTTCGGATATCAGTAAACGCTCGCGGGGAAATACACTAGCGCGGATAACGAGACGTTCGGCGCAGACTTTGCAACATGGCCTCGGCTGTTAATGTGTCCTCCGAGCAGGAAAACAGAGACCCCGATCGGCCGAGGTTAACGCGGAGAAATAGGGGCAACTATCGGACCGCCGCGGCGGATTTGGAGTATTTGCAGCGGCCGAGCTATTGCGATGCCGCCTTTGCATTGGAGCAGATTTCAGAGGTGCTTTTATGTTTGCCCCGTTTGTTGGGAATGCTCTGACAAAGTGCTCAACTTTAGTGAAGTCGCTAGGTAACGGGATAGCCGCGGCACCGATGGGGGTGTCTGTGCGGGGAGCAACCTGTATTCGCTGCATTTGTTCCCAGCGATGTCCATCTGTCGCGATCCAGTAATCGTTAACTTAACTGTCAGAGAAGAAGCTGAGCTCGGAACGTGAAGCGAAGCGTCTAAAGTTTTGTTAGTGATGTTGGCCCCAGCCGACTGATTGAAGCCCCCTCAGATAGGATCTACACGGGGAGTAGTTTTCGTCCCGCACGGCTCGGGCACGATCCATGTGGCTGCCCTCTTCCGTTCACAAATACTGTCGTAACTCCCTCTGTGATGGCTGCAGCACTCCCCAAATCACATCACATCGCGTCCCTCCAGCTATGCGACCCACGTGCATCTCCGATATTGCATGGCTTTGGACACTGTTACCTGTTTTCATAATGCAGTGTCCAAAGGATGCAATCTGACACATTGCAGCAAGATTCAGATTCACGTTTATCTTATGCGCGAAATTAGAACGCTGAATGATACTATTTGAAAGCGGAGAGAATGGTACAAGTAGTATGGCAAGCTCTTTTAACATTAAGTCACTGGAATTAAGTGGTGTTTATTTTTGTTACTGGTTATTATCTACTACTATCTTTACAGTTTCACTAGTAAAAACTGTTTGTCAGTTAATAGTCGACATTCTTTTGCTTCTAGACACAATCCAAAATAGTGAGAAATAACAATTTTCTGAACCGTTATTGCTGGCATTTGCCATTAAATTGTTTGGAAATTAGTGTTCAAACATGATGGTTAATTTTTATCTAGTATATATGCCAGATTTTCTAGCACTTTAGCCTATTTGTAAGACCTGAATCTGTCTTAATTCTGATAATATAAGACTAATTGTGACTTTTTTTTAAATTGTCATATGTAATTTCTAGTCATAACAGCTACTCCATATTTCATTTAAAATCTTACTGGTAAGATCTTTCTAGTATCAACTAATGTTTGTTTAGTACTAGAAAAACTGGGATAGAAAGAATAACTAAAGAATAAATACTTACAAGTAATATATACTAATCTTAAATTGGTCACTGCTGGGATATTGACTAGTAGCAAAGGACTAAGTCTTGCTATTTTTAAATAAATAGTTGTTGCTTGTGACACTGAAAAAGTCATTATTGACTTAAAAAAATTAAAAAAAAGCTCTTAAAAATAAATATATTTTTGAGGAATAACTGTTAAAATGGCTTGCCACAGAAATAGTGGCTGCAAGTGTGGAGAGGCTACTTTTAAGACGTTTATACAAAACTCTAGTTTTTAGTTTAATGCATGACTTTAGTAGTTTAATGCATGACTTTCAAAGGAAGAAAGTAGTTTATTCCTTATAATAAAGTTATTTAACCCCACCCCCCCCTAAGTGCCGTTTTAGCTTGTTTTCTGCAGTTCAGTCGAAAAAACATGACAACGCATTAAAGGAATTTAGTTGAATCAAGGTGATGATGAGTTTAATATTTGCTGTCTCTTGTCTTGTAGGGGAAGGCGACCGGGAGGAAAGCGCCGCTGTGGTTGAGAGCAAAGTTTCAAAGACTTTTGTTTAAACTTGGCTGTTACATACAAAAGAACTGCGGAAAGTTTTTAGTTGTGGGCCTTTTAATATTCGGAGCTTTTGCTGTTGGCTTAAGGGCAGCTAATCTGGAGACGGACGTGGAGAAGCTCTGGGTAGAAGGTAAGAAACGGGTTTCCTTTTACTTGAAGCCTTTCTAATACGTTTCCCCCGCAAGTGTAATCTAAAGGCAGACCCGAAGCAGTGGGTGGGGTGGGGGTCTGTCATGTAAGCTGAAGGAATTGTTTATTGTATAGAAATCTGGCGGAAATCCAGATTAAACGTGAAAAGAATGTTTTTCGCGTCGAAGTTGCCTCGCGCTCACGAACGCGGCGGCGTGTTTATGGAACGCGACAGCGCGCTCACCCGCCGATTGTTTCCAAGTTCAATACATCACTGGATGCATGATTTAGAGAGCAATGTGAGTGTTTTTAACACGAATAGCCGCCATTTTGTGAGTGTGTGCGAGTAAGTGTGTGTGTGTGTCTGCCTCCAGCAGTTGAATCTGATCCGCGCTGCTCACACAGCCTGTGTGTGGTCCTGTTTTGGACAGCGTTCAACTTTCCAAAAAGATTTGTCTCAGAGTTTCAGCAGGAACCGAGCGAACTGCAGGCAGAAACGTGCACCCAGACCCGACACAGACTACAGCGCACGGGCAGCTTGAAGAAAGTTTAAAAGAAAGTTGTTTAATTTGATGAATAAGTCACTTGTGAGGAGTTGGGGCCGTAGTGTGGGTGGTGAAGGGGGAGGGGCAAACAGGCAGTTCTGCTTTGATCTACATTCCTGAAGTTTAAAGAACCTTTGATAAGACCATGGATGATATGAGGGCTTTTCTTTTAGATGGTTTTGCAGTAATTATTTTTATAGTAACTTATTTTAATTGGATGAGCCGACTTTTGGTGTGTTTTAGACTGTAAACATACTCCATGTTATATTTAACCATTGCTGATATTGAAGTCAGTGGTGTGTCTATATATATATATATATATATATACATACATACATATACACACACATACATATATGTAGCAAATGAGGAGACCGTCGCCTCTCTGTGTTTTTGTTGTTCATGTTATATTTCTACTTGATGTGCCTTTAAACCAAAAACAATGTTTACCTTACAATTATTATCGGGCTACTAGTACACTAATATTTGTGTATTTCTACACTTTTATACTAATTTAAGCTAGTTTCAAGTCAAGGTAGTGATGTTTGAGTGGGTGAGCAATTTATTCTTTAACTGGTTAATAAATTCCTACCATTTTTGACCCATTCAGTACTATCTTCCAAACTTTTTAGAGCATGATAGGTGGCTGTTGTAATGATAATGTTGTTATAATGGACCAATTGACCTATCATATTAAGATGCTTCCTGTCACGTGACTCTCCGCAACATGTTTTAGTTAGCGCCCATGGAACAATATTACTTTATAGAAATGAATATAGTTTTTATACTGTTGGCTAACTGCTAAGTTGTTTTCCTCTGCGTCCCTTGGAGAAAATGTCCTTGATTAGGTACATAAATGTCTGTTGTTCTTTTGCCGTTGATTACCTTTGATTTGCAACACTTACACTTCTGTTTGACACTTTTAAATCACCTTTTTAAATCTATAGCAAAAACAAATATTCATGACTCCACGTCTGCTCCTTGCAGTTGGCTTTATTTATGTTGTGTTTCTGAGGTATAGAGACATTTGTGAGTCTGGGCTTAATGAGTGGGCGTAATATTGAATTTAGAAAAGTATATAGTGTGTATATTAGGCCTATAGCATATTTGTGTATTGATATACTACTTAAATAATATTTGAAGTAGTTTTGTGTTCCCATTTATGGAATTGACTTGTTTTTTTAAAGCTGCATTTCTGCATTTTTGTTTTGTTCAGAACTAGAGAAGGATATCTCACTGGCCTCTTTTTCTTAATTTAAATTTTTTTTTACTTTACTAATTTGCCCTTGAGCAGACACGTTTTCATCCAGTGCAACTTAAATTACACTAGTTGTAGTTCCAGTCCCCCCGGAGCAGCTTAAGTGATTGCTCAAGGATACTATGGTAATGGCGCAGGTGCAGGATCTCTGACATTTTTTCGAGCCTCATCTTGAAACCCTCTTGCAGGAGCAGCCTAGATGCCCCTCGAGAGAGAAACATTTGCATTAATGTGTCACAAATCTTTAGTAATATTCTCGGTATAGTCATTTTTGCGCGAACCTTATCACAAACGCCTCGCTAACCTAGAGCTTTTTCTTCTCTGCAGTTTGATCTCTGTTGCTCACTTCCACATTTCCTTTCCAAGAAGTGCAGGAGGTTTGCCGATGAAGTATGACAGTCGGTTGCTGGACACACACTCACTCACACCTCAGTTGTTCCCATGTCGAAGCACATGACAGCTTCCAGATGCAGTAACATTGAGATCTGTTTGTTTAGATTAAACTCCACAGCTGAGGGATAGATTAGTTCTGGTTGGGCAGGTTCTGCGCTGGGAGATGTCGGCCCAGCGTCCATTAGGATGCATGTTTATGTTTTGTTTGGAACAGTCTTTTGCTAGCGACCTCCAAATGACCCTTCGTTGAAGCTCTTGTCTTACTCTCCCCTAAGTTCAGCTTGAATGGGATTCAGTGTGATCTCATGTTGGCTTTCATCACTTGCCATTGAGGGCTGTTACGCTCCAACCATTATAATTTGTTTGGTTGCTCTACAGATTTTCAGCGTTACATGATGGATGTAGATAATGTTGTCATAGCTTTCGAATCACTGGCTGAATCCGCTCGCTGATATGATATGAATGTAGCTTTGATGTTTTGGACACTAATGTTTAGAGTTTGGAGAAATTTGTGGACCTCTAGCAAACTTCTTAAGGTTAGACTTTGTGCAGAAAGAGTAACAATGTATTGCCATGTACTTATTTTATAAGTATATATATATATATGTATATATATATATAACATAAATGTATTTAATTTGATTATTAAAAATAATAATAATAATAAGATAAAAAAAAATCTAAACAGTGGCTTTGACTTTGTTGTTATTGTAGACAACTTTTTTTTTATTGTAGCTTAAATGAGTCGCCATCTTTTTTGTTTTTAAAATCACAGGCTCTGAGTTTGTAAAGAAAATACCAGCACCGCCTGAATTTAATTAAAACAGTTTCACGTAAACATTTGCCTTCCTGTACGCCTTCCCCTCCTGGCCGCTTTTGAGAGGGACCGCTCTCGCAGTGAAATCATTGAGATATCAGGGTTTGGGTTGTCCCTTGCTCTTGTGTGGGGGGTAGCATGAGCCTCTGGGCCACAAGGCTGCGTCCCTTAGGACCTGAGGTCATCGAGTTGAGACTTCGCTATTTAAAAGCTCATCTGATACTTGCTACATGACCTGGGTGCAGAGTGAGGGGTTCCAGCTAACACCAATGACGATGAGAGAAGGTTTACTACTACGCTAGCCTTCCTGTGGAAGAGTGGTTGATCGATTTAAAGGTAATAAATGAGTCATTTAACCAGCAAGATGATTTTATATACCCAGCAGGGGGCAGTGTGAATTGGTGATCAATGTGCAGTTAATCTAGGTGTGTAACTTTATTCCTATTCTTATTTGTCTGTTGGTTCTATTTAGTGGAGATTTGATGTTAATTTAATCAAATTTTACACATTTAATTTTCTCTCTAGATGTTTAGGCTACTCGTTCATTTTTGTGAATTGTAGGCTGAAAATGAATTTGCATTTAACAGGTGTGGACATATTGACCAACCTCCCCTGGTTTCCCAGTGAAACATGAGGGCGGTTAAGAGTTAGTGGTGTGTAGGAGTGTATAACTTGCAGTTCATGTTGGGAAGGAGTCCTCTTTTAATATGAAGGAAGTGGCTGAAGAATGCGGCCTCCCCGCATTGTGGTGAAGAGATGGGGATCTAGTGGAATTCTCCCTGTTTAGATGTGCTCAAGAAGGCTTGGGCACACATGGCTGAACTGTAAGGGATGTATGCGGAGCCCTGAGGGCTTTAAGGGGTTTGAAGTACTTTCTCAAGATTGGAGAACTGGGGTCTGTTGTGCTTGCCCTAAAACATTAGTACTTCATGTAAAAACCATTGTAGCAATAATTATGATAACAGTTAAAAGCAACTGTGATGGCTAATAAGGATAACATTTAGATGGACTAGATTCCCACACTTTGTGTTAAAATCGCTGGCACAATGCTGGAGTGTTGTTGGGGATTTCCAGGGTGTTGCTGTATGGTTGCTAGGGTATTCTGAATGGCTGCTAGGGTTTTCTACATGATTGCCAGTAGGGCTGCACGATTTGGGAAAAAATGTCACTTTGCGATTATTAAAGTCAAAATTGCAATTTGCGATATACAAGTGGTTTGACTCAACTTGCTTGTTATCAAGGAAAATGCACACAGGGATCACTAATAATGCTGAAATCTGTATTTCTCAACTGAGATACAGTGTACAGTGCAATCTAGCAACATCAAATTAAAACTTAATTGTACAAAATTAAATAACAGTAACATCATTACATTACTGAATTAAATTACATTAAATTAACATTAAAATAAAATTAAAAAGTCAAAAGTCAGATAAATAAAACAAATACAAATACCCATTTTTATATTTTTACATGTTGTCCCAAAACATTTTAGCAGGTTATAACATATATACTTAGTATATTTCTATTGGTATCTCTTGTCCAGTGTGCCAATCATTTTCTCAAGTCCTTCTTTGCTAAAAAAATAAAATGCACAAAAACACATAATTTACACAAGTTTTTGCCCAAACCTCAAATGTCTATTAAATGAATGAACTTTAAGATTAGTTTTTCAATTCAATTATTCAATCCAAATACAATCTATTGTTGGCATTCTTTCCAAAATGTGTCTTGGATCTCAAAGTGTAACCTATTCAAGCCTTCTTTTGCATGGCAAATGTAATATTTCTTATACAAAATGTGTATAAGATAATTAATTTCCTGACAAGCCCTGCTACTTTTTCCATATACACATATTGAAAACTTTGCTCAAGTTTATTGTGTGAGCTATAATTTAGACCGTCTCATAACAAAGTATGCCGGAAATAACATAAATCAAAGCACACAGTGTTCGGAGAAGAAAGCTGGAAAATACGACAGAAAGATGCTTGTCTATAACCTGCTGCAGTGCAAGCCGCGCGCGACAAATGCTGCCAGTATACATGCTTCTGCTCTGCATATGCGCCGCTTCCGCGCTGCTTGTGCGTACAGTGTAAAAAAAGGGCTTAATTGCGCTGCAGGATGTTTAATTGCTTCTTTGCATTGACTTAACATGTAAATCACTCGCGCTTAATGCTTCATTCGCGTCTGGTGTGAGCGCAAGAATAAATGTCTTGTTACGTCCACGAATGCATTTGTTTATTTAATATAATCGCAACATTTGCTGTAATGTAATCACATTGGCTGACATCGTGATTGCGATATGATTAATCGTGCAGCACTAATTGCCTGTATGGCTGAAATGATTAGTTGACATTATCGACATATAGATAACACCACATATAGCTCAACTTTTATATTCAGTTATGTTACAGGGCAGGGCGTAGCAATCATTTCAGAATTGAGAGGGGAAAAAAACATTAAACGTAGACTAATAATAATAATATGTATGCATGACTAATTGACAAAAAAACTTTTCTTATCTCTTTTAATTGTCAAACAAAAAAAATACTCAAAAATACAATAAACAATAATTTGTATTATACAATATTTGTAATATTTGTCCATTTTCCTAAAGGTTTTTTTTTTTTTTTTGGTTTATATACTAATACTACAAACACTTTTTTCCATTTTTATCACAGAAAGGCAGAAAATCTATTTTGTAGTATGAATGAAACATACGCAGTGTATTAAAAGATTGTTTAGTGCTCTGTGTAACGGCTCTGATATACTCACTCCAAACTTATTTGTTGTTCCTCGCTTAGGGGTAAAAATAAGTTTGATATATGCAAACAGTGGTGACATGACAGCGGTGAAAAAACAGCAGTTAAGAAAACATCTGATCATAGCGATATATAGTTCCCCAGGGCCATTTTCCTGGTTGCATTAGCACCGCCAACAGGATCTCGGGAGTGACGTAAGCCGAAAGAAAGTTACGTCATTCAAGCGCTGAATTCAGCAAACCTAGACAGCAAAAAGATGAAGGATATTGTGATCGGAGCTGTGTTTTTTATTTATGTTCTGGGTTTCGTAATAATTAAAATAGAATGTAGACTTATAAGTTATGCGAAGAAAGAGCAAATTGTAGAACTAAGACGTGAAATCTACTATGGCAACTTGCATTTCTACATGTGATCGAGGTTAACATTAACTTTATTCTTCTATTTATGTCTTGGAACACTTCAGAATAGTTGCAGCGAATCAACATACTTTACGTCACTGGTAGCTCCTATAGAACTTTTTTAGACGCTAGTAGGAGCTAATTTAGTTCCTAGAGCTAAATCCGGGTACTTCCCCAAATAGTTCTAGGAACTATGAAAAGGTTCCTCCACTTAATTCACGTCACAACATGTTTATATAGCATATATATTAATATTTTATGCAATAGATTGCTTTAATGTAAGTATAATTTAAAAAGTAGTTAATAGACCAAAAAAAAAACCCTACATTAAAATGATAGTTTGATTTGCATAGATTTAAGTAGGGCTGGGCGATTAATTGAACATTTTAACTCTATTACGATTAATGAACGATTATTTTATTTATTTTTTGCCCTCATAGTTCACTGACAAATCTTATACAGTAAATAGGCTCACATATTAGAAGTGAGAGATTTTTTAACGAAGGGTGCATTACTTGTTTTTAAAATAATTGACGGAAACACGCATCTTCTATCTATGATTATTTATTAAACATCAATGATGAACAACTGAAAATAAATAAATAAATAAACTATTTTCAATGTTTTTCTTATTAAAAGTATCACTTCTTAATAAAATAACTCTTGTATATCCTGTAAATAATATTTTAAACAGTGCATTTCTTGCATCTTCTGTAAACAAATATTTTAATGTATCAATGTAAACAACAGATTGCTGTAATGAAAATAGAACTCTCTCAAACACGGTTGCATGAGGTGATCTTAGTGATCTTGTCATGTCACTATATGAACATGAATTTTACTTTTTTTACTAAGAAACACGAGCATGTTAAACTTTTCAGGTTATGTCGTGTACATGTCTGGCAGCGCAGGAAAAATGTGATCGCGACGGCACAGAGTATCTTCTGTAGAGAGTTTTAACAAGGTGTTTAAACCCGCTTCGCTCCACTGTAGCCAAGGAAGTCATATCCTTTGCGATGTACAGAGACTAGAAGCGCCTGGCAGATGCCCCTCCCATGACATGAATTCGTATTAGCTGTGAAGAGAATTTCACGCGCGAATGAAGCGAGTAAACTTAAAATGTTCAAGCGTCCAACTCTGCGTGAATAGCATGATTTATTTGCACAAGTCACGTCTGGTGTGAATGTAGGGTAACATAAAGGAGCGGGTCACGTGACTCCACACGCGGTAGTGTTTTTAAAGGGAAAGTAATCGAAATAATCGACCTGGAAATATTGAATCGATTATAGGTTCTGAATGTCGATTTCGATTACTTTTCGATTAATTGCCCAGCCCTATATGCTACTTTAGTAAAATTTAACTTTAACCCTAAAATACTCAGTAGATCAACTGAGCTCAAGTACTTGTTAAAGGTTAAACTTTTTTTGAGTTGTTTACAGATATATATACATGTTGTACATTGCTCAAAACAGTAATATATGTCACTAAAGATTTTACAAAGTGGAAACACGAGTATTTCGTGCATCCGGTTTTAAAAGTTACGTTTGAGCCTGTGACGTAGACGCAGTTTTTAACGCTCATTGGCTGCGTGGCTTGTACAGTACCTATCTACGTTATCGGTTTGACGACCCTATTAATGCATTATTAATGAGCAGTGTAACATTATACATGACAAAGGACTCGTCTAATCCAATCTCCGCACCGTGCTTTGCATGAGCTGTCGCAGTATTTATGCATCGGAAATTAGCACTTGTGTCACTTCTTTACGTTGGCTGGCTTGCTGTTTCTGAGACATGGTTCGTGTTTGTGCCTTTCTTCATTGTAACAAAACAAAAGAGT
>JAUCMU010000143.1:13121139-13135540 GCA_032275025.1 Enteromius treurensis
CAAACCCCGTGCACACACTTTTCCACATGCTTTTTGTTGCAGTGCGATCCAGTTCATTTGAATAGTTTTTTCATAACGGGAAGGGACTTGAATGAAGCCAGCAACGTGGAAAAATCTACCCATTCAGGCCCCTCTGAATGTACATCTCTGGATTGCAGTAAGCTGTATTTGTAGGCAGCGGACTGCTAAATACATCCATTTTTCGTGGTGCAGATCTGGACAGGTGATTAGCATAATTAGAGGAGAGCTGGCCATACATATGGTAATGCAGTGTGGAGTAAATGGCAGCTGCGGTGTAAAATTTGTGTCAGGGGTCGAACAGGCTGCTCGGGGCATTGTGCTACAGCTGCGGGTCAGGGACTCTCTTTCCCTCACTTTTTCTTTTTCTCTCACTTTCATTTTCCCTCTTTCCCACCATTCGTATCTTCTCTGCGAAAGGCGGAAAGTGAAGTATTGTGAAGGTCAACGTATAAAGCCATTCCGACTCTATCTACGGATATGCTGTTAAAATTGATGTGTAGCAACTTTTTTTCCCCCCTCGGAATCCACCAATTGTCTTCACATGAATAAAACGTATTGGTTTAGATGCGAGAGAGCCATTGGTTGGGCTGGTTTGAGTGCGCTGCGGTTTGTTATTGGAGTTGAGCGGGCTTTTGGGAGGGAGAGAGTTCATGCCGCTATGACCCTGTCCACAAACTTCCGTGCGACCACAGGGGGTCTCTCTGAGTTGGAGTCTAATCCAGCTAATCCCGCCCGCAACACAGTCATAAAAAGTGCCTCCCTGTGCCGGCATTGCCACACACAGCCCCTCCCCACCCCCCAACCTAAAAAAGCCGCCATAAGCCACACCATCCCATCACGGTGCGACCCCAGCAACCGTTCCTCCCGGCCCTCCAGCCGCGTGATTGGCGTCGTCGGCGGGATGAAGTGGTGGGCGGTAGGGGAGCTTGTGGTAGTGTGGAGTTATGTCATGATCTTGAAGGGGTTGGATGCAGTGGTTTTGGCGGATGGTGGAGGTGGGGATTCGTGGGTGGGGCGTTTCTTTTGTACCGAACCCCTCGCACCCCTCTGAAATGGCCACTCAAAAGCCACTCTGCAGCTGAATGGCGAGAATAGTAATGCACCGCTTGAAAACTCAGGGCATTGGGAGAGTGCTTCCAATGGCAGCTCCCCCTGTTCGTGAAAGGGAGGTTCAAGGGTTAATGTTATGCAACAAACTGAATGGGCCCAGTGGAGGCACCAACACACACTGACATGCACACCAGATTCCCTGGCTGTCATGCTGCTTTGCACCCCTTACACACCTGTGGGCTGGAGACAAATATGGGAAATTTTACATTTAAACTTGCTTTTGCTGTCTATAGTAGCATTATATTAGTTTGTAAAAAAAAATAATTTGTTGATTTCGCTTTGTGCTGTGATTTTTGGCCATTCATGATATATACAAATAATTAGCTGCTTTTTTTTGAGGAACATCTGCTCAGAAAGGGGCGGAGTTGGGCTAATTCTTATGTTCATAGAGATCATATCCTGAAAATGAAAGACAGTCGTGCTTCGAGCTTTAAACACACCTGCAGTCATGTTTGACTGAATTCACCCCTTGATCTCTCTCGTTCTTTCTCTCGCACACATTTTCTTTTGGTGTTAATTTCACACCTGAGGCAAGGCCATTTGTGACCCCAGAACCTGCGTCTCTGGAGAGGTTTTGAATTCTCCTGGGTTCAGGTCATAAATGACATTTTCAACAATATTTCTCTCTGAAGTGAGCGATGTTCATTGTTACAGTTCCTTCCTGTTGCCTCTGTAGGTCTCGATGAACGTCAGCCGAATCATTCATGATGTAAAGGTGACCTAGTTCATGGTAATCCAGAGCGGAGACTTTTCTGATTGAAAAGCTGACATCTGAGGTTGCTTCATCCCCAAAACATGCTGGTGTTCCCAGGGCCTCACAATCAGGAACATGCTAAGCTTGTTTGGGACGTAATCAACCTGGTCCCAATAATCATGTTGAAGTAAAGCTCAGGCTCGCTTGAAGCTGCAATTAATGAGGGATATTATAAACATGCCTCAAAACAAGATCAGATGTAAGTTTGGGCCCAAGTAAAAAGAAATCCTTTGCTTTTTCATAATGCTTCTAGACGTTTCCCTCCTCCTCAACCTTTTTCACTGGCTGGGTGGTCTGCCCTGAGAAAAAAAAAAAGCATGGTTATTTTCAACTTTAATACAATTACAACGGTTTGAAAATATTCAACGTATGTCTGTCTCGTGAATCAAAAACCATTGTTATATTGGATTATAGCTTATAAGTTGTTACAGATTGTTTTACACAGCCCTCCCCCCCAGATCTGGAGTAGGTTAATGAGAAGAAGACATTTTCTTGCTTTGGTTACCAAGCGTGATAGATGTTTTTTTTTTTTTTTTTTTTGAAGGTTTAGTGGTTTTGAGAGTAGAAGGAAAGAAAACAGTCAAAAAAAGAGATGAATTGTTGCGAATTTGTTTTATTTTTTGTTGTTTTATGCTTGTTTATACTGCGTGAAATTGAGACCATTCTCACATATGTTCAGAGTGTGGAACAATTGTGAAAAGCCTAAGTCTTGTTGCCACACACAACTAGGTGGGAGAGCATTGGGGTTTAAAACTTACAAGAGGAAGTTCTTGGAAAAACATTGGAGATCACTAACATATGATTCTGACTTCATTTTTCTTTGTATGTGTGACCGTAAATGTGCTAGAAAAGTAGAGAGGGCACTTTTACAGTGGCTGCCTTGTAGTTCAAGGTCACGCAAACAATTTTTGTTGGGTTCTACAGAAGAATATTCTCAAAATATCTCTTGTTGCGGTTTGTTTTGGATTTAGGTCTCAGACTTTGAATTAGTACCATTGAAGGAGGTTCATGTGAGTGCTGTACTGTTTAAAGGAATAGTTCACCCAAAAATGAAAATACTGTCATTAATTACTCCACCTTCTTTCACCTTCGGAGCACAAAGATTAAGATTTAAGATATTTTTGATGAAATCCGAGAGCTTTCTTACCCACCAAAGACAGCAACACAACTACCACCATTAAAATAATCCATCATCATCAGTGGTTCAAGCGACATTTTTGAAGCAACTAGAGTAGCACCATGGAAAGCTCTTGGATGAAATATCGTCATTCATGTTCCGAAGATGAATAAAGGTTTTATGGGGGCTGTGTAAGTAATGATGGAATTTTCATTTTTGGGTGAACTATCCCTTTAACCTTTGTTACAAGCTTTCTGAAATATCCTGATATTGTACCTCAATTTGGAGAAAACAAGGAAACAAATTGTGCTACCTGTAGAATTAGGGGTGGGCGATATGGAAAAAATATCATATCACGATTTTTATCCCGATTCTTTTTCAAGTTGGTTTTTAAGACTATTTTGCAAATTACAGAGCTAGGGGTGGGCAATATGGCAGAAGTATCATATTACGATGATTCTTTGTCATTGATTTTACTATTTTGCAGGTTGTTTGAGCAGTACAGACAAACTAATTTGCCTTTTTTTATTAAAAACAAAGCCTTTCAAGGTAACAAACTATAAAATAAAGAAGTGCAGATATTTAGGTCAAAATGAGCAAAGATAAAATCGTTGTCATTTTATCTTTGTTATTCAAATAGATACACATTACAAATAAACATAATTTGACACAATTATAATTTTGGTGTGAACTATCCCTTTAATGACAAGCGGCGCATGTTTAGTTCTGTCCCTTTAAGAGTTGCAGGCATCTAACATACTGGCACGTTTTTCTCTTGATTGTTTAGTTTCACTTTAGACACAAGCAACTGTGTGTTTGTGACAGTATTAACACAATCACATGTGATAAATATTTTAGTTCAGTTATTAGGCGCTATTTGACAGTCTTATAGTGTGCGCGCGCACGTTTCAGGTGTTCTCGTTGAAAAAGCGCATCCGGACAGCACACATATCAAATGTTAATCAGCAAGACTAAAGAGAATAAAGTACTTTTTTGATTGCAAATCAGTGCAGTGTGTGGTGAGTGTAATTCTACCACTGAGTTAACACTAAAGTGTATGTATGTAGCGCTGTGCAGCATATTGAGATATAGCACGATACTACGAAATTCTTTAAAAAGCTGATCATGGAGTCATTTTTATGTAGAATAAAATGAAAATTTCATGTATTTTATGGTCTGTTGAACTAATTAAATGTATTTCAAGAAGAACAACTCGTAAAGTGTTAAAAAACTGAACTGTCCGGTGTAAATCACGAGCAAAGCTTTCGCTCTGGCAGAACAGTTTAATGAAATATGCTTGAAATTACCTTCAGTGCTTCAAAGTAGGGGTGGGCGATATCTCGATATTTAAAACATATCGGGATATTTTTTAAACTTGATATGAATTTTGACATATCGTATAAATCGATATAATGTTTATATTTAATTTTCGCCACTTTTGTTCCCCCTCCCCTCGCCTGGCGCGCTTTGTAAATCATTTCCACGAGGGGAAAACAGATCTACATGCAAAGAAACGGGAGCCCGCAAGCTCATTTCAAACCCCGCACGTGCATGATATGTCATCTGCGCGCGATTATTCTTGCGTTCGATCTTCTCTCACCTGCTCGAGCGAACACGTTTATTTTTGTCAGTTGTGGGGCGGGGCTTGCTGTTTTGGTTGTAATCTCAAATGTCATTGGTTATTCCCCTTTTCCGGAAGTCAGTATTGGATAACTGTTACAAGATGTTTAATTCACTTGACTTGAGACATAGCATTGGATCATATATCTATTACAAAGGAGATTTAAAGGCTCAGTTATCTTCCTGAGGGAACAAATATAAAACAACACAGAGGGATACAGAACTATTCAATTCAATATGCAAATAAATATGAAACTGTGCAACTGTTCACTTGAATGATTTATCATGAAATTGCATGAAACGTTTAAAAAGTTGAGTTGTTTTATTTTTGAATGAAAAGAAGGCAAAATGTATTATTTCTTCCTTTTTTGTTTAACAATATGTTTACAGGGATTTTTTAAAAGAAACTTGTCCTGAACTGCCTACCTCTGAGTTTCAATGAAAAAAAGTTTCTTGCGGTAGTTTTTGGGGGGTTATTTATCCTGTAAAGATATGGAGATATATTTTTTGCTCCATATCGCCCAGCCCTACTTCAAAGTGTGATGGTTGACCATGAATGAACCCTCCTCCCTGCTTCGACGTCTCAGAGGAGCTTCAGAATCACGCAACCTGCCGTCCGAAACACATCACACCAGTAGATGATTTGCTTGATTGCGTTACGAGGAATTGACCGATTACCTGTCTGCGACTGTACAATTACCTGCTTCAGAATATCTGTGAAGTCATTGTGAACCGTGTTGCCTGCTTTTCTGAGTTGTGCTTGATCCTAGAAATGGAGAAGTCTACTATTCTCGGAGGTCAGGTAGAGAGCGCGTGAAGAATCGACAGCTTTGAGAGTCAGGCTTGGACGGTGTTCAGCAGGATGCTTTGAAAGGCTGCTTTTGTGGCTGTGAGGGCTCGCTGTTCCTGTGCGGAGCTTAGGTGTGCCACACAGCGACTCCACTGCCCGAGTGCAATAAAGCAGCCAAGCGCTTACACACACACACGCTTGCAGACGCACGCTCATAACTCATAGGCCTGGATTTGAAGGCTGTGAAGAAGACTGCAGGTGTTAAAGGGTGTACTGAAAGGCATTTTGAAGTCAAGTTAACAGGACATATGGGAGCCTGTACATGTGTTAGCTTTTCCTTTCATCGTGGCTGGAGCATATGATTGATTATCATGAGACTGTGCTTGACCCTGTGTGACGGCAGTGAAAGTTATGACTGTTTGTCACTGAAGGATTCTGAGTGACATTTTATCATGCTTCTTTGTATATTGTGGGTTTTTCAACTGCTTGATTATGTTAACAAGTTAGTAAATGAGTTAATAAATAAATATACACTCATTGTTCCTTCCCACGTGTGAGTTTAGTGTGATCAATTGAATGTGATGAACTGAAAAGACTGTTTATTGCAAAATAATACGGAGAAAATGTTTTGCATGCAAAGAAAAATCTGATTTTACAACTTATGTCATCTGGGTTGACAAATGAGTCGTATTAGTCAGTGCTTTTAATGAATCACTGTTGTGAGTGTTTTGCTGAATTTATTGCATTCAGTCAACATTGACCTAAAATTAGGTTTTTGAAGTGTGTCTACATATTTAATACATTTTTATTTTAATGTTAAAAAGTCTAAATATTGAGCTTGCATTATGAACACTGACAGTGTACCTTTTTGAAAATGTATTATATGTATTATATTATATTTTATTATGTAATTTCTATTTTTATTTCTGTAGCATTCAGTTGTGGAGGTCTTGATTGTTTGGTTGGATACTAAACTGCTTAATTAGTTTTAATTTAATTTTAATTACTCTCTAATGTCGTACCAAACCTGTAAGACCTTCTTTAGTATAAAAATATTTTTTTTTATGAATTCTGAGAGCTCTCTAACCATTTTTGAGTCACCTATCCCTTTTAATGCTGAATTAAATCCCTCTTTTCTTCATACTATTTCCTGTCACCTCTTAAATCTTTTTATAAATAGACATACTGAAAGGTTATGGAGCGTCATCTGAAAATCTTCCTTATCACTTTTCTGCTCTGTTTCATAGTGGGCGGCAGGGTGAATCAGGAACTCAAGTACACACGGCAGAAGATCGGAGAGGAGGCCATGTTCAGTCCTCAGCTCATGATACAGACGCCGAGACAGGAAGGTGCTAACATTCTGACCATAGAGGCGCTCAAGCAGCACCTCGACTCTGCCATAAAGGCCAGCAGAGTGCACGTTTACATGTACAACAGGTAACGGCACACCATCCTCTGAAGAGTTGTTTCTTTTTGAGTAGTGGATGCATAACATGTCCTTGGACGTTTTTCATCAACCAAAATTATTATAGGTTAAAATTTGGGGGAAAGTGTATTTTAAGTCCTGCAACTGGTCACTATTTCTTTTTAAGTTTACTGATTTAATGGTAGTCCACAAAACTTTAGCTCATCTGAATTCCAATGTTGTGTTTTCAGGCAATGGAAATTGGAACATTTATGCTACAAATCAGGAGAACTTGTTACAGAAACCAATATTGTGGACCAGGTAAGAAAGAATTGTTACAGTGTCTTCTTTTTAAACTTCAGTGGATGACTTCTAAGGGCTTGTGACCGTAATGGCACATTTATCCTTTCAGATTATAGAGAATCTGCACCCGTGTCTGATCATCACTCCTCTAGATTGCTTCTGGGAAGGTGCTAAGCTACATTCAGGAACGGCCTACCTCCCGTAAGTTGCGCATACCTTTCTGTATTTGCTTGGAGCCTGTAATGTTTGATCCCGTTTCGTCTGGTGTTTGAGATAAAGTTGAGCTGAAACCAGGAAAAGATGAGAAAAACCAATTGCCCTTCGCATGTAAGATTAAGTCCATCAAGTGCAGGAAGGATTTTAGAATGTTAAATCAAGTTGTGTGTTTGCACTTTTCTTTTGGTTTAGTTTAATGATTATATCATTAGTTTTTTTGCACGTATTACACAAATACACACTCAGTTTAAATTCAGAATATATATTTTTAAAAGGTTAAAGGAATCAATTTAATAAATCATGCTCCTGTGGTGTTTTCTAAAGGCCTTCATTGTTGTAGTTCCACAATTGTTCCACGTCTACTGCTAATGGCTCCTTCCAACAGTTACACTCGGTAGACAACCACCAAGTCTGCAAAAGTTTTTCTGCCCTCCTCCCCCTCCCTCTCTCCCTCCGTCGTGGATGGTAAATAAGGATTTTACTGTGTTCTGGTTGGGGGACTTGGAATAATGACTCAAACCTGGTTAGGCACATACAATGTGGTCTGAACCGCTGCAGGCCTGCCAGAAGAGAAAGAGAGAGGGGCAAACAGAAGGAAGCACATACAGAAAAAAGGGAAGAATGAAAGGAAGAGGGAAAAATGAGAGAAAGATGGTGCAGGGACGGAAAGGCAGAGGGCGGCTTAGAGAGTCAGTCAGCGGAGCGGTGGAAGTGGACGGATGATGGAAAGTGGGCGGGTGAAGTCGGTGCAAGGAAGGCCGTCTGAGGATAGAGTCAAACATACGGGCGGGACGGGAGACCGGGTGAGGACGCAGCAAGAGAAAGAGGGTGCTGAAAAAAACAACTGAGACAGGATGGCAAGTGAAGTATGGGAGTTTTGCGAAACTGCTGCGTTGGGCTGTTAGTTGTGGGGAGATGCCAGGCCCTGAGCGGGATCACCCGGCACGGCAGTATAATTAGAGGGGATAAAGATCAGATGAGCGGATTGATTCCATTTTCTCAAAGCTGTTATTATGGAGGCAGGCTGAAATCCAATCCCAACTACATTAGCGCTGCCACCGCTGTGACGTGCAGCATCCATCAATCCCTAAGCCTTCGGCATTCCATCCAGTCACCCTTCATCCGCTCCCCGTAGTTATGCCCAACCACTTTAAGCACATCCAACATCCCATAAGCAGGGCTCAGTCCGTGCTTCTCCTTCATGGTTAAACATACACTACAGTTTAGGGTCAGTCAGGTTTCATTTTCTGAAAGAAATAAGACTTAAATAAAACTGATCTAAATGGACAGGATTTAGAATGTTCCAAAAGATTCAAATAAGTGCTGTTCTTTTTTGAACGTCCGCAGAAATATCAAGAAGCACAACTGTTGTCAGCATTGATCATAGCAAGATGTGTTTTGAACACCAAATCAGCATATGAGGATCGTATGACAATGAAGAGTTTGCATTAGCAATGGTTTATGTGGGTTAATGCACCCATAACCGTGCTTCCAATTCAATGCCATTGTGCTTCATCAGACTTGTTTTCACAACATCCCATAATAAAATAGTTGCTATTCCTCATAGTGGCAAAGACCCAATGCAATGGACCAACTTTGATCCGATGGAACTCATTGCTGAGCTGAAGATGCTAAAGTATCCGGTTGACAGCTGGGAGGAGATGCTGGTCAAAGCAGAGGTGGGCCATGGCTATATGGACCGCCCCTGCCTAAATCCCGCAGACCCTGACTGCCCGTTGTCAGCTCCCAACAAGAACATGACACGGGTGAGTTCAGCAGACCACTAACTGAACGTCGTTTACAATTATTCTGTGTTGGGTGTCTGTTTTTGAAGTCACTGGCTGCAGATAAAGAGGTTCTAAGTAAATCAATGTTGTTTTGCGTCTCGAGCGTGTCTCTGATTTACAGCCTGTCATATTCTTTAGCCTTTTGACGTGGCTCGTGTTCTGACTGGTGGCTGTTATGGGCTTTCCAAAAAGTACATGCACTGGCAGGAGGAGCTCATCGTAGGTGGGACCAAGAAGAACGTCAGCGGCAAACTTCTGAGGTAAGAGACAACTTTGAGATTTAAACGCTGAATGGATTTATCTTGATGGTTATTGCGAAAACTATAGAAGAGAGGGAAAGGAAAAAATTAAGTGTGTCTGTAAGTTTGTCACAATTTGACGATTTTTGGGCACTGCATGGCAGTGGATAAAAAATCACTTTGTCTTTGCCTCTCTCTTATACACTCACATACACACTGTAAGGTTTGTTTTTTGTTTCTTTCTTGGCAGATTGTAATCATTAGTAAACTGCATATTAGTATTCATACCCACACCTTTTACTCCAAGAGCGAAACATTTCTTCCCAGACGTCTTTAGGCTTGAGAGGCGACAGAATTCATCATCCTCATTTTGAAAGAACGTTGTCATACATCCCAAAAATGTTAATACACAACAGTGGTGGTGGCGGAAAATATTCTCTAGTGGCTCTGGAATTGTCCGGTGTGATTTCTAGGAATCGTTTTACTCTGAAAACCGTGGTTTTCTGAAAAGAGAAAGTCTAGGGTTTTTCTTTCGAGAAGTGTTCATTGAACAATAGTAGGCTGACAGTCCACTTGAGGGAGTCTGTACTCTACAGTTGGGGAAGTTTTAGCTCGTCTATGGAGCAAAGTGACAGGCCGCTGGTTTTCAGCATGTAAGTGGTTCATTTTGAGGTTTCCTCATTTTTGAGGTTTTTATCCCCAAGTAGTGACAGACAAGGTCAGGACTGTCTTAGCTGTAGGATTGGCTTCAAACTTAACAAAATACTAGACATTAACCAACTAAATCTTTTCCAAGATTTTTCACATTAAAATAATATTAAAAAAAAAAAAATTCTATTATATTTAATGATATTGCTCAGTTCATGATTCAGAGTAAAGAGTCTTAGGTCAATCTTAGGTTGTACTCTTCTTCACACACTTACTGAAATCTCACGTCTACTCAGCAGCACAACACTTGGTCAGTTTATACCGTATTTTCAGTTCACCTTCACTCGACTTTACTCTTCCTCACAGTGCACAGGCCCTTCAGACCATGTTCCAGCTCATGACCCCAAAGCAGATGTACGAGCACTTGAAGGGCTACGAGGAGGTCTCGCACATCAACTGGAACGAGGACAAAGCAGCTGCCATACTAGAGGCCTGGCAGAGGAAATACTCGGAGGTAAATGCACATCTCATTTGATGGAAAGGATGCTCTGTCGATATCCAGAGTGTGGTCTAGATATTTACAGTGCTTGTTTCTGCTGTAGTATTTGTAGTTATTCATTCTTTCATCAGGTTTTACCTCACTCAAAACTATTTAGGAGGCCCGATTCATTCCTCCAGCCCAACGTTGTGTGTTTCCTGGAACATAACCTCACATACATGCACTCATGTAGTGTGAAGGCATTCATCTTGAGTCATAAGCAATGCATACATTCCAAAGGGGGCTGTGTCTCTTGAGGTTAGGACCCAGCTGTTTAAGTGCAGTCCTTCATAGACTTCATAGACCTTTTTTCCCTTCTTCATACTTTAAACGCTCAGCTTAAGTGTGAACTGGGAAAAACGGGGCACATCTGTAAGGTCAGGAAAGGTTGTGATCGGACACTGTAGAAGTGTGTGCGCTGAACCCTTAACAGGGATTACATGATTGCAGCGGAAATTTTCTTCTGGAGGTATTTCAGTCCTTTGAGGCATCATGAGCTCACTAATGAACAACAGTTTTGCTGCATTTATGTAGCATTTCAAGTTGGATGAATGAATTAAATGTATAACTCATAAACATGAATTAACAAATCAATTATAATAATTGTAGAATTCCCTAATAAATAATTTTTTTATACAATTTAAAATATATGTGGATTTAAAAATGGCCATTATGCAACATTAATAAATGTTTTGTAGTATTATACATTGTTCGTTAATGCATTAACTAATGTTTGTAACTTGAACCTTGTTTGAAAGTGTTAGCGGAATCATTTTAGCGTGCTTTAATAACAGATTTGCTCGTTTAATCTGAGGTGGCAGCATTACAGCACAGCCTGTTTTCGCTAGTGTGGGTGTCCATTGCAAAATCAACCCCTCTTGGTGTGGCGGCCCCAGCGCTTGTGTGTCTGTGTGTGTGTTTTAGCGTGTGTGTGGTATCTGTGTGTGTGTGTGCGTGTTTGACAGGACCGTCTGGAACACATTAACCCGCTCAGCGCACAATCTCTTTCACAGCTGCCGTCCCATTGGTGGCTTGTGTGTGACATCATCTGGTCTCTGTTTTGTCAGCCCTGACCTCCGCTTGGCATAGGGTTTCTTTCTGGTGCGTGTGTGTGCAGGGCTGAACATGTGTGCGTTTGTGGATGGGATTGTGTGTGCTTTTAGGGGGGTGGGGCTGCGATATTCATTTCTTGGATAATTGTGCTGCTGAAACATTTGTGGGACTGTGATTTCCACCTTATTTAATTACTTTCATTGGCCTGAGGGAAACACAAAATAAAGAAAAGATGAGCAGTGGGAAGATTGTAAGAAAGGGTGTAAATGAATTAAAGATAAACAACATTGATATGTGTGTCCTCAGGTCGTCCAGCAGAGTGTGTCAGTAAATTCGTCTCAGAAAGTTCTCACATTCACCACCACCACCTTGGAAGACATCCTCAAGTCCTTCTCTGATGTCAGTGTGATTCGTATCGCCAGTGGCTACCTCCTAATGGTAAACTAACCCCCAAGAGCTTTTGCTTTATCTACACTTCCTCCTTCTTTTTTTGTTCAGGTTTATTCACTATACTGTGCTTTACTCATGCTAAGGACTTATTTGTGAGTCTGTGGAGTGTGGACCATTTCTTAAACATCATGTTAAGGTCCATTCACACCAAAACTGACAAAATAACAGAAAAATATATCTTTTAAATGAAAACGTATTTTCAGGATTAGAAACATCCACACCAAGTTTGAAAAAAAGACAGTGCTTTAAGGGATAGTCAAAAATGAAAACCCTGTGATCTTGTAATTACCCTCAAGTAGTTCCAAAACTGAATGAGTGTCTTTCTTCTGTTTTAAGTAATGTTGCTAACTAAACAGTTGATGGTAGCCATTGATGCAAAACAATTTTAAGAGTAAGTAAATGATGATCATTTTTATTTCTGGGTAAACTATCCCTTAAATCAACATGCGTATTATTTAAAGTGATAATATTAAATACCACTAATTGAACTTAAGCCCTACGTAAGATAGTAAAAACACTCTTAAGTACGTCTTTATAAGTACGACTCGGCTCGGCACGGCTCGTTACGGTACGACACAGCTCACATCTAGCGGGTCTGTTGTGTCTCATGTCGCAAGTTTAGTGACGAAGTAATGACGATCTTCTCCAGCCAATCAGTGTCCAGCAGAGTTTACACGTCACGTTTTGGTAACGGTACGGCTTTCTTGGAACCTCGGCTGAGGTGGTACTAAAAAAAGGACCAGGTACAGTTACCAGTGGAAAACCCCCCAAAAGTGAGCTGTACTGAACCGTACCGTACTGTACTATGCAGTAGAAAAGCGCCATAATTGTATAGGGATCTTTAAGACTGGTCAAAATAATGCAAATAAATGTTGTCCTGCTAATGTGAGTGTGGCGAGTTTGAATGTTCTGTCGCTTTCTCCTCCGTAAGTAAACAAAAAAAGGGAACAAAGATGGACCTAGCCTCAAAATCAGATGTCGAATGATCATTGAATACAATACATAGTGTAAAGTAGTTCGTAGAGATAGAATTTGTCATTTTAAAATAGTTTTTCACAGTAAAAATTCTGACTTGGTGTGTATGGGCCTTTAGTGTTATGTTACATGCAGCTTGCCAGTGCATGCCTGACCCTGCTGTGCCGTGACCGCACTCATGAGAACAGCACTGCGGTAACGTGATAATGTCAGATTAACGCTATAGCTATGTTATCTGTGTGCAGCTTGCCTATGCGTGTCTGACCATGCTGCGGTGGGACTGCGCCAAGTCTCAGGGGGCGGTCGGGCTGGCCGGAGTGCTGCTGGTCACTCTTTCTGTCGCCGCTGGACTGGGACTCTGTTCGCTTTTGGGAATCTCTTTTAACGCCGCTACCACACAGGTACCTCACATACACACACAAGCAAACATGGACAGTGTTGGTAGTGTAGCATCTTTCACGTGCAACATGCTCTTGGTGTGTTTAAAGGTGTTGCCATTCCTGGCCCTTGGAGTAGGGGTGGACGATGTCTTTCTCTTGGCTCACGCTTTCAGCGAGACCGGCCAGAACAAGAGGATTCCATTTGAGGTGTGTTATCTCATCCCGAACATCCTGAAAAGCAGAAAACACTTATAAAAAAACAAGTTTTCTCCCACAGCAAACCCAAAAGTGTCTACGCATCCAAAGATAGTGTAGAGACAAGGCAGTCCGTCCAGAAATGAGGGAGATAACATGAGGGTACGCACTGATATCCCCCATCTTCCTGATAACATGTTATCACTTACATAAAGGAATGTGTGTGTACCTGCCCCGGCCTGTGATGTAACTTTAAAAACACTAGCATGCTTTGATCTGCTGAGGGCCGCTGTATGATGTGTGACTCAAGATGTTTCTTCTAAACAATACAGATGGAAAAAAAAAATTGCCATAGTACTACCATTGTTATGTTTTGATTTTAGATATGAAGTGTTCATTTTTTTAAAAAGATTACTTTTGTGCATACCAAACAATCTATGCAGTCGAAATGCAGTTCGGTTATTTTGTTTAAGTTAAAAAAATTGCTAAAAATACAACCAACTTAACACAATAAATCACAATAAAAACATAATAAAAAACATGATATGACATGAACAGTATTGATCACATCCAAAATAAAAGTTTCAATTACTTAATATATTTTTAACTGTGTATATTTATTATCTATATATAAATAGACACACATACACTATATATTAAAAAAAAAAAATAGTTACACATAAATACATTTATATAGTTATATTCTTATAATTTATTTATATATGAGTGAGTGAGTGAGTGAAGTGACTTGTGGCCAGGTATGGTGACCCATACTTGGAATTTGTGCTCTGCATTTAACC
>JAUCMU010000143.1:13135640-13158000 GCA_032275025.1 Enteromius treurensis
GCTGCGGCGCCCGGGGAGCAGTTGGGGGAACGGTGCCTTGCTCAAGGGTCTCACCTCAGTCGTGGTATCGAGGGTGGCGAGAGCGCTGGTTATTCACTAACCCCACCTACGATCCCTGCCGGACCTGGGGCTCGAACCTGCGACCTTTGGGTTACAAGCCCAACTCCCTATCCATTAGGCCACGACTCTATATATAACATAATTATATTTAATATATAAACGTAACACTTTTCTTAAATATATGCAGGTGTGTTTATTTATATATAATACATAAATATAACGTGTATAATAAATATATACAGTACACAGATATATATATATATATATTATGTAAATTAAAAATATATTTTGGACGTGATTAATCACAATCAATTGTTTGACAGCACTAACATAAATTGCAAATAACATATTTTACATGCCTTTTTAGCTTTAAAATGGTATATGAACAATCAGTCAAATATTTCACAAACCTTAAGTGTTAAATTCTTGCTTTGTCTGAAGATGAAAATAACTAAAAGTAAAGATAACTGAAAACACACTCAGTTCATTCATTAAAGGAGCTGTCTTGTTCAAACCAGTAACTCGGGAGTATTTCTAAACATAGCTTTTCTTAAAAGTTCGGCTTATTTTATACTCATTAATTGAATCCATACTTTTGGGCTTTCTAGTATATGGACGTACTGTGGTATTACCCTCTGATGTCATCACTTACCATGGTCCTGCCAGTTGTTAATCTTGAATGAGTTTCTGTGAAACCTTTTTTAGCTCAGGCAATTGTTAGTTTTACTTGCGAGACTCTAATGGACGACGGGAATCTTATGTGTACGTGATCTGGGCTTTTTTAGTAGATTGTGTATACGTTTCCGTTGATGCATCTGTCAAGGGTATCTTTGTTTAGCTTTGGCGTGCGTTTCCGTGTGGTCGTGTATGCGAGGAGATTTAGATGGCTCTCATGCAGACGGCCGAGTTCAGGCATGTATTTGCTTGTGTTTATGTGAGATTGCACAGCGTGCAGCGACACTTCAGTGTGGAAAGTAAACAGTTCCCGTGTAGGAGGAGAGAGAGCGCAGAGCCCTCCTGTCTTAAAACGCGGCGGCGTGTGTGGTCCTGCACGTCCTCGGATACCAGAAAAAACTTTTCCTCTTTCTTTCCTTCTCGTCTCTACCTCCGTGTCTACAGTTTCTCATGCGCCCTTTGAAACGAGGAGAGAGAGTTTATCCTAACAAGACAGCGAGCCAATCGTGTTTCTGCACTCCGGGCTGCTTTGTTTAAAAGGATATGTCCTGCCTTTGATGGAAAATATTTCTGTGTGAGTGAGGGATAAGGAGAAGGGAGGGAAAGAAATCTCTTTTTTGTGTTTTTCCTCTCTCTAAAAATCCGCATAATAACGGGGCGCGAAAGGAAAGCTTTTCATCAGAAGTTGAGCTCATTAAGTTGTCACGGCAGGTTGTGTGATTACCAGCCCTCTTCGATCAAAACACCAGCGAGCTTAAACCCGAGTTACACCTTCACAAAAGCCAATCACTCTGGCAGTGATTTAATAAAGAGGAATCATTATTGTCAGACTAAATTTGCTGAAGTCTATTAATTAAATGTTTTAATTGTAAATTAAAGAACATCTAGACTTGTACATGGCTCATATTTGATCAGTTAATAACAAAATAAACGTAATTTATATGCATTTAGTATGCATTTGTCATTGATTATCATTGTTTTTGTTCTAATAGGCAACACCTCGACTAATTGATTCTAGGTGTTAAGAATACTTGAAGCAAATACTTGCTGTTAATTTGATGACATCGGAACTTATTTCTGTTTTTCTTCCTCAGGACCGCACTGGTGAATGCCTGAAGAGGACTGGAGCTAGTGTAGCTTTGACTTCCATCAGTAACGTGACAGCATTTTTCATGGCCGCCCTTATTCCAATCCCAGCACTCCGAGCTTTCTCTTTGCAGGTTTGTGTGGTTTTAGTTTGTATTCTTGAACAGGAATGCAGTTCTGATTGCTTTTCTGTAGCACTTGTGTGTTTGTATTACTAATGGACTGAAATTTCCCATGTCCGTACTCACTCTTTCTTTGTTCTGTGTGCGCCTTCATTGACTCCAGATTTCTCCACATGACTTTTATTGATTTCATTCATCAAACCGAGCGTGTGACAGGTTGAGCGAGCTGGCATGGCCCATAACCCCCCCTACGGCGTGTGATTAGTGGTACGGCCCCCTAAGTGTGCAGATTGTGGGCACGTAACTCAATCTGGGAGTGGGGGTGGGTCACACGGGTTGTTGTTCCACACATCTGCGGTTTATTTATGACCGCAAGGCTGTGGAAGTGACATAGGAAAGAGGCTAAGCAGGAGATCTGCCTACAACCTGTTCTTGACTTCTTGAGTCAGGTTAAAGGGACAGCGCGAATGAAAGTTCTGTCATCAAGTCTTTTTCTTCTGTGTTCATAAAATGAATCAAATAAATGATGTGAATGATTTGTTTAAGATTCGCTGCAGAGAATGTAGAGAAATGGAGATTTTCATTCACATGGACCACTTTTGTGACAATAAACACCATGTCCTAACTGAATGCCATGCGATACCATAATACATGATAAAAGGTATCCGGTCCATATTAACTGGAGTTTTTGCGTTAACTAGCAATGGCAACACACAAAATTTCTATTTTAGAAACTATTTCTGTTGCGTCTAGTGTGGACACCAGAATTGCTCTTCGCTGGAATCTTGTTGCGTCATGTGTAGTTAGGACATGGTTTTATGGTGCTTTCACATTTCTTTGGTGTCTTGCGGACTTTTGCTCCAACTTTCCTCAACACACCTGCCTGGAAGTGGAGTATACCTAATAAGAGCTTGATTATCTGCCTCAGGTGTGTTTGATTAGGGTTGGAGCTAAACTCTGCAGGACACCGGCCCTCCAGGACCAAGTTTAATGGACCCTGCTTTATAAGAACATGAGGGTGAATAAATTATGACGAGTTTATTTTTGGGTGAACTGTCCCTTTAAATGGTTTCTGAAATCTGAATACCTATGTTTGAACCTGCTTGAATCAGTTTAAACGCACACAGACTCAGCACTTGGGCTGCTTAACCCTTGAACTTCAGGTGAAGTAACCTCGCTATCGTCCACATAACCTCCACAGCTGCACGGAGGCAGACGCAGATGCCTTGCTCTGTTCAACAAACACGTTCATACAAATCTCAGCTCAAACCCTACACTCAACCTCCCCTTTGGCAGGACCCTTTGATCCTAAAAGCAGAATTGCTTCTTATATCCGCGAGTTTAAACTGTCGTATGGTGTTTGTGTCTGTTCGATGATTGCATATTTTCAGAAGAGCGATGCGCAGGATGAGCCTGCTGACCACACACAAGATGTGTCTCACGCCTAAACGCGCGTGCACGCACACACAACGCTGTAGATCTAGTATTAGGATGTGTGGATTGATGTCTCACACACGTCTGTCAGACACACACACGCTGTTTTTCGCAGCACACTCCAACTGGCACCTGTTCAATGGTGCCTGAAAACACTGATCTTGAAAACCACTGAGAACACATGCACACACACTCACGTTTTAAAAACGTGTCATTTCCTGCTCTAACAGTCTCCGTTTTCAGCTGTAGTGTCCCAATGGGTTTACTTCAAATTGTGTCTAAATATTTTTTTCTGATTGTGTACTTGTTTACTTCAGCTTTTGTCAAATTTTGTTGCTCAGCTTGCCTAATGTTTGGGAAATGCTTCAAAATGACTAAAAAAATGTTATTATATGTTACCTAAAATATCAAAGTCAACTTAAAAGTCAAGAAAATAATCAAAATTGACCATATTTACCAATATATTTGAATGTTTAAACTTAAAAAAAAAAAAAATGAATACTTCAAAAACATTTATAATGTTACATATGTATTCTATTTCTGGGAAATTCTCTTGAAATTGCTATTCGTTAAAGTTTTACATTTTAAAGGGTTGTGTAACAAATCATCATTATTCACGAAGAAAAAATGTATTCAAAAATAGTAAATCGCCATCTTTGATAACATTTATTCTTGTCTAATAACATTTGCAGAATTAAATAGGTTGCGATTATCATTTCATGATGACGCTATTTCTTTGTTTTAATCCTGGTTCAGGTTGTCTCTATTAAGCACTGTTTTTTAGCACCTCCCTTCCTTTCAGTCTTTTTTTCCATTTTTTTGGCAGCGTAAAAGCGAGTGCAGATGTCAGGCCTAACAAATCTCACTGCACATTCTCTCATCTGTTCCCTCTGTTCTTCTCACGTGTTGATAGATTTGAGACTGTGTTGTCTAATGCAGTGACATTAACACATTTTTAAGCGTAGATGAAGTGTCCGAATGTTTTTTGGGAGTTGCTTTGTATACACAGAGCTGCTCTCTGGGTGGTCTGGCAGTCGAACCTCCACCCATAAAAAAATACACCCTATCTAGGGCAGGCATGCTTCGATCTGCCCTCTTCATGTCACTTCTTTACCTAGTTGCTCTTCTCACATTTGTTATTCTGTGAGCTTCAACTGATGGAATCAGGATTTTACGTTTCAGATCACTTGTTTGTTTCTCCGCACTGTCAACAAGCTCTCGGCCCGGTGAAGTCTTTTTAGTAAGCTTGTGATATATCGGCTCTGAAAGAGATCAGAACTTTCCCGAGGTCAAGAGAGCCACATCTAGCTGAAAGTCTTCTCCCCGGTGCTTCATATGGAAGTTTGTGGATCCAATTATGAATTTAAAAGCAATGTGATTTACATTTAGAAATTTAGGTGGCCTTCGCCCAGACTGGATAAGCCCAAATTAAATTTTGTTGTTGTCATTCATCTTTTATGAAGAGGATAATTGTCTAAAATTGAATTTGTTGGGATCATTGTGGTTTTGGCATAGACCCTCTGTGTCGCTGTGTGTAATTATTTTGTGTGAATGTGAATTTTGTGTGCTTAACATCTTCATTTTCTCTCTCAGGCTGCGGTGGTCGTGGTGTTTAACTTCGCTATGGTGCTGCTCATCTTTCCTGCTATCCTCAGCATGGACCTGTACCGCCGAGAGGACCGCCGCTTCGACATTTTCTGCTGCTTTGTCAGGTAGAACACAAGTTTGAAATACTGCCATTTTAAATGAATTTTTAAGGGATGGAAAATTTCTAGTAAATTAAGGAAATTTTTCCAGGATTTTTGGAAACTCCCTCCTCTGCCCCTTTGAAATCGAATTATATTTAGTGCACTCTTAGCCTAACTGTTATTTTTTACAAACCATCAAATGTCCTTATAGGGATGTTTTTGTCCCCTGAAAATAGTAAACAAAAAAGAAACAGTTTCATTCAATTCTTTAATCTTTTTTTAACATTATATATTATCTTTACTTATACTTTTAATCAATTTAATGCATTCCTGCTGTTTAAAATAATGTCTTTTTAAAAAATGACTAACCCAAACAGTAATGTACACCCACAAATGCATGTTACCTGTTCTCTGTGTAAATCTAATTGAATTTCAAAATCGTGAAGACATTTTCAAATTTGTCGGTCAGAAGTATAGCGAAACAAGCACAGACAAACAACTACCATATAACCATCCATCACTTTTTCTCTGAGGTCAGGGTGTGATATGGTTTTGTGATCTTTCCAAACAAATTCATTCAGATTTAATAAATACAACCGCCTGGTATGACAACACAATTAAACATCAACCTGCCCTAACGTCTATACTTTTTGCGCGTATGTGTTCGTGTTGATGTTTATCTCTGTCTGAGGCCCCGGGCCCTCAAATAAGACATGCTGTTGCCTCTCCTGCGTGCTGCAACATTCTTGGTGTCTGATGAGAGAGAGAGAGAGAGAGAGAGAGAAAGCAAGTGGGCTATAGGCACATACTTTACCTTCTTAGTCATGCCCCCAAACTCCTGCAGGAAATTAAACCCGATGCCTTAACTTTCACCATGGTTGAAACGCTTGCTTTCTAGTCACTGACACTCACTCGCCTCTCAGGCTTTAAGCGCTCTCGACTGGAAAGCTGATTGCGGTGGTATTTACATGCATTTGCATGAGCGCTCAAGAGTAACGAGTCGCCACATCTAAAGCTCGTTTACAAGCTCAGTCGCTAACTCTCCATCCATATAGAAAATCATGGAAAAGAGACAGGCTCTGTTAAAAAACCTAGTTAGTAGCCTACATTTGCTAAAGCAGCATACTAATTGTCATTGTCATCAAGTCCAGAAACTTTTCAATTCTTTATCATGCAAAAACATGAGGAGAGTTCCTTGTAAGATCGACCCAAGACTGGTAGATCGATGTGCTTCTTTGATTCTTTCCAGTATGGTAGGATGAATACTTGAGTTGACTAAATAAAATAACTAAAATATGCAGTGCATATGAATACATTAACAGTGACAACAGAATGCATGTTAACTGTTAAAGATCTTCAGCACTTAAGTATCATTTTTCTACACATAGCAAGTAAGTTTTTGTGCTTAGTAAAATGTAGGTGAATTGGGACGCCACACAACTGACTGTGTCACCTGCATTATGGGGTTGAATTCTGTGTTGTCTTAAATTTGTCCTAATGTGGCATCTTAGAAGAAACAGATCTTAAGTTTCCTGAAACATCTTTTGTAGTAAACGTTAGTCTATACATGCCAGCTCTTCTGTATAATTTCCTGTTGTTGTGATATAAATTGATATTGCAGGAAATTCCACACATAATCGACTATTACATGGTGCTTTGTGTTACTCAAATGCACTTTGTCTTTTTCGTGCTTTCCTCCAGTCCTTGCGCTAACCGGGTGATCCAGTTGGAGCCGCAGGCGGCGTACGCTGACTCCTCTGCCGAATCCAGCCGCTACAGCCCTCCGCCCTCCTACAGCAGCCACAGCTTCGCCCAGCACACCCAAATCACCATGCAGTCCACCGTACAGCTGCGTACGGAGTACGACCCCAGAACACAGGCCTACTACACCACGGCCGAGCCCCATTCTCACATCTCCGTTCAACCCTTCGCCGCCAATCCCAACCACAACAACAACAACAACCGTAACAACAGCAGCAGTGCGGGGCCAGGACCGGCTTCTGATACAGCGTCCTGCCAAAGTCCCGACGGCGTGAGCTCCACGCGAGACTTGCTATCTCAATTTGGCGAGTCGAGTTTACGCTGTCTGGAGCCGCCGTGCTCGCGATGGACGTTTGCATCGTTCGCTGAGAAGCACTATGCACCGTTTCTGCTGCAGCCGACAACAAAGGTGAGGGTAAACGTTGTGCACATTTTACGATTGGAAGCAGGATTATAGATGCCAGCGATGAGCTAATATCCTGGCATTGAATGAGCAACAGTGTATCTTGTGTTAGTGTTATTTTGTGAGTCAAGGCCTTCTGAAAACCACAAACACCTCAAACAGGGCAGAGCTTCGTCATAAGACACTAAAACAGCAGTAGTTTCAGAAGTAGCCAAACCCTGACTCATATCTGACTTTTTGTGTGTGTTTTCCTATCAGGTGGTGGTGATTTTTCTCTTCTTGGCACTGCTCGGGGTCAGCCTGTACGGCACCACCCGTGTCCGGGACGGTTTAGAGCTGACTGACATTGTGCCACGAGAGACGGGGGAATACGACTTCATTCGTGCCCAGTTCCGCTACTTTTCCTTTTATAACATGTACGTGGTGACCCAGAAATCTGACTACGCGCAGATCCAGCCTCAGCTCTATGAGCTGCACCAACGCTTCGGCACTGTGAAGTATGTTCTGCGGGAGGAGAACGGCCAGCTTCCACGCATGTGGCTGCATTACTTCAGAGACTGGCTACAAGGTAATACACTCGATCGATGAAGGTCAAACCCAAAGGCCAAACCTTAAAAAAAATGATTTCTATTAATTACTCACCCTCATGTCATTCCAAACCCAGTTTCATAAAAGTTTCATAAAAGGCTTCAAGGTTGAACCACTGGACTGGTCCTTGCTACCTTTCTGGGCCTTGAACGTTTCACTTGCATTGATTATATGTTTAGTATAATCCCTTAACTAACCTGTTAAAGGTCTGGTTATGTTGATTCTAGCTAATTCTGACCTAAAATCTGACCCTTTTGTTTGTTTTCTACATAAGTGTCAATAAATTTTTTGGTTTGAAAAATATAATACTTTTATTAAACAGTTATGCATTAAATTGATCAAAGGTGACAGCTCATACATTTATGTTACAAATAAAGGATGTTCTTACAAACAATACTGAAACAAATGTTTCGTAGTTTCAACAAAAATATCAAGCAGTTGTTTTTGATCATTAGAAAAAAATTGCATTAAATCAGCTTAGTAGAATGATTTATGAAAAGCAAAAATTCAGCTTTGCCATCACAGGAATAAATTACATTTTTAAATACATTAAATTGCTATACTGTATATTTGATTAAACAAAACATAAGAAAGTTCAATAAGTGCCTTTCTGCAAAAACAACTTTTCATTTGCCAATAAACTATTTAATTTTGTCCAAAAACATTTGAGTTTTACAAAATGCTTCATTTTTACAGACCCTTGATTTCCAGACAGTGCCTCGCTTCACTGGAGACAAGTCTTACATCAATTTTACCAACGTCAGATCATCTGTTTCTCACAAACATCAATCACGCTGCTAAACCTCCAAATCTGTAACACATTTAATGTCTTAAGACGGATTATGATCCGAGAGTGAGATTTAAATGGAGAGATTAAAACCAGAGAGTGAAAATGTTGGGTGGGGTGGGGGGTGAGAAAGAAACAGTGTGGGGATAAAAAAATGCAGTTGAGGTGAGAGTGAAAAAAAAACCCCAAGTAGATTAAGAGATACAGGGCATGTCCCTGCAACATCTTTTCCTTGTGGCCTCCTCTACAGTGGCTTCTTTCGGAATGCCGTATCTAATCCCGGGCGGGCCATATTCAGAAGCAAACCTTGTTTTGCCCACTTTCTCTCTCGCAGCTCCTCTTTAGAAAGGCATACCTGTCTCCAAACGGCTTCTGTCCAGACGCAGTTTGGGTGGCATGCACAGACTTGCTTTGTCGGCCAAACAGAACCTCAAACGTCACTGCTGTTTTCCAATGACTTGCTTTTGTTTTATCTTTTCAGCACTTTCATTTGAACCACGTTTTCTTTTCGGTGCCGGGGCAGCATCTCTATGTGTGCTTTCTCTTTGTATATGTATGTGTGTATAGGCTTCAGTAAAGGCTGTTGCAGAGAGGGTGGAGAGAGCTGTCTTTAATATTGTGGTTTGAAATGGCTCGACAAATTGGTCACAGACAGTGAGGCGAGGGAGAGAGAAAGCAATGTGCCCCAGAAACAGAACACTGGCGTTAAGGGGAGAGCGGGTAGAGAAAGGTTGAGTCGAGGAATGACTGAGAGGACCAAGGTTAACCTGGTTTATGCATAACTCATTGAACAAGGTACTCAATATATTGTGTGTCCTGGCAGGTCTTCAGGAGGCGTTCGATAAGGACTGGCAGGCCGGTAGGATCACTCAGGGGAACTACAGGAATGGCTCTGATGATGGCATCCTGGCCTACAAACTCCTGGTGCAGACTGGCCGCAGAGACAAGCCAGTCAACATGAACCTGGTAAGAATCCAAACAGACCTGAGTCCACCTCACTTGAGTAGGATCAGGTATATTTCAATGCAAGTCCAGTTTTCATGGATTGAATCCCCTGATTCTCAGTGAAAGGTGATTGAGCCAGTGTCCTTGATTTGTATAGAAGTAAAATCTCACCTGTATCCACACTATTTTATTATAGACATATATTTTTTTTAATTTTATTTTTACCATAACTAAAAAGTAAAAGTGACCACAATATATTATTTTTATTTTTACTTATTAATATTACATATAATATGTATAATTTTTGTTTTATGTAAGATTTTTTAAATTCATGTAATTTTTATGTCTATTATGAAGTTGTTGATAATAATAACAATAATAATATTGTGTGATAATTCATACATATTTAATTTTTCTTTTAAATGTCCTTTTAAATATATAGTGAAATTTAAGCTGGTGATAATGATAATAATAATCATTATTATTAGTAGTAGTAGTATATGATGCAATATTAATATTAAGGTACTATTAAACAACTGCCATCCCTATCCCATTTTTCTAAATATATTAACACATTAATTTAGCCTGGCCTTTCTGTTTCTGCCAGGTTGACACGAACGACGTGTTTATGTGAATCTTCGATGACGGAGGGGAGCTTGGGTAGATATGCGTTTAGCATCAGTGTCAGGATTTATAAGCACGCTTAGGAACCACACCTGGCTTCTGAATGTCCGTCTGTGTCTGTCCTCATTCTCTCTCTCTCTTTTTCTCGCTCTGATTGCTTTACCAAGCTCAGGAATTTAAAGCTCTCGATGGGGCCGCAACTTGCCTCTGAAAAAGCAATTAAGTCTTCATTTAAACCATTTGTTCCACTTTCTTGCTGCAGGCCTAAAGCTCGGCCTGTACAACCTTTTCAGCACTCCTTCAGAGGGGCCTTGTCAAGAATAAACCCTTGCACACACACACACACACAAAGTCACACCGGCAAAAAATATAACAGGTTAACACATTAACAGTTTCCAGTTGCTACCCAGCATGAAATGTCAGGCAAGAGGAGAGCAAAAATATGAAAAATACAAAGCATACCACATGCCAGAGGGGCTGGAGGGTGGGGAGGAGTGTGTGTGTGTGTGTGTTTGAGAGTGTGTCGTCTTGTCGGGTAATTGGCAATGCACACATAAGGCCAGAAATGATTTGCATTTTTGTTGTTTTCAAATGGTCATTATTGTGCTGAACCATTGCCAGCTGAGTGGGAAAGAAAAGCCAGCCGATCTGTGTTGGTGTGCGGCCCTGTGATGTCATTTCCTCTGCCTGTGAGGGAAGAGGGGCGGCAGTGGGCCAGGAGGCCGCCAGCTTCGCACTGTGTGCTTCCCGTGACAGCTTGAAGACATACAGTTGTTGCGCATCCTGCTGCTTAATGCAATCCAGATCTTTGGAATCCAAGTCTGCTTTTTTCTCTCCCGCCTCTCGCTTATTCCCTTCTCTTGGAACTGCTGCCATGTCCCCTTTCAGTGGATAGAGAGGCGGGAATCACAAGCTGCCTCCCTCATTCTGGTCACCATAAAAGTCATAGTACTTATTCCTTGAGGACTTGCGTTTTTTCCCCTCATCTTATAATAAAATTATTATTTATTATTATTGAAATATATTACATAGAAAATGAGAACAGTTTTTAATTTTGCTTTTAGTTCCTTGTTAAATTAAAAACGAATACAATTCAATCAGTGTCTTTTTTTCTATCATTTTTTCCTATAAATATTTGAATAGTTGTATCTGTTTTTAATTTTTATTAATCAATTTTAGTTTTTTTGTCCGTACCTAATACATTTTTTATTAGAATGTTTTAATTGACTTCAGTAGTTTAACATCTCCTAATTTTCTCATCTATTCATTATTACATTGAAAGAAATATTTTTTTCCCTCACCTATGTAATGATTTGTTTTTTAATTGAAAATCAGTATAGTTTATCATCTCACTATATATATATTTAAAGTGTTGAGTGTGATTTTGAAGTCATTGTACTATCAAAAACCCTATTTTTCCTTCACGGCAGGAGCCGTCTGTGGCGCCGGGCATTGTGGGTATCTATAGGGGTCAGGAGAAGCAAGTGTTTGTAACATTTGTACAGATGTTGTGTTATTTTTATAGCTCTCCTCCATTTGCTGGGTGGCATTTCCTCCAGTGTTAACAGCAAGGTTAACTGCACACAGACGCGCTCAGGGACTCTGGCCAATTTTTTTATTGTTACACTAACTCAAGCAATTTTTCTCTCACTCACTCTCATTTCTACCACACACCCTGACCCTCCCCCAAACACACACACACACTAATGCACACTGACCCCCAGCTACTGGCTGGGAGACTGTAGATTTATTTTCTCGAGAAGCATGTATGGCACTGAGTGTGATGCCATAATGACTTTGCCTTCACAGGAGGTAGCTAGCTAAGGGCCAGGTGAGAAGTAAAGCATTTAGAGATTCCAGCAGCGCTGCTGGGCATTCACAATACTCGCTTGTATAGTACAAACATTGATGTGCTTATTCAGGAACTTAATGTTAGCAAGCAAACCGTGTTGTTTGAGCAGTTTCTAATTTAAATTTTCTTTTTATCACCAGCTAACTAGACAGCGTTTGGTGAGCGACCAAGGAATCATCAACCCAAATGCCTTTTACATTTATTTAACCGCCTGGGTGAGCAACGACCCAGTGGCCTACGCTGCATCCCAGGCCAGCATCCGCCCGCACCCTCCCGAGTGGCTCCATGATAGGACAGACTCCATTCCTGTCAGCAGACTCACCAGTGAGTACTTTCTGGTTCATTTATCACCAAGTTCTCAATACGCTACATTTTTTTGATCTTATCCTGTTGTCTTTAGCTCCTGTGTATTGTGTGCACATCAGTTTCATCCCAAATGTCAGCAGAAGACATTCAATGGTTTGGTTATGCTTAGTTTGCATTGGTGGTCTGAAAACAAAACATCCTAAAGCTGTGAATAAACTTGCTTTAATTTCAGAAACTTTCTTATATTTACGCCTAAAAAAAATGAAATTATGAAGTCAACATGTCAACATTTACATAGCATTTTACCTCTGTAATTTTACATATTTCGGAGTAAAACTGTATATTAAATAATAAAATATAGTAGAAATTGATCTTATTTTTTGAGATCCAATTCTCGCTATTAAGAAACCATTTACTATGGCTGTTCCCCTAATAAACTCCTAATTTGCTGCTTATTGATAGTGATAAAATGTAGGTGTTCAGTCGGATTAGGGATGTAGAATATGGTCAATACAGAATGTGTGCTAATTAACTGCCAATATGTAAAAATAAGTTAATAGTGAGATTCGGTCCCTATACTAAAGTGTTACCTATTTTACCAAGTAAGAGGATTTTAGTTTAATTTAGATTATTTGTTTGTTCTATTTTATTTTAATGCATTAAATAATTACTTTATATTTATATTTTTATTTATTTATTTTATATAGTTTTTTTAATTGTTGTTTACACATATTTTTATATTATTTATATAATATAATTAATCTTTTGACAGCATTAAAATAAATAAAAAATATAAAATAAAAAAGTAATTAATTCGGCAATGTTTAAAATAAACAAATAAATGTATCTATGATTGAATGTAAAAGACTATTAGTATTCTGTTAATATTCTTGAGTCGCTTGACTGATATTAGTCAGCAGAGCTTCTCTAAAACGGAATGACTCGTGTGTCATTTACTAAGTTGAGACAGTTTATTCTATTTGTAGTTGTATTTTTTAAGTCAACAGCAACACTGAGCTGTGTGAGCTTGTGTACACTGTGTGTGTGTGTGTGCGGTACACAGTGGGCGCTCGGGAGAAATGTGACTGGATAACAAGCTGAAACGGCCTCTCCGACTCTGCAGGCTGGCAGACATCCAACTCCCGTCCTGATGGAAATTTATAGTGGAGATTATAACGGGGCAAAAGCATGTTTAGCAAGTGGTCCTGCCTGACCCCTTCAGGCACTGGAACACACACTCAGATATTCCCTCCCTTCCACCCACACGCCCTTCACAGACGCTCTTACACACACCTCCGGAGCGCTAGTCATTCTGGGTCACATTCTTCTGATTTTATTTGTGGTTTTAAGACTGCCGCTTATCCAAGTCCAGTAGCCGGAGTGATGAGTCATTCCAGACCTGCTGCTGAAAGCCCTGCAGTGCACACAAGCTTTGATGACAGGTGATAACTGTCAGCATGAATTTGGCAATGCTCAAATGTTTGATGGTCGCCCGTGTGTGTTCGTTCACGAGAAGCGCAGGGGGATTTTTGACAGCATAATTACAGCAGATCACAGTCAGGATTGACACTCGGCTGCATGTCGAGATTTAATAGCTGGTAATTTAGCCCCCCTTCCTTCCTGGGGCGGTAAAGAAATCGACATATTTAATAAGCGCAGTCTGTCACCTTTAGAACGCTGATGTCCTTTATGACTTGCTAAGAGTTTGAGATAATGCACTGTAAAATAAATAGATGCGATTTAAATTGAATTTAGATTAAAGATGCAGTGGTAAAACGTAGCATGCAACCAGTGTGTTATAAAAATACAAAACTGATCATATTCATTTAATAGGTAGGTTTATTGAGTTTAAATCTATTACTGAATATAATACGCTGAAATTCCAGCACTTACAGCTAAAGCAACATTTTTTACAATAATATTCACAGATGTTTTAAGGATGTGGCTTGTTGTAAAAGTGAAACTTACATTACAGCTAATTTAAATTCTATGCCATCTATGCATTTATCATCTGCAGTTCCTGCCGCTGAGCCCATCGAATATGCACAGTTTCCCTTCTACCTCAACGGGCTTCGCGAGACGCCACAGTTCGTGGAGGCCATCGAGAGCGTCCGCTCCATCTGCAGCAACTACAGCCGGCAGCGCCTGCCCAGCTACCCCAACGGCTACCCCTTCCTCTTCTGGGAGCAGTATGTAGGCTTGCGCCACTGGCTTCTGCTGTCCATCAGCGTCGTGCTGGCCTGCACCTTCCTGGTGTGCGCCGTCTTCCTGCTCAACCCCTGGACCGCCGGAATCATAGTGAGTTTCTCCTTAAGATGTGTCAGGGTTTGTGTACACACACATTCATCACAGACCTGGCTTTATCTGTAAATGTACATTCAAGGCCTGTACAAACCAAAAATATTTGGCATGAAACAGAACATTTCTGTCAAATCCTTTATGCTCTTAAATATCCAATGCAATTATCTGTTTTTTTCTAAATATTGAAATCAGAGTAAGTGTAAGTAGTTTTGGCATAAAAATAATACAAATATTTGCAGATATTATGGCATTTATATGCATTTGTAAAAAAGGAATTGCGACTGTAATTATTGCAAGTGCAGCTATTTCTCATAACAACACTTTAACATGTGCGTGTATTTCATATTTTACAGATGCACTTATTTTTAAGATTTGCACCATTGTAACTCGAAATTGCACATATTTCTCTGTCATTTTTTTCCTTTATATCTTTATCATAGAATTTTCGGCAATAACCTTTTTGTTTACTCTGAGGTGGGAACAAGCTTACTAATTGAGAACTAATTAAAAGCGTACCATTTGGAGCAAGACAGGGGAGGCCAGGCAGGAATAGCTCAAGAGAAGCTGTGTTTTTACAGGCCTGCGCTTTGTGTTTATCTTATACTGTGAGAGCCAGTTTGTTTAGTCTACGTGAGGCTTTTTGAGACATTTCTTTAAAATAAATGGGGAAATGAAGGGTTACCACAGCAACTATATCACTCCATATATAAAACAGACCCGCTGTTCCTGCTGAAATGTGTGTGTATGTATCATTTATATCATTCGTGAGGCCTAACGTTCTTTCCCACACTGTGTCTCCCCTTTTCGATGGTCTCTGTTTTATTAGGGGCCGTGTTTAAGCTATCTGACTGATCTATCTCTGTCTGACAGGACAGCGGTTTCGTCCTTTTGCTTTACTGGACACTTGAAAGGAAAAGTTACAGCCCTGCTTCAGCTTTTACCATTGTGCTTTTGTCCCAGACCACCAGCAGCCCCCTTAAACTCCATACGTCCCCACTTCCGCCGTGCTCAAACCTCCCAGCCCCCAAAATCCCCTCCGTTGGTCCTCTTTCTGTCCTCTTCATCCCTCTTCAAAGGCAGCTGGGCCCCCAGTAACCCAAGACTCATCAGCTGATTATGGCATTTACTTAACCAGCTCGTAGCTTGAGTTCAGCTCCATATGAAAGCGTTGCATACGGACCCTTCTGAGGAGGAGATATTTTCCCACATTCCAGCGCTTTATCTTAGCTAACCCATCTAACCCGAGCCTTTTTTTTTACTTTAATCTACGAAAAGTACAGCTCCTCGTGTTTTAGGAAAGAACTGAGTTGATGGATTTACGTTTGCCGGTCCTCTCTCGCAGGTCTTGGTGCTGTCTTTGATGACGGTGGAGCTGTTTGGTATGATGGGATTGATCGGCATCAAGCTCAGCGCTGTCCCTGTCGTCATCCTCATCGCTTCCGTCGGCATTGGTGTGGAGTTCACCGTCCACGTGGCACTGGTGAGTTCATGTGCTAGTCACAATTGCGACTTTTTCTCCTAATCGCACCCTTTTTTATTGTACGGTTGTGATTATTAATAGTTCATTGGTTGTGATTATTGGTCTGAGTGATTCATATTGATCCTATTTGTCGGGTTTTCCCTCACAGGCGTTCCTCACAGCCATCGGAGACAGGAACAAGAGAGCCATTCTAGCACTTGAGCACATGTTCGCCCCGGTGCTGGATGGAGCATTTTCCACTCTGCTAGGAGTCTTGATGCTGGCGGGGTCAGAGTTCGACTTCATTGTCAGGTAAGGACAGCACACTTGTTTTTTGCATCACTTTCTACTGCAGAGATTGTGGTGCATTGTATTGTTATTCTAAGTTTGTTGTTGTTGTTTGTTGTTTGTTGTTGTGCATTTTTCTTTTTATTGAAAGTTCTTGTAACTTTGAGTCTTCAAAAAGTTCTATGAACAAGTTTGTTCATGTGCATCAAGGAATCATGTCTATGTATGTGATGTGCTTTATTTATGTGCTTTGATCAATATTTATGTGTAAATAACAGCCTTCATCATATCATCATATAAATGTAGATTTCTTGTAGATTTCTTGTTCATATGGATTTCTTTATGAACTTTTTGAAGCATCAACGTTTTGGTAGAATAGACTTTCATTGGAGGCACAGGTTTTATCTATCTATCTATCTACATACATATACATTATATATATATATATATATATTTTAGGGATGCGACGGTACAGTGAGCCCACGGTTCGGTTTTTATCACGGTTTTCTGGCCACGGTAACGGTTCTGTTTCGATACATCAATATTACTGTACAGTACTGTATATGAGCTCTAACACAGCGGGAGGTCATTTGCTCTTTCTATTTCAAGTGATCAAGGTACAGAGACAATATTAAATGTAAAAAAGGTACAGGTTAAGTCAAAAAACCACATTTATTTTTAAAAAAAGAACACGTTTTTTGCCCTCTTGCAGTATAAAGTGAAATATAAACATTATTCAGATAGATATTGACAGCAACAAGAAAATACTTAAGTTTTCTAAATACACCATCAGAACAAACAACAATAACAAAATGTATCACTAAGTGGTGGCGCTTACTCGCGTCGTAAAGTTCTGGAAATATTTTGCTGCTGAAATGTTAACCTATGCAGCCTGAGCTGGAAGCAGAATTGATTCGTTCGTCTTTGGGTTTTCGTTCATCACGTGACAGCCCCATAAGCTTAACCTAATGCAGCCTGAGCAGTGCGCGACTGAACGAATCACTCCCACGAGACAACTCGTTCTTCCCGAGTCACATTAAAGATTCGTTCAAGAATGACCCATCACTAGTCTTGAGAAGTTCTGACCATCGCCTGATTGTCCATGCGCTTAATACACAGAACATGCTCATTTTAATTCAAAGTTTAATGCCTCAAATAGGTTACCGAAACATCGCAGTTCACGTGGGTGTGCCGAACCGATAAGGGCAAACCGAACGCTTCGATAAAGAACCCGAAAACCGTTGCATCCCTAGTTTACGCTAATTTTTATTTGGTGGTAAAGATGTAGTGTTTTGCAAAAAGCTGTGCATGACGAGGTTAGAAGTCATATAGCAAGTTATCAGATGATAAATTTAAGTGACTTAAAAAAATTTAAAAAAACGCAAGTGTTAAGCATTACGATGTGCATAATGTGAAATGTTTTGCTTCTTATTTAATGAAAACGCAAGTTTCTTCGCAACCCAGACGTTTGTTAATGTAAAATATTGGGCTTTACGCTCAAATGTATGTTATGTCAGTATTTCCGCTTAACCGTCTGCAAAGTAGACAATCTAAATGATATCTCCTAAAAGAAATCTTTTTCGTTTGCAACAAAACGTCAGTGTTTAAAGTATAATCACTATGTCAGTATTTTCACTATATGGACAAGAGTGTGGCCTGTGACGAGAAATTCGTAAGTTCGTAAGCTTGAACGAGACGTCATTGTTTTATGTTATTAATGTGTCAATATTGCCCCTACATACATTTTCGTGCATCCCAAATTATGTTTTGCTTAAACATCCGTGTTTTTGTAGTATATCAAAGTTCGTAATATCAGTGTTTTTTTTTTTGTTTTTTTTACGTTAACGTCTGTGTTTATTGTTTAACTAAAATGTTTATTATATATACCTTCACCTTATTGTCCACAAAGTTGGCCCATCTGATGTTTCTGAAAACAATTTCTCGATTTGTTATTCTTTTTACTTTAAAAACATCAGTGTTTTTAATACAATTAAAATTCGTAATATCAGTATTTTCGTCTCAAATGTTGCTTATTTGAACGAACGTCGATGTTCATTGTTTTAACCAATGTGTCTATTGTCAGTATTTTAGCCTCGTCGTCCGCAGAGATGCCCGCTTGCTCGTTTCCTAACAAAAGCGTAAGTTTTCTTGCGTATTGAAAGTTTGTTCGCTTAAAACATTTAATCAATATATCAGTCACATAATCGAAAAACATTCAGCAGTATTTGCACCGTATGATCCTGCAGCATGGATCATTTGATTGGCGAATCCAAGAAGCGCAAGTTTCGTGAACATCCCGAAAGTTCGTTTACTCAAACAAAACATCATTTTTTTGTTATTTTTTTTTTATAGAATTACCCATTTCTTGAGAGTGCGTTCTCTCTTTCTTTGATCTCGTCCTTGTTTTGACCCCTTTCTAAACTAGCTCTGGTTCTCACCGTTCTCTTATCAGCCGTAGAGGAGTGTGGGAAGCTTGTATTGACACATCTGCCATGCGGTCACACTTCCACAAAGTAGTGGAACAAGTATAATCATCATCTTGATCTTATCTCAAACAATGTTTTTTTCAGCTCACTTGATCCTCGTGTTTGAAATCGCACAGAGAAGGTTTAGTAAACTTGTTTGCTCAAGGACAAGAACCGAAGTGTTCAGAAAAAATTCGATTGGGGAGATCGTTTGACGTGGGAAGTGTCAGTATCACTACTCAGCTCTCAGGCTGTTGTTTTCTTCCGCATGGGATCACTCTGCGCTCCATGCTGCAAATTCGCTTGATCCTAGAGCCACGATGTTTAAAGTAGCATCATCTTCATCTGCCCTGCCTCCTGTCCTTAGTATCGCTGTGCGTGACTTAGGTGCAATAGACCTGCTAAACCATCACTGATTTATGTGACCAAAAATTAATAGGAAGAATGATAATTGCATCTTTTACAATATAAAATTATATATATATATATATATATATATATATATAAATGGCATCACAATTTTGTATATTCAAAAAATACAGATTAAGAAAAAATAGGCATTTTAACTGATATATACCGATAGTTTCAAAGTTTTTAAAGTTTTTGTATTAAATTTTAATACATTTACATAATACAAATTTTAATTTCCTGAGGCCCTCAGGGTGGTTTAGCAATGCTCTCATTCACCTGTAGTCAACTTAGTGTGCATGTCATGTTGCATAAATTACGCCTCTATATATATATATCACTGTACACGATTTGAAGCTCTCAATTGAAAATGCTTTGTAATGTCTTTTCCTTCTGTCATATCTTGCTGCATGAGATCAATGCATGTTCATTTTCCTGTCCATGACATCATTCGCTTTTAACGGCCAATTAAAAAGGTCTATCATGTGTCATCGGTGGTAGTGGTCTGTTGGTGTCCGGTCAGCTTTGTGTGCGTGCGTGTGCGTGCGTGCAAGTTCGGTGGATGGTTGCGTGGTAGTTTGGTGTAAATCTCTTTTTGTGTTTTTGTTTTTTGTTTTTGTTTTTGTAATCCATTCCTCTCTTACAGGAACCGAGCGAAATAAGGTAAGATCTGTCTGAAAATGTGGCGATTCTTACTTGCCATTTTGCAATCACAAATGAAGGTCACTGAATAATTTGACAGAAAATGCATGCACTTGTACACACTCAAGACCGATCTACACACTTTTAACCTTTTCGCTGTGCTGAAAACCCTTTAATTTGTTGTCCTCGTTCAAAAATGGCTGGCCTTTTAAAAACTGCTTGTCAATTTCTCATTATGCTGTATTGAGATTTAGATTGAATCCAATATTTGGAAATAACTTAGCTTGACAAAATGTCTGTGCAGTGTTTAGTAGGCCAATCATTTTTTTTTAACCAAAAAGTACAAAAATGATTTTTTCGTTATGTACTGTGTGAACAGTTCGATTAACTTTTTAACTAGCACTTTTGGCAAAAATGGTCAAAATAACCAGAACACAACACAAGGGTTAATTAGATTTCCTTTAATGTTCAATCTCTTGTTAGCAGATATTAAGAAAATTGATTTCGGTGTTGTTATCAATTCACAAAAAAATCAAAAATTTTGAATGATCTTCCATTGTTTGGCCAAACAGGCGCTCACTTTATTGGTTGATTCAACATCAAATGGATTGGTGCCGCTACTGGCACAGAAATGACACACTAAAAGGAATAGTTCACCCAAAAATGAAAACTCTATCATTATTTACTAATTCTCGACCAGTTCTAAACCTGTATGAATCTCTTTGTTCTGCAGAACACAATCTGTCTATCTATCTATCATTTTAGTAAATTTAAACTGAATTTCTAAAGCAAAGCACTGTACCGATCAGTTCAGACCGCAGCTTGACCACAGTGATTCACACCATTGTGCAATCCCCAATTTGAGACAAATGGCTCTTAACGTGGCGTGTTCCTGTTTTTCCGGCCCAGTTTGGGAATGAAGCCCAGCAGTTGGAGTGGGCAAAGCGGGAAAGCGAGAGAGCAGAACGAGAGCGGCTGAAGAGACTCCGCCAGCAGGAGCAGGAAGACCTGGAACTGGCCATCGCTCTCAGCAAAGCCGAGATGTCCAACGCCTGACCGCCTAACCCCCCCCCCACCCCCACCCCCACCCCCCCTCTGATCCACCCCTCTGTACACTACAGCGACGATTGTGTGCGTGCGTGACGGACCAAGATAAAACACATGCAAGACCGTTAAACCTCTGTCCTTTTGTGTTCATGTACAGGAGGGCGGCCTATGGTTTGTGAATCAGCTAATCACTTCACATGCACTGCATTAACCTCTCAGATGGACTATATAGTTTATTTAAATTGTATTTGTGTGTGTAAATGTGCAGAGCCATGGACATTGGAAGACCGTTATCGGTCTCTGCAGATCATTATCTCCACTGGTTGGGAAGAAAAGGGACTGAGAAAGCGCTAAGAAAGTTGCGTTCAGATCCCAGTTAGGGTCGAACCAGAAACTTGAATGACCGAGGCTACACTCCCTCCCTTGAGCCCTTGAGCAAGCCATTTAATTCCAGTTTTCTTCCTAAAGTCAATCGCTGTGAGCGTACTGTAAGTGGATTTGGATAAAGAGCATCTGCTAAATAATAACTTTTACTGGCTCTGGCTGTAGTCAGTATGGTACACACTGGAATTACAGCAGCGCCTGCAGACTGAACGTCTGTAGCGAGCTCTTGATGTGATGTAAAAGCTGAACGAACAGCAGTGTGGTTCTGGAAGTGTGTTTTAAAGAGCTGTTTGATTCAGAAGTGAACTTGTTTTTTTTGTTGTTTTATTATTTCAAAGTACTGTTCAGAGAAGAAGGTTAAGCGAAGCTTCTACAACTGCACTGATTTATTTAGTTTTTAGGTTTTTTTCCCATGTTAAAAAGTTTTCGCTCGTTGACACCCCTTGCAGGACTCAACAGTAAGGATTTTTTTTCTGATCCGATTTTATTTGCAAGAAATATTCTCATTATTTTGATTGTTCCATCTATCGTTTTTATTTGTTTCTTTTATCTCTCTTACGTTCTATATTGTTTGTCCATTCGTTTGTTCATTCAATAACATTTGTTATTTTTATTGTTAATTTTGTCACTTTTTTTATTGTTTTTTATATCGCTTGTTTCTACCCTTAATTAATTTGTTTGTTCTCTCAATCTGTCTATTGTCCTACAAATCTTGTACGTCAGTCTTGTACAAATATTGAGATTTTTCAGTGGCCTCAAATAAGGGCTGGGCGATATATTCATCGATATATTCATGCGTATCTCTAGCCTGGCTTCCACGACTTTAAAGCTCATAGGAGCTTAGTCTGGCCAAGCTACCTTACTGCTTCACCTGCGTCCATCAGATGCCTCTGTATACTACTGGACGTATCTACAACCAATCAGAGCACTCATTCCGATGATGTATGCATAGCGACGGAACCTGAAGCCACCGTAACCAATTGAAGCTAGCTTCATTAAAGCAGTAGGAAAATGTCTTTACTTACTTTAATTACT
>JAUCMU010000143.1:13163229-13173684 GCA_032275025.1 Enteromius treurensis
ATCTTATTGTTGGTCAAAAAGCAATTAGTAAATAGTAGTGCTCTGCAGCCATCTAGTGGTAGAAATAATATTTTTTTCCTTTTAAAACTTAATCTTTCAAAAAATGGACAAAAATTTTACACAAAACCATGTCAAATTAGCCATGCTATCCCCATGAATTAAAATTTAAATTGTGGGTAATTTATAAAGTGAATTTTACATAAAAAGCTGTTTTTGCATATAAACCTTTTTTTTTTAATATATTTATTTAATAATTTATATAAATTTAAAAAATAGCACAAATCCTACGAAAACTGCAGAAATGTGGAGTAAAAACATTAATAAACAGGAAAATTGCATTTCTTTTTTTTTTTACTATTATTTTGTTAAAAATTTGGAGTTTTGTTGCCTGGGGTCAAAATTACCCCAAAGATTTTTGTATTTTTTTACACCAAGATAAAATCATGCTATCAATCTACTGTTTTTTTTTTTTTGTAGATCTAGAAAGTGTTTACAGTTTTACCGAGTCTCATGTCCCTAGGACAAAGAGAACATTTTTTAAATTTTTAGTGAACGTCGTTCGGGGTCAGAATGACCCCAAGGACCATATAAGGGCTAAGGGTTGTACACATTTGCAAATGCTTTTATATGTTCTAAATCACATAATTGGTAGAAACATATTGTGTCAGTTAACCAATTTCATCAATTCTAAATTAATAGCAATGTTTTTCACATGTCTTGGTGCAATACTTTGTAGAGTGCAATTTAACATAATTGCCTCTAGGAGTCGCCAAAGGAAATTAAAAAAAAAAACAATAAGATAAAGAAATAGATAAGAAATAAGATTCTCTGGTCTGATGAGATCAAGATAGAACGTTTTGGCCTTAATTCTAAGCTGTATGTGTGGAGAATGGGTGTGGGGTTTTGGTTCCTTGCCGCTGTTGCCTCTGGCTTGCTTAGTTGGGGACACCTGATTTCTAGTGATTATCATCATTTTGATTACAGAGACCATCTCTGCATTTGATAAATAGTTTAATCTCATCATTATACATTACCATCACTCTGTTCTCATACTTGATAATGTTCAGTGCTTTGCTACAATCTGTACTGTTAAAAGCGCTATATAAATAAAAGTGATTGATTTATTGATATATACATATATTTATGCAACCATTCAAAAGTTTGGGGTCAGTAATATTTTTGCTGTTTACTACCAATTACTATTTTAGGCTGCTAAAAATTCAGCTTTGCCATCACAGGAATATATATTATTTAAAAACAGAATTATTTTCAATAGTATTTTTCACAATATTAATGTTTTACTGTATTTCTGAGCATAAGAGACTTGCCCAAACTTGAGTTGACAGTCCTAATAAAATCGATCGCTAATAATACCTTTTATCTGATTCAGTTACGTGGATTTAATCTGTTATTATTCGTTCAACTACTATTGACCCCGTTTCTTAACTACTTTGTGTTCGCAGTGGTTGAATGTTGAAGCTCAAACAGCCAAAGATGGGACATCAGTCTGCCAGCGTGGCAGAAACACGGTGCTGCATAGCGGGGACACTTTGACCAGCGGCGCCTTTTCGGTGCTTGACTCTGTTACTGTATAACCCTGGTGTATTATTGTTAGATATTTCTATAAGTATTTATATGTACACAAATGTAAATAATGACCGAGAGTAGCTATAATTTGACCGGGCCGTCAGACTTGTGTGTTCCAAGTGCCCACCCATCATTTGTGTGTGTATCTGTGCCATAAGGAAACTACATTGTTGACAAACATTTCAGCATACGGTCGTTGCTGCTTATGATATTGTTGTAATGTTTGTACAATGCTATGCAATTATGTTCTCTAATTTTATAGAACCGTGCGTGTGCGAGTTTAGAGACTTGTTGTCGTGTGTGTGTGTGTGTGTAATTATATAATTTCGGTTCATGTCAGACCCCCCTCAGATGCATATTAACTAACAAGAACAAACTCTAAGTGACCTAACATAATATGTTTAATGATTTTGTGGCAGTTAAATGGATTTCCATTGCACTTACAGTACACTTCTGTTCAAAACACCAGTACAAAACTGCACAGATCCTTTCACTTTCAGAGGACACATTCAGGGAAATATTTCTTCAGACATATGCTAGACATTTAAAATCCACATTAATGTCCAGTTGTTTGTCGACGAGCATCAGATGATTATGTGTGCGTGCGGATGTTTGCGTTTTGTGTATATTGAAGCGCTAGAGTTTATGCTTTTTTAATGTTCATTTGCTTATCACAAACCTGTGGTAGTTGGGAAAAAACAAATACTGTTTAACAATGAAACACGCTATGCGTGAGATTTTAGCTGCGTAGAAATGAAGAAGAAAACGAGTGATTGTTGGATGACTGTGCCTCTGTTTTTCTGTCCTCTGTACTGGAACTCTCTCTGGTCTGTACCTACATACTCCAGTTATTTACTGTAAATCGGCCATTTGTGGCGCCCTTAATTTGCTCATGACTCCCACTTTGCATTACTAAAGTAATGCAACATGACGGTAATTTCGGGTTTCTCTTGTAGCTTTTTTTTTCTTCTTTTTTTACATTTATGGCATTATTTCCTGTCGATCAATCGTGGTTTAAGCTAAAACATTACTGTTGTAAGTTGCAACAATATTCAATTTTTTTTTTTTTTTATTCATTTGTTTCGATAAGCTAAGCTAATGAGCATTCTCAAGATGTGCGTCGCACAATGGCCGATTGCGACGATGGTTTTTGTCGATGCGTCGGCCTCCTCAATGACAAAACCGCAACTACTGGCCCTAATTAAGCAAGAGCTGTTCTCTGCGCTGACCTCACCTCATAAAAATCCACAACCTAATGCCGTGACACTAATTGAAAGTTCCCCCTCAACTGCCAAATGGTGCATGCGAGTTCTTTAAGGGTCAAGGGTCGTGGAGCCCCCACTTCTCCATGGCTCTGAAGCTGAAGCGTGTGTATCTTTAAGAGTGTGTTTGTGTGTTGGCTGTGACCCCCCCCTCGTCCAGATTGACTTCCTGTCAAACATAAGTTTGTTCCTGACAAAGACTTTGAGAGCTGTTCTGTGTTGTTTGTTGTGTTTGTGCTCTCCTACATGTCACATTGGCAGAAATGGGAGAAAATCATGGCTGGCAACTATTGTAATGTTTATATATATAAACATATATATATAAATATAAAAAAAAAATATATATATATATATATATATATTCTATTATTTTTTTACATTTGTTTTGCAATATTTATATTTTTGTATAATAAGATGTTGTTGTTTTTTAAATAATGGTCATAATGCCAGTTCTTAACAATGCAGGGATTTTTACGTCTGTCGGAAAACACTATTATTACAGTTTCTTTATGACATTAATGGATTTTGATCTGTATAAAGTGCTTACTAATGTTAAATAGGAAAAAAAAGAGTATATAACAGTTACCTTACAGATTCACCATAGCTCTTAGAGGATGTTAAAAGGAAAATAATCAATGTTTTTTTTTGTTTTGTTTATACAGACTGCCATTTTGTTCTTTGTTTTGGTGTGGATGTGTGTCGTTTTCAGTTACAAAGATAAATGTATGCCATATAATTTATTTATATGAAAATTTATTTTTGTAGTGTACATAGTAGTTGTCAAGTTATTTGACAGAAGTATATTTTTAAAGAGTTTATATGTAATGCTACCATTGTTTGTGAGAACATAACTGAGAAGACATTAAGATGCACACTTTCATTGCTAGCTTGTTCACGGACAACTAAAGTTCCCCTGTTACAGTGTTACACAGACGAGAGGGAGTCTGTTTTGGGTTTTGTGAAAAGCTAGCCATGAAAGTAGAACAAATGTACTAGCTCTCTAAATAATAATGTTCAAACACTGATAGAATTCTAACAAATAAAAATATTATAACTTATTTGTCTCTTTGCTACACATTTAATAAATGATTCCTCAAACTGTAGCTACCCGTGACTATTTCTTCAGCGTAACCTTACGACCTCAACCGTTGCGTCAAACTTTAGTATTTTCGTCACCTAGCGCCCAGTCATTAGGAATTTCCTCACATACGGGCTTTAAACTAACATACCTGATTGATTTAACCAAGCCGTCCAGTCCGTTGTTGGTTATGCTATGCCAGTTCCCTTGAAGCTTAATCAATTCGCCTGAACTTTACATTACATTAAAGTCATGAAAGTCCAACAACATTATCTCGTGCAGGATTTCGACTTGCTGACATCTGGCTACAAATTCAATTGCCCCCCCCCCCCCCCCCCCAGTTCGGGCAGCCATGCTCTACTCTGCGCTCGGCTCTCTTGTATGATTCTGATTGACAGTTTTATAGACTGCAAGGAAATTGGTTGTAGTTACAATACAGCTGGTGTGCTCCAAGTAATGAAAAGGGGCATATGGCCTTAAAAACGGAGTGATGGAAACTGATTCAGGCTGCCCCCTTCTAACTGCTGCATGGGTGGCAACCATTTATTATTAATACGCTGCAGTTGCAAAGCTTGTTTTAATCTACTGTAACCTTTGATAAACTGCAGTGACTTGCTCTCTGAGTCTGAATACACTGTGGTCGGTGTAATTGCTGTTAAAGCCAACGAGACCACAACCTATGAGCCAATCCGGACTCGCGCTCTAATCATGTGATGGGATCTAGGCTCCTTTAGACGCTCTAGACGCTTTTTGGTTCAGATAAATGAGTAAATGGTTTGCGAAAAAGATCCTTTATTGATGCTAAACTGTAATATCGGCTCATGAAATCTGTGACCTTGCGACATCATCTGACTTTTGCGAAGAGGTTATTATTGAAGGATGGGACATCGCAAACTATATCGAACCTGACAGCAAACCTGCAACCTTTTAGTATCATTCATTCCACATGCAAAGAAGGGATTGACTTTGAATCTTGAAAACCAAAAAACAAACATTAAAAGGTGTTTAAACATTGTTCACATTGTTCAAATTAATATTACAAGATTTTATATATAAATATTTGTGTTATATATAAATATTTGTTCACATTTTACTTTAAGGTCAGATTATTATGCTGTTAACAAACAATTTGCCTTAATGAACTACTAAATTGCTGCTTAAGGTAGTTGGTATTAGGGATATAGAATATGGTAATACATGCTTTATAAGCACTTATAAACAACCAAAGTGTTTAAAGTAAGCAAGCTAATAAGCAACTAGTTAATTGTGAGGCTACTACATTTTTACCAAATATTTTAACCAATTGGCTAAAGTAGATTTGCTGTCTAGTAAATTCAAGAAACGTTAAAAAACAAACAAATTTGACAATTTCTGCTTCCTGTAGACAATTTACAAATTTCCATGAAGCAGCAGAAGCATTTCATTATTAACTGCTTTAAATATAAGAATAGAGTTTAACATAACTGCTTTTTTAAAATCTGTGAAATAGGTTTAATTTGATAAACCGGACACAAACATGGATAATACAAGATTATTTATTATTTAAAAAATGTATTTGTGAGATAAAGGTGGCAAAATAAACTCAAAACACATGTTATAGTTATCAGTAAATCCGGACAGTCCTCATGAGGAGACCCTGTTACATGAATGGAATCATCTTACGTGAATGTGCGTCCTTTTAATAAATAATTTAAACCTGTAGAACATATAAATGAGTTACTGTGCATCTTTAAAAAGTGTTAAATCAGCAAGCTGTGCCAAGCAGACCTCCATATTGGTTTTCCACTCCAGCAGAGTGTCTGTGTTTGTGTGTGAGAAGCCTTTAGCAGGTCTATCAGCATCAGCGTCGCAGTCCCTCTCTCCAGCCTCTCAGAGCTGGAAAGCTGGGAGTCATTAATGGAGGAATTCAGAGGCCCTGAAATCACACATCTCATCACCCCTCCCACCCCAAAAAGAAACACGGCTAGAAAAAAAAAAACAGACAGTAGAAGACGAAAAAGGTGTTTATTTTCCAGTGTTGGAAGCTGTTGAACAACTGATCAGCAATGGCAGGCTGACATTTCAATGGTAACACCCAGAGGAGCGTTACGTTACAGCGACTGCTGCCATCAGCCCGGAGCGAAGTCAAGCCTAACACAGCTTAGAGGCTTAAGTGCAGTTATCCAGTGCCAGAGAGTGATGGAATAACACATATCCTCAAGAATCAGCTAGACTCGAAGAAAAACTGGCAGGGGTGAAGGACAAAACAGCCATTGTGATGTCTAACGATGTATGCTGCTGGAGATTAAAGCAAGTAAATGAATTCATTTGTTTCAGCAACCATATGTGGTAACTATGCCCAACACATCTGGTCCATATGGTAGTGAAAGCATCGATAACAAACTGTAGCATTTCAGCATATTAAGATTAGTGTTTGGAAACGTGTCAACTTGTCTCATTTTTTTTAAATGACTAAATGATTTGGAATGTTCTAAAATACTCTGCAAGTGTTCCCTGAATTTGCGAATTGTCACAAATATACACCATGAACCTGTCCGATTCTCTAAGCCAATCAAACACGGTCTAGTAAAGTTCAATTCTTGACAAACATACAGCACAACCAGTCCAATTCTCAAGTTAGACTCTTATGAATCAGTTCTTTCGTTCTTGAGAGTAAAGTTTGTATGGTTCCTCATATGGTTTTAAATGGGGGACAATGCAACACTTAACATGGCTGATCAATCACAGGAAGCCCCGCCTTCTGAATTAAATAGCCAATCGCTGATTTGTAAAGTAAGCGCATCACTGCATCTGCTGTTAGAAGTTCCGGCTGCTATAGAAACATTTAGCATTCTGAGATGTGCGCCTAGGACTGCGCATGCGCACTGGCCTGAGAAATAAGCTTTTTTAACGCTATGTGAGCAAAAGAAACAACATTTATTACACAGTTGTTGTAAGATTTCATTGGTGATATCAAATATGAAATTTAATTGTAAGCTTAGGGAACAGTTTTGGAGAATTTGATGTTTCCCATTCAAAGAAATAGGAGCTGCACTTTTTATGTCCGAGAGGCATTTCAAAGATGGCCGCCGAGTAACTTGTCTTAAAGAGACTTTGGTGAACTAGTAAAACCCATGGCAAATAACTCTGCGCCCAACACTGCTCCAGTTCTTTTTAGTGAATCAACGACATACAGTGTGAACGCTGAAGTCAGATTTTTGAAAAAAGGGTCCTATGGGCAGATCCTTTTTAGTGAATCAAAACATATAATCTGATTCCAAAGCAAATGATTCTATAAGCCACATTTTAGTGATTTAACAGTGAAGACTGATTACCGAGCAAAAGATTAGTACGGGCCAGGTGTTGTTAGTGAATCGAAACATAGGCCCACGTGACTTTTCAGATTATTTCCAGAACAACTGACTTTAATGAGCTGGTTTGTTTTTGAATGAACAAAAACAGTTGAAGTCTGATTTCTGAACAAAAGACTCATTTGCGGTTTGTAGTGAATAAAAACATACAGATTGACTAGAAGTACGTTTCCCAGACAAATGACTCTTGATATGAGCTGGTACTTTTTAGTGAATCAAAAACAATTATGAATCAGTTGGGACAGCCATTAATTTGATTTGGGAGCTGCCTTTGTAGGCAGTATCCAGCAAAGCAACTTTCTAGGTTTAGGAACAAAGCTTATGTTTTCATTTAAATATGCTGCATACTGTAAACACCCCTCATCACTTTTGTTTTAAGTAAGGCTAACTATTTTGGCAGATGTAGGTATACAAAGGGCTCACAGTTGGGCAGATGGCATGTGAATGATTACTTTGTTTACTTTGATTTAAATTTGCTTCATTTATTTCGGTATTTACATTTCTAGCCCAGTGATTGTGAAGCACAAGCCAAGGCCAAGAGCTCTCGTAATGCTTATACAGAACTTACCCTGCTCGACCGATTCTGTTTCTCTCTCCCCCCTTTCCAATCCCGACCACATGTTTACACTGCTGTGATGTAGATGTGTTTATTGTAAAGATGACAAACTTACGCTACATTGCCACGCAACATTTTTTCCCTCTCTCTCTTTCCCAGGTTTCTACAACCCCTGCAGAGCCCTGATGTCCTCTCCCTGAAAAGCTTCCCTCTTTTGTTTAACTAGTCTGTCTTTGCCAGCAAATATGCAGCAATCTATGGAAACATATACGTCATCTAAAGGGCGAGGGAGAGAGACGCGAGTGTGAAGGTTTAGGAAAAAAGTTAAATGCTTTCATGTGTATTTTAAAAGTGTTGTGTGAACACAATATTCTGCTAATCCAAATAAAATTAGGGCATCTGATTTCACAAGGCTGGGATGGATGGAGGGGAAAATTTGCTTTTTCAGCTTGAGATGCAGAGGGCCCCAAGACTGAACGGGCGGGAGGAAGAGTAATGAGGAGAGGCCCGTGTTTGTAAATAATTCGGAATTCGCTAATGCTCTGTCCATTCACAAATAGCAGTCAGATTTTTTCTAGCATCCTGACGTATTGATTCTGGCACAGAGACAGAGATCTAATGAGGAACAGGTGTTGAGGAGCTCACACTGAGTCAAGGGGGAGTGACTCTCCACCTCTTATTTACTCTCACTTTGTCCCCTGTATGTGTCTACAGTGGCCCCGAAAAGCATTAGCTGTTAGATTTGGATTCTTTGCATAGAAAATGTATACAGCTGAACCAATGCATGACAAAAATTGAGACATTTTTATTGATAAAAATGCCAAAAAATACAAAAACTTAATTAAAAAAAAAAACTAAAGGCTAATTCCCTATCCATAAAACAGAGACAGTACACCAAAAATCGCAAATGTCTCATAATTTATTCACTTGTATCATTCCAATCATTTATGACATAATCATTATAACAGAAGTAATTCTTAGATGTTTGGAATGAAGTGAGGATGAGTAAATAACAGAATGTGTTTTTTTTGTGTGTGTGTGTACTATTAAACTGTTTAGACAATTTCTGGTTGTCAGATGTTAGCGGAACATGTTTATAGTTAATGTGATGAATTACATCTGTAGTGACTCTAGAACACCTGTGTGAACCTGAGGGGAACTGACTTCATCCCCCCAAAAGAACCCTGGGACCAGTTGCTTAAAAGTAATTGCTCATTTAATACATTTTAAAGTGTGACTGTAGTGTTCAAATACACTTTGGGGCCGCTGTGTATTAGAAGTATTCTTTGAACCCATATGCTGATGAGCAAATCTTCTTGGTTTGGTTGCTCAGTATAATGTGTCTAAAACGTAAAGATCATCAAAATACAACCAAATCAAACATATAGCCACCGAAGCGTCTCATGGATCTTGTGTGCTGTCCGTATGTCCATCTGTGAAACGCTATGGCTCAACGGTCATCACGATCACATGCCAAAAGCGAACAGAGTAATTACTGAGAAATCAGCTTGAAACGCTGGACCTGAGAGACCACACCACACTGAGGCCACAGTGTTCCTCGTTTACGTGCTGACGTTTACCCACAGTGCACCGTGTGCCAAATATCCAGCATTAGCTTCAAATGATTCAACTTTACAAACACTGCGTGGAGGTATGTGAACAGTCTGCCATCTATGTTCTCCATCAGCGACATGGAGCTCTGTGTGGGTGTTAAACACTCTCACATAATTCTTTTTGAATTCTAGGTACTAATTGAAAACATGTGCAAGTCAAAGTCTTGGTCAGTTATTAAAGGGATGTGCACAGGCGTACAATCTGGTGCACAATCTGAAGAGATAGTCATGTGATGGTGTTAGAGTTATTACATTTACAACAGAGGAACCCAAGAGGAACATCAATCTAAAGGTGCCTCTATTATGGGTTATTAAAGGTTCATATTTTGGTTTTGGGAGTGTCAAAACAACAGGTTGACATTAATGTAAGGTCAAAAAACACTTTATAATTTTCTTATAAAATGCTTTTATTTTTATCTTATTTGTTCAACAACCTGGAGAGTAGCCTATATATGCTGGATGTGCACAGAGACCAATTCTACCTCTAAAAGAACAGTATGGCGCTTCTGACTCAAAACCTTTAAGTGATGTATTCTTTTAGTTCTACATTTTCAAAAATCTATAATAGAGGCATAGTCTGGGCCCGCCCATACTTCCTGTGACGCGACATTTTATTTTGCGAGCAAAGTTAGTCTAGCAAAGCTGCCATTTTAGAGCATATCCGTTCCCAAAAAAGTGTGAACCAATGAGAAACGAGCTAACAAGCACGACTGAGGCGGGTGTAACGCAATGACGCAGCAGTTCTGCGACCCGAAACCATACCGGCTTTCAAACATGACGTGTACTGAGCAGCAACAATCGTTCGACTCTGCTGTTGCAGCTGTTTTCAGAAATTTTCATGACAGGTTTTCTTTGAAAACGGAGCAGAAGTAATTTAAGAAAGAAAAGACAGTTTCCTACTGCTTTAATGAAGCTAGCTACAATTGGTTACAGTGGCTTCAGGTTTCGTCGCTACGCATACGTCATCGGAATGAGTGGTCTGATTGGTTGTAGATTCGTCCAGTAGTAT
>JAUCMU010000143.1:13182915-13198380 GCA_032275025.1 Enteromius treurensis
GGCGTTACAGGAGAAAACTCAGAGCTGTTATCTTGGGAAAAGGACATAATTGGGTGCCAATAATTGTGGCCAACATGTATTGGAGAAAAACATTAATTTCATCACAAGAATTTTTTCCCAATTTTCAATAGTTTTAATTCAATGATAGGTTGGAATTTTGTGATTTTTTTGAATGAAAGATCAAAAGGGAAAACAATGCAGATTTATTTTCACAGCCAGCTTTGCTCAGATTTACCAAGGGTGCCAATATTAGTGGAGCCAATATCACTGTATATAATATAAATGTGTACATAACGCTTATGCATATAATGACACTGCAATATACATTACGTATATCTAGACACTGCATATAAAATTCAAACATACAATATATTTTATATATATTGTATTACTATATATAATACTCTGTCTAATGAATGCAAATGTATTGGAATGAGAGCAAATATATCGTTATATATATATTGATTACTGAAACTGTATAAAGTGCATACTCTATAAGCTATAAATAATGCACATGCATAAAATTGCATTACACTTACTCTTAATAATATTAATATTTGATGTAATGATACAGTACTGTGTCAACATGTACATGCAACAATTTGTTAAGCACATTTAACTCATTGCCCACTGTAAACAGAAGACTTTGGTCGTAAATAATTACATATTGGGATTAAAAAAAATGCAGCAAGAGAAAGTGAGTGAAATGCAGAATAATTGTATGTCATGAGAGCCTGTGTGTGTTGAGGTTAATAGCAGCTGGTTAAATGTGTGAGAATAATTGCAGGCTGTGATGTGTTAATAGCCTCGGTACAGGTGTTGAGCCACTTATGAGAGAGCCACTTATCTCTCTGTCGGTGTCTCTCTCTCATATGTGTCTCTCTCTCTCTCCTCACAAAGACAGAGTTTCTCATTGGGTGTGTGTCTTGAAGGGGTGGCGGGGCTCCGGCATGAAGAGCTGTGTGTGTGTGTGTGTGTGTGTGTGTGTGTGTGTGTAGGTGGGTCGGGGGGTCATTAATAACTAATTAGAGGATCAGAGCCACACAGGCTCCTATAAGTTGAGCTGCTCCGTTCTCCCGCATCAGTTGCTCTCAGCACCATGGGCTCGGTTCTGGCGCTGAAGTCCAGGTTCAGGTCTCAGCTGTGTGAGATCATCACCTCTGATATCCTGCACAGTTTTCTGTACGGTCGATGGAGGAACGTGCTGGGAGAGAACCCGTGCGAGGAGCAGCAGAGAACCGCCTTCACCGCCGAGGCTCTGGCGCAGTCCTTCACCGGAGGTAAACACACCGAGTTCACCGAGACTTCACCGCAGACAACACCAGACACGTACAGAGAAAACACGAATTGCCCGTGCTTCTGCTGCACTTTAACCATGCATTTGTGCCAAAACGGTGATGATAAAAATCGTGGGCTAATCAATATCCAAAAAAAACCAAACAAAAAAGACATGGTAACTACACTTCATACAGTAAAGGCATGCTTCATTTTTGTTCTGAGCTGACGGAAGACGAGTATGAATTCTGCATGAAGTTCTCAAGTCATAGTAACGGCGGAAAGTGTCCAAATTTACCGGAATTTGTGAAATTCGTCAAGCGCTCGATTATACAAAATTAATTAATCGTTGTGTCTGTCTGTCTTTTAAAGTTTCCGCTTGACAAAGATGAACTGATCAGTGATGTGTAGATAGATTTAAAGTGAAGTGCTGATCTGTATCTTTTAGTTTGGGATCGTGTGAGGCTCTGTTCGCAAACAAAAATAAATGATGAAGTGTTTTAAATATGTTTTCATGATAGTAGAATTGTATTATTGTTGAATTTCAAATGACGAGAAAGAAATTGTATTTTTAAAAATTAGAGCATTTATTTCATTTCTATAAAATGTGAGCTAATTAAAAACCAGAAATAAAGCCGTTCGCGAGAAAAGCGTTGTTCTGTAATAATTGGCGTGATTCTTGGTTTCGTTTTGTTGCCTATATTTGTATAAATGTGTATTTGTTGTTGTTTGTTTAGTGTTTGATTATTTTGCGTGAAATAATAATATTCCGCGCTTTTCGATCGCACTTTTTTGTCGGTTTAACGAGAGAAACTCGTCGCGATCTGTCAGTGGGAACAAACTCTCTCTCGTCTGCTGGGAATTTCTTCCCAAGCTCCTTGAAGGATGCCGTTCTCCAGCGTTTAGTCTCTTTTCTTTCGCTCCATTGAAGCCGTTTAAGGCGCTGAAAGGCGTCCGGCGCGTTCGGCGTGTAACCGCTGATGACTGAATGAAGCGGCTTTAAATTCATTTGGTTAACTTTGTGCTTGACCTGAGAAAGCCAAAGAAAAGACCCCCATTCTGGGAGCTTTATCCCGCATTCAGGGCTCTCTGGAAGGGCTCTTTTCCTGCGCTGGCACCTCCGCTTCTCTCCGTTAACGCACCGTGAACGGCTCTTTCTGTCCTCATTCACGGCGTGTCAAGCAGCTAATCGCCTTTCCATCTTTTTGTTTGCGAAATTCCTGCGTGTTTTTAAACAAGCCATCGCTTCATTCACTCACATTTATTGCTACAAACGTGGTGAAAGGATAATGAATGTGGAATGAGTCAGTGGAGAATAACGAGTGTCAGTGAAAGCGGAACGAATGCGTTCTTCACCTCTCCTCGGCCGTTCTGTGCGCAACAAACGCGCGATTCTTTGATTTTGACGCTAAATGCGAGTGTCTTTCTTTGGCGCTTTTGAGGCGGCTTTCAATGCGCTTTTACAGTTTCCCTCCCCAACATTTAACGCACTTAATCCGGTTAAATAGAGGTCATATTTCGTGACCAAAATAATAATAAAGGGGAGCGTTTTATTCGTTGGTTTCGACGCGTCTGCCAAAGCTTCATTACATTTGAGTGTGGTCAAATCTGTTTGTATTCTTTGGAACGATTGAAAAAGTGCAGATTAAATGTTCAGTAAAAACCAGCATATCATAATAAATCACAGAGTGTTTTAATTAAAACAAGCAAAACGATTCATATTCACGAGAGTTTTAATATTAATTCGTTTCCACAAGATTAAAACGTCACTTTCAAGCGACCTAACAGTGTAATTTATGTTTTATCTAATGCTTGTTATTATTTAACGCGTATATTTAATATAGCATCCAATTTAACAATCACCGTTTTATATCATGCTGATCAAGATTTGATTATTTATTTTATATTTTATTAACACGTTACACACTTAAAAGGTGTGCTTGTTACAGTGTAATAATAATACAGTGAAGTACTGAGTAATAATAATTCATTCCACGCACTTATAGGGTAGGATTAGTGCTTGGCTTAAGGTTAATTGCGTGTAATTACGCATACGTAATTGTCATTATAATAAGAAGTACATGTAAAGTGTAACAAGGACAGCTTAGAATAAAGTGTTACCGAATTAAGGATCCAGAATGGGGTTTTGATCCAACCATTTGGTTACAATTTCAAGATAGTTAATATTAATTAATTACATGTACTTACTATATGGTTATGTTTAGAATTAGTTGTAAAAGTTGTAAAAGTAATTATGCATTATTTATTGTTATTCTAATAGTAAGCACATGTATCGTTTAACAATGTAACAAGAACACCTTAAAAAAATAATGTGTTACCGATCTGTTTTTCTGGGTTTGAAGAACATCTGTGAGCCTGGAGCACAGCAGCAGTCCTCAGCAGCTCAGGTGTAGTTAGAGAAATACACAACAATACATTGAATGGGATGGAAAAAATAGAATTATCCATTTCTTTCTAAAACTCATTAGGATATTAATTAAAGATCATGTTCCATAAATATATTTAGTAAATCTCCTATCAGATAAAACTTGCTAACTTCCTTTTAATAACTTTAAAAGAGATTTTCTCAATATTTCGATTTTTTTGCACCCTCAGATTTTTAAATAGTTAGCCTATATCTCTAATATTGTCCTCGCCTCACAAACCAGACATCAGTGGAATAATCATTTATTAAGCTTTCAGATGCATAAATCTTAGTTTTTTTAAAAATGCACCTTTATGACGTTTAGTGCTCCAGGGTCACATTTGAATAATCTAAAGTCCCTTTTGTGCTGGATGTATCAAGTAGTTGATGATTCTGAGTCCAGAAGAGCGCTGATGTTTATTGATGTGGATGGTCTCCTGCAGAGGTGCAGAAGCTGTCTAGTCTGGTTCTGCCCAGCGAGGTCATCATCGCTCAGAGCTCGGTCCCTGGAGAAGGGCTGGGGATTTTCTCCAAGACCTGGATCAAAGCTGGCACCGAGATGGGCCCGTTCTCTGGGAGGGTGGTGTCCCCGGAGCATGTGGACCTGCGGAAGAACAATAACCTCATGTGGGAGGTGTGTGTGTGGGCTCATTATTCTGCACGGGACTGGTTGAGATGAAGCGGTTTAATGAAGAGGTGTGTGTGTTCAGGTGTTTAACGAGGACGGCACGGTGCGCTGCTTCATCGACGCCAGTCAGGAGGATCAGAGGAGCTGGATGACCTACATCAAATGTGCTCGGAACGAGCAGGAGCAGAACCTGGAGGTGGTTCAGATCGGCTCCAGCATCTTCTACAAGACCCTGGAGGTCAGACTTCCTCTCCACAAACACACACGCGATGAACAACAGGAACATTTATGGGATTTTATATTGGAATAATACAGAAAAAAAACTTGTTTTAGTTTTAAAAAAGAAGACAATTACATAAAATCATTAAGAAATATTATCATAAAACAGCTCTGATTACAGCTCTAAATAATCGGTGTTAATGCAATAAAATTAGCGCACAATGTTTTTCATTTTAAAATTCCTTTTAATAAATGTGTTTTACTTTAGGTAGACTTACAATATAATAGCATTGAGTGTGTGTGTGTTACTCTCATAACCCTGACCCTGATAGATCACAAATTGTTAAAACAGGGTTGTAAAAAATTATGCAGTATAAAATATAATGCATAATGGCACCTCAAATAAATTTAAAATGAAATAGCACATATAATATTTCCTATGATCTCCTGAGGTTTAGACAAATCATTTCATGCAAACTTTTTCCCAATTACAAAAAAATTACGAGGAGAATAATTGTCACTAAATTAGTTTTGTTTGTTAATGCAAAAGCATACAATATGCCAGAAATTGTATTGTTTTGTGGAATTTTTAAATTCAATAAAACATATATATTTTTGTGACATTATAACAAAACATTCTCAGAATTTTAGCACAAAAACATTATTTACTTCATATAGGCTGCATAATTCACTGAATGTTTTTCCGATACATTTTATTTGTTGTTGTTTTAAATGTTATGTATCATAGTTTTAGATTAAAAACTAATGTTCCAAAAAGATAGAATGCAACATGTTTTGCTAAAACGAAACAAAATAGACATTTTGAACGCATGGAGACCCTTTTTTTCCCAATATATACTCAATATTCATAATGCAGTAACTGCCAGTGTTTCCCTGCAGCTGAGATCTGATGTGTGTGTGTGTGTATGTGTGTGTGTGTGCGCGCGCAGACGATTCCTCCGGAGCAGGAGCTGCTGGTTTGGTACGGGAACTCTCACAACACTTTTCTGGGAATTCCTGGTGTTCCGGGAACAGAAGAGGAGCAGCAGAAGAAGAGGATCGGTACGTCACATTCATTATGACCTCTTTAGCTTTTTATTGCTTCATTAGTCTGAGTTTAAGATCTCTGGAAGGAATGTGGAGCAGACGCTTGTCTGTGGAAGACAGGAGCATGTGCGCCCTCATGTGGTGCATGATGGGATTGCTCTCCCACAGAACAATATCTGTTCAGGTTCTGGGTGCTTTCATAATGTCCCATGTAAAGCACAAGCACCTGTACTATATAATATATTGTCTACTATGAAATTAATACAGCATGAAAAATAGTTTTAAAAACATTAATGAGTCAAGTTCAAACCTCTAACAACTTGTTTTACATATATATAAAAAATTGTCAAAAAAACTTTTTTTAATGTAAACTGTGTAAAATACATTTTATTTGTTTTCATTAGTTTTAGAGATTTTATACATTTTTGAGATTTTATTGATTTTTATGAGTTTTAGAGATTTTAATTTTAATTTAATTAAAGATTTTTAATTTTAATTTTTTAATTTTTAGGATTTGAAAATTTTTCAGATTTTATTATTTTCCATGAATTTTTAAAGATTCATTTATTAATTTTCCATAAAATTTTGAGATTTGACTCATTTTCACAAGTTTTTGAGATTTTATTATTCTCATTGGCCTTTTATGATTTTATTCATTTTTATGGTTTTATTTTTTCCATGAAGTTTTTAGATTTTATTTTATGTATTTATTTATTTTAAGGGTTTTCAGGGTTTTATTCATTTTAAATACTTTTTTGAGATTTGTTTTCCAGATTTTATACATTTTTGAGATCTTGCTCATTTGAATGACGTATTATCAACGTATTATATCAACTATTTTAACATAATATTTGCTCTGCCCTTGAGAGAAACCATGTTCTGTGAGTTGAGTGCATCCTTTTATTTCTCTTGAATCTATATTGTCTGGTGTCTGAGACGGTGTTTGTGCTCCTCAGCAGAAGACTCTCACTCCTGTGAGGCAGGCTGTTCCTCGCTGTCCTCCTCGTCCTCGTCCTCGAGCCGTATGCGCTGTGTAATCTGTCACCGAGGGTTTAACTCTCGCAGTAACCTGCGCTCACACATGCGCATCCATACGCTGGACAAGCCCTTCGTGTGCCGCTTCTGCAGCCGTCGCTTCAGTCAGTCGTCCACGCTGCGGAACCACGTGCGTCTGCACACCGGCGAGCGCCCTTACAAGTGCACCGTGTGCCAGAGCGCCTACTCGCAGCTGGCCGGCCTGAGAGCGCATCAGAAGAGCGCACGACACAGACCCACCGGATCGAACCCGGAGCCTCCGGCCGCTCCACACCCTGCACTGCTGCGCCACGTCCCCGGCCTGGTGCTCTGAGAGCAGACGCAGATGGACACGGGCCAGGCACTTTAATCAGCACAAACCTGCAGCAATAACTGTGAGACACACCACAGGCTCCAGGAGGGTGATGAAGATGAGAGTCAATGAACGAACACTGGATGCAGGTCACAGATCAAACACCCAAGCAGGAAAACGGAATGAAACACTAAAGGTTTCGGTCTAGCCCCAGACTTCACTGCACATCTGGGCTATTCCAGCTGAAAGAGACGCACTGACACCGTTTTTACTCTTAAGGCATATTTATACAAGTTACCTGGCTTAATCTAAACCCAAGAGCCAATCTGAGACCCTGGAGCACGAAACCAGTCATAGATGAGACACGAGTCATCTGAAAGTTGAATAAATAAAGTTTTCACGAATGTTTTTGGGTGGAAAAAAAAATCTAATTCTTAGGAAGTTCTTAGCGACGCATGTTACTAATCAGAAATGAAGCCTTAGTATATTTATGGTAGGAAATTTACACAATATCTCCACGGAACATTATCTTTACTTAATATCCGGATGATTTTTGGCATAAAAGAAAAATTTTGACTCATACAGTGTATTGTTGTGTATTCTGTGTTATCATGTCTGTTCTTGTGCTCCAGGCTCACAGATGGCAATACGGTCTCTAAATGTCAATGTCTTGTACTAGCAATGCTTTAACATTTCAAAAATAGATCACCAATACTTTACAATAATTTTACAAAAACAACAAAAGCTTTTACTGATAACAGTGCAAACGGTGATGTTCTTTCTCATCTGAAGATTCATGACTGAAGATGCATTTACTTAACACTGATGATGATGATGAAGATGTTTTGTGAGTGTGAATGAACGATCACTGGATCACACAACACGCACGAGCAGGGTTTCTGCAGTCAGTCTGTCTGGTCTCTGAGTCTTAATGTCTTCTGTTAGCAGCACTTCACAGTTTGAAAATAGATCTCTAGTACTTTTTAATAACGTTTACTGTATCTGATCACGTCCGCAGAAACTGATGTTTCAGAAGATCCATAAATCAAGACACATTCACTTAATAACATAAAAAAAGTATTGTTTTATGAGAAATGGATCAAAATTTATGCTTAAAAAAAGAATCCAAGAATCTCAACCAAAAAGGAAAACATTTTCATTCCCCAGTGAAAGATACTTGTTTTTGCTTTAGTTATTATTGTTTTGTTCAGGTTCTCAGAACTTCACATGTTTTTCATCTCAAATAAACCAATAGATATTTGTTCTGGAATACAAGACAAATTCATGCAAGATTAAATGCTAGTAACTGTGTCTTGATTTAAAGAATGTTTAGATATTTGTACAGGAATATGACTAAAATATGAAACGTTTCCCGCAGCACACAGAGTACAGTTTAATATCATGTATGTGGATGTTTCTACCTGCTCTTTAAGATAACGTAGACTTCACTGCCATTCGGTTGTGCATTAAGAGTCACTTCAGCAATAATTTAAAGCTTTAAAGGCACAAAGACAAAACAAGAACGGTTCAGTGTGTGTTCAGGTCTGCAGCACTGATTCTGAGTATAACGCTGAAATGTTTGGGAGAGATGTTGATCTGTAAACACTGAATGCAGATGCGGGGCCTGATGGATGTCGGTTCGGTGGCTCAGGCAATCGCAAAAATCAGTGTTAAGATGTATATATGTTTGTATTTTTTGTCTATTGTAAATAAAACAGTTGAAACAAATGACTGATTTCACTGTATGGGGAATATGAAGCACGTAATTCATTTTCGAGTGATGACGGAACAGCTTGAATTGGTTTGTAAATCACGATTCAGTTCGATTCATTCAGACAGTTTACTCTCCAGTGTTTCTCATTTAGTAAAATAACAACAGTCTGGATGCTTAATTTGGCAAAGACTGAGCTCCTTCCCTACCACTCCGACTGATTTCACATGATATCCCCTTCAAGTTCAGTCAGAAATCTGTTGTAGTGAATAACAAGAAGAGCAGGGGTCCAAGAACGGATCCCTGAGGAACCCCATTCAGCAGAACAGCAAAAGGCTCAGGACTCTCCGACTTCCACTCATTCTTATAAATCTACACCCACTGCAGAAGCCTGAGATCTACAGGTAAGTGACACCTTCACCATTTTGTTCATTGATCCTGGCTGATGGAATGATCTTGAATTTTCAAGCGACAGCTAAAACCTTGTCTCATTTGTCAATATTTGACATTTGCATCCTTTCTTTTTTTAATCCCCACTTTTATAGCTTGTATATGAACAGTGTCTGTTGAGCTTATGAGCATGTCCTGTGCTTATGTGCCTCTTTAGGATCAATATGTATTTAGCTACGAGTGTCTGCTAAATGACTAAATGTACATTTAAATAATATGTAGTCCCAGACTACTGTATTGTTAAAAGCACTGTTTAAATAATTGTTGTGACAGCTGTGTTTAACTTGCTCTGTAATAATTACTGATTACATTCTTTTTAATCTAAAGCTGAAACTGCCTGTTCACTGACTATGCTGTGAGTGAATATAGCAAACTGGTTTTAGGTGCCCAAGAACTAGGCACTGTAAAACGCCAAAAAGCTAATAAAGTAAATGCAGAAACTGTAGCTCTGGCGGCACTCTTAAACACCAAGAACAATGACCAGAAAGAAAACGGCAATGATAGACAATAATAGCTTAACTATAGTATTCCCCACTAAAGTGTATAACAGTGCTGTCCAAACTCATGCAGAGTTTAGCTCCAGCCCTAATTAAACACCTGAAGCAGCTCCTCAAGCTCTTACTGGGCATGTTAGAAACTTCCATGTGTTGAGGTAAGTTGGAGCTCGACTCTGCAGGACACCGGCCCTCAGGGCAGAGTTTGGACAGCCACAACGATATACTGATCTGGATCATGTTATTTACAGTATGTTGGCGAACAGAAATGATTCATAAATCTAACCAGAAGCAGTAATATTTTAGGCAGAGCAAATCAGAAACAAAGTGAGAAGCAAAGCAAGCATGACAGAGCGTTAGAACAGTAAAATAAAATCATTATTACTTTTCAAACTCTGCTTCTGCTGTCATTTACTCAGGAATATTATTACTAATTAATGATACAATACATTTCATTCTCATAACATAGGGTTTACCAGGACACACACAAACACTTTGGGGCAGTTTCCCCAACAGGGTTTAAGACTAGTCTAAGATTATAATAAATGTTAAGTTTTATTTAAATTCTTAAATGTCCCAAATTAGCAAAGGTCTAGTCCTGGCTTTATCTAATTCCTATCCAGGAAATCGGCCCTATATGACGATTTGATAATCAAATTTCAGGAGGACCATGCACGAACGATCGCAGCTGCTACTGTACCAATCTCTTCGTGATTAATTACCCTGCCAAACTTTTCTCTGCCGCCTTAATTATCGCTCACTTCCTCGCCTCAGTTTCAGCGTTTTTGTCTTCCACCGCCTCCCCTTTCCACCACCTGAGCCGGGGGCCAACTTAGGGGAAGCGTCTAGTGTTTCAGTGTTTTTTCTGCGTTCTCCACTTCCTGCGGGGGTCACGCGGGGACCAGGCCGGGCTCTGAGCATCTGTTAACCCTGTTCCCTAGGGCTCGGGGGCCGCCGGGCTCCCTGCCAGTCCGCCAAACAAGCCATCTTATCGCAGAGGAAGTAGGAACTAGAGAAATAATATATATTTACAGACAAAAATGTGTCTGTTGAATTATTGTTTGGGTAATATTAGCTTTCTTAAACAACTGTTATATAACTGTTTCAGTCACGCCCGCTCAATCGAATTCAGCCGCTTCCAATCTCCAGACTACTAACCATACACACCTGTTCTCATTAAGAGCGTTTGTTTAAAAGGCACCTTCACCAGTTGCTCAGCGGCTGAGCTCAAGGTAACAGAGCTACTACCTTTCTGGCTTCCTAAGGCTTACCTTGCTTTTAGATTCTGTGTTCCTGGACCGCTGACAAATGCCTGAAAGAAACCTGTGAAACTCTGGCGAAACCTGAACTTACCTGTGAGACTCACCTGATGAACTTACCTGAGCCTGCAGCACTTCTAGCCCCGTTCCTGTGATCTGGAGTTCGTTCTTGTGGAAGTAAGACACTTCTAATATACTTACCTGGCACTCTCACCTGTATCTCGAGCACTGCACTGCACCTGATGGAAATATGAGATGATCGGAAGATTGCTTGATGGAGGACTAACGTGCCAAACGGCATACTTGTATTGTCACTCACCAGCTTCTCTACTGTGCCCACAGTCTGCGGAGAGATCATATGATACTTACCTGAGTTGCCCACCGTCTGCATACGATCAGGGAGATCGCTGCATCACAAACTTTGTTTGTCCCTTATGTTTATTCTATGAACTGTGTGATCTACTCCCCTCTGTGTTACTCTAATAAATATCATTTATTATCAGTCCGGTCTCTCAGAACTGTCCTTGAACGTTACACTTGCCATCTGTGTTCCATCCGCTTCATAACATTATGCTAGTCCTTTTGCTGTTTTATGCTGGTTTCATTTGATTCTTTTGCTGGTTGAAGTTGGTCTATTTGCCGGTTTATGCTAGTCGTTTGCCGGTTTATGCTAGTCCTTTTTACCGGTTTATGCTAGTCCTTTTTACTGGTTTATGCTAGTTCCTTTTACCGGTTTATGCTAGTTCTTTGCTGGTTTATGCTAGTCCTTTGCTGGTTTATGCTGGCTTAATATGGTTCTTTTGGTTGAAGCTGGTCTATTTGGTGGTTTAATTTGGTTCTTTGCTGGTTTATTCTAGTCCTTTGCTGGTTTATGCTGGTTTAATTAGGTGCTTTTGCTGGTTTAAGTCGGTCCTTTTGCTGATTTATCTTGATCCTTTTGGATTAGGCTGGTCCTTTGCTGGTTTAAATTGGTCCTTTTGCTGGTTTATGCTGGTCTTTTGCTGGTTTATACTGGTCTTTTACTGGTTTATGCTGGTCCTCTTGCTGGTTTATGCTAGTCCTTTGCTGGTTTATGCTGGTCCTTTTGCTGGTTTATGCTGGTCCTTTTGTTGGTTTTTGCTGGTTTAAGTTAGTTCTTTTGCAACCATACCAGCAAAAGGAAAAGCATAAACCAGTTTAAACTAGCATCCCAGCATCAAAACATACCTAACCAGCATATGCTGTTTTTTTCAACAGGAAAGCTAATGGGCTAAGCTGTGCCATAGATTGAGTGAGCCATAGATTGCTCCCCCAGAAACAGCAGATTCCTCCACACAAGATTTATTAATTCTGAGCAAGACGGGACATCTGTTTTTTCATCTCTCAGCAGAAAGATGTTCCAGTCTCTTGATACCATATTTTACTGTCTAATTGCTTTTGCTCTCTTCGAGCTGAACTTGGATATTACTTTCTGTGTTTAAAGCCATTAAACATTTGTTTCACTCCCAATGCTAATTTGTCATTGGATGAACATAGTAGCCTACACAATTTGACTCTGACGCTCTTCCGAAAGAATATTGGGTTAGTGAGTCATATTTTGGTTCAGTAGCTGCTCTGACAGATTCTGTGATTTCATTCAGTGGAGGATTCGTCAGACTAATTTAAACCGGCAGCTCCTACGTTTGAGATGATTAATTTGAACAACTGTGTAATTATTTTATAGTGGTGAGGACTGATATATAATTACAGAATTACAATGATTATTAAAACGTCACAGTTCTCATTATTGTTATAGTTAGCATCATAAATGAGCAAAGACTATAAAAACGCAAAGACATTTTACTCCTATACTTACATACTGGAAAAACTGGCGGAATAGTTCCACCTTTTAAATGAAAGAGTCAATCGCTGATTGGTAAAGTCATTGCATCAGCGCAGCAGCCATTAGTAACTCTGGTTCCCATAGAAACTGAAGACTAGAGATTTCATATCATATAGCTCTATCTGGGGGCAATCAAAAGCTGCTATCAAAATGAAGGCAACAGGGAGTATAGTGGCAAGAAAAAGCTAGTTCCTATCCAAAGCATGGTAACCTAAGGAGAGTCAGGTTGGTCTGGCCACACCTTGTCTGTGTGCTTCTGTTCTCTGTGAGTTAGGATCCAGCCTGAAGCCAGATGGCTTGGATTCTGGTTCATGTGGGCAGAAGTAATGCAGGCAGCCAGCATATTTTCATTCAATATAAATAAAGAGATCGGAGGGAACTCTGCCGTTTTGTATGGGCAGTCATATATTCACCGTGTAACCGCATCGCATGTAAAACTACAAACCCAGATTTTGGGACCTCACTTGGAAACAGACCATTCAGCAAAATAAGTGGAAAGAACGATCATTTCAGCCCCGTCGGGCAAGAAGTGGTTAAGAGACCCGCTGCCAGGTACAGAAATGAAACTGGTCTGGATCTGAACTGAACTAATTTGTCAGCACAACCATCTGTGTAGCACTCTGTCTCTGGCTCACAGACAGGCTTCAGCGGTTGACATCCTACCCCAGTCAAACTGCTTGGAAGATATGAGTGTTTCTCATGATTTGGCCAAAGGGAAGCTCTGCACCTACCACCCACTTAGTGATCTCAGCACTGGACATGGCAGCCTTCTACCAATACCCCTCTCCATCATTTTCGGCCCCCCTCCGCCCTTGCTATTTTCTCACATTGGCTCCATTTTTCCCCACATTCAACAACTCTCTTGTCCCCCTACCTCGTGATCGACCATTTTGAGCAGGGAAAAACACATAGTTTCTAGCCCAGGCATTAAACCGCATTTTTCTGTGTGTTCTTTATTTTTTATTTGTATGACCAAAGAAGTTCTGCTCAGACCAGATGTATTTTTATGCAATGACCAAAGGAATCTGGCCTGGACTGACCCACATTTACTTTCGGGAGAATAAACATACTGTGACTGTGTGTGTCCTGTCAGAAACACATGTCATTTCATTTTAAGAAAACACTTTTATTAAAAAAAAAAAAGTACAAAGTTGTCACTGGTGGGGGTAAAATAACTTACAAAAGCCCTGAATGGTATCTTATTTATCATGTATTGGAAACTACTGCCACAGTGACAGTTTTGTACCCTTTTTTCTAAGAGTGTACTTTGCAGTTAGACCATCACTATCGGAGAATCAAGGGCCAGTGTGGATAAATCATAATTAATCCAAGAAAAATGCCCACAGTAATTGTGTTATTGTTGAACGTTTCAAATGCACACGAATGATTAAAATGAATTATTGCAATAAATATTTGACTTGGTAGTGTGCATAGAGGTTTTTTTGTGCAGCCTTTCCATTTGGTGAGTGAGCCAGAGGCACCACCCAACTCTAAGAAAAACACACACATGCACACACGCACATGTGAGTGTGTGTGTTAAAAACCACAGGGGTGGTGAGCTCTAAACTGGAGCCACTAGCCCACTTTAAACACATTCCCCAAGTTTTAGCCTCTGCCTCACCAACTTCTCCCAAGAACACACTATTTGCCCAATATCCCTCTTTCTCCATATTACATTACGACATACATGTAACATATGTACACACATGGTGTCATTACCTCTGTTTAAACAACTGCTGTAATTGGTCTGCTCTGCATCTGCTGGGGTGGCCTTGACGAAACGCTGTTCTCTGAAACCAGCTCCACAGCTTGGAACCTCTGTGCATTTGTTTTTGGTTCCAGGGGGACAGCCGCATGCACATACCCTCTGACTTCTTTCTGCTGGTATGCGGTGGACTCCAGATCCTGCTCTCTGCTGACCTTAAACAGTCTTCCCATTGTATGAGACTCACAGTATTTACCTTTACCGTGATTGCCCAGTAACCTTCCAAATGAAATGTGTGCATAACATCATCTAACTGTCCTAAATGCCTGATAACTTCTGCATGGATAAGTTACAAGGAAAAGAAATGGGGAAGACTTTTGTGTAACAAACGCGTTCAACTATCAGAATAAGAATAGTAATGAATCAGAATAAAAACAATAAATAGTAACAATAAAAACTATGTGTAGCCTATATGTGCACTCAAAGGCCAGACTTTTTTAGGTTTACCAAGGCTACATTGATTTTATAAAACAGTATGTTATGAATAGGGCCAGGACTCGATTAAAAAAAAAAAAAAATCTAATTAATTAGAGGCTTTGTAATTAATTAATCGAAATTAATCGAATTTTAATCGCATATACATATTTGACCTGAGAACAGTGAGAAGTAAGGTTTTTCATATGGATTTAGTATACCATTGAATAATGACTGAATACATAAGCTTAAGCACCAAAATATTGTTTATTTTTGTTCAACCAAGTCCAACAAACCAGTGCAATATTGCCATTAAGTGTAGCAATAGGATATTTAGAAATATAGTAGCCTACATTTCAAACATTCAGGAACCCTATAGGTTGGTAGACCTTCTGTTAACTGTTTTTTTAAGTAAAACACAATACTTCAACAGGGCTCTCAAGTTTTAGCAAAAGTTTAGAGTGAGATTTTGTCTACAGCAGGGGAGGAGCCACAAAATATTTGCAGAGCAGTCCCTCTGGCCCACCCAATTCTCTGAAGTTATTGCTAGCAGTTTATTTTTACTTATTGTTCATAAATGATCAGCACAA
>JAUCMU010000143.1:13198480-13213259 GCA_032275025.1 Enteromius treurensis
TCAGTTAGGGGGAAAAAGGAGTTTTCCCCATGCGTCTTAGCAGACGCAGTACGAGTGAAATGTCGAAAGGGAACATAAAATTAAGTAATACACATGAATAAATACTGAATGGATTACCTACCCCATTCGTCATTATTGCCCTTTCAAATTCCACTCCGTGTGTGCGTGCGTGCCCATGTTGCCTGGTAACGAAAGGCAAGCTGGCACATCGATGCTTGCGCCTCATCTATTAATTGTATATACAAGTTATAATTATCTCTTACTTTTCAGCGTGAGGGTGTGTGAACTGGCTGAAATGTGTGTGTCTCACAGTGAATGAGTGAGACGGTTTTATATTTTATAAAATAAACAAAGTAAAATAAACAAAATGAAATAAATAAATAAAATAAACAAAGTGAATTAAATAAATAAAATAAGTAAAATAGATAAATAAATAAATAAATAAAATAAATAAAATAAAATACATAAAATAGATAAATTAAATAAAATAAATAAAATAGATAAACAAACAAAATAAAATAAAATAAACAATATAAAATAAAATATATAAAATAAACAAAGTAAAATAAACAATTTAAAATAAACAAAATAAAATAAAACTAGGTTGTTGCTATGCAGTTACTAGGGTATTTGGGGTGGTTGCTAGGGTGTTGCTATGCGGTTGCTAGGGTACTTGGGGTGGTTGCTAGGGTGGTTGCTAAGGTACCCAGGGTGATTGCTAAGGTGTTGCTATGCGGTTGCTAGGGTTACTAGGATGGTTGCTAAGGTTTTGCTATTTGGTTGCTAGGGTCTTGGGGTGGTTGCTAGGGTGTTGCTTTTCGGTTGCTAAGGTACTCGGGGTGGTTGCTATGTGGTTGCTATGGTGGTTGCTAGGGTTTGCCATGCGGTTGCTAGGGTACTTGGAGTGGTTGTTATGCGGTTGCTAGGGTGGTTGCTAAGGTGTTGCTAGGGTTTCCAGGGTGGTTGCTAAGGTGTTGCTATGCAGTTGCTAGGGTACTTGGGGTGGTTGCCATGCGGTTGCTAGGGTGGTTGCTAAGGTGTTGCTATGCGCTTACTAGGGTTTCCAGGGTGGTTGCTAGGGTGTTGCTCTGATGTTGCTAAGGTAATTAGGGTGGTTGCTAGGGTGTTGCTATTCGGTTGCTAAGGTACTCGGGGTGGTTGCTATGTGGTTGCAAGGGTGGTTGCTAAGGTGTTGATATGCGGTTGCTAGGGTTTCCAGGGTGGTTGCTAGGTTGTTGCTATGTGGTTGCTAGGGTATTTGGGGTGGTTGCTAGGGCGGTTGCTAAGGTACTTGGGGTGGTTTCTGCAGTGTCATTAGGCAGTTACAACTTGTCACAGATAGTTACATTGCAGTCTTAAGAGTTTTTAGCACATTCTTTTTTTGATTTAGAACTTAGCTAATCCCTATTAGCATGTAGCTAGCCACTGCTAGGAAGACTAGTATCTTCAAGATACCTATTTAATAACATGAGTCAAAAGAACCAAGTCCCATCTCTCTACGTTGTTCTGATTTAGAGATATAGGTCTTGCTGGATGGTTGCTAGGGTACTCTGTTTTGTTGCTAGGGAGTGACTTGGCAGCTGCCAATGTTAATACCCCAATGGCTGCTTGCCAGTATGAATGACCTAATGCACCCCACATGTGTCTAAGAATTTTAGATTTAAATATATGTCAGTTTGGGTTTTGGTTGCTAGGGGGCTTGGCAGTGGTTGCTAGGGCGTGGTTAGGAGGTGTCTATCGTGATTCATGATTGTCTGTGTGCTGCCCTGAATCAAATGAGCCCACCCCCATGTCTCTATGACTTCCAGAATTAAAGTTATGCCTATTTGGGTTTGGGTTATTTTGTTAATTTTTTTTGTCAATTTAATTTATTTTATTTTATATTGTTTATTTTATTTTGTTTATTTTATTTTATTTGTTTTATTTTATTTTATTTATCTATTTTATTTTGTTTTTATTTATTTTATTTTATATTGTTTATCTTATATTGTTTATCTTATTTTATTTGTTTTATTTTGTTTTATTTATCTATTTTATTTAGTTTTTTATTTATTTTATTTTAAATTGTTTATCTTATATTGGTTATTTTATTTTGTTTATTTTATTTTATATTATTTATCATTTATTTTTTATTGTTTATTGTTTATTTTATTTTATTAATTAAATTTTATATTTGTTTATTTTATTTTGTTTATTTTATTTTATTTTATATTGTTTATTTTATTTGATATAGTTTGTTTTATTTTGTTTATTTTATTTTATTTATTTCATTTTGAGAATTTGGTGAATAATATTTCATTGTCTACAGGCCGATAGGATTAATCCTCTGTCTAAAACACTTTACAGGAGATCTAACTGAATTTGGACAGAGCCAAGAGGTCCTGTAGCAGTAGTTCAGTAAGAGTTGAAACTACTTTAAACAGTGCCACCTAACGGTCGACTGCAAAACAGCCACAAGACAAAGTGAAGGATTGAGCAGATGTACAATTATTTCAAAATGTACATGTAACCGAATACAATTTAAAGCAGCAGAATTTACATTAACAATTGAAATTCATAGCATATATATATAAGTTCATCTATACTCTTGGTGTCAGCTTCAGTCCATGATGAGATTTTGCCCCACCCCTTTTAGAGGCGCGCAGCCAATAGCAGATGACAACATCCGGTTTTAGGTGTCTGAGAGGGAAGTTCAGAAAGATTTGTTCAGCTTCCTATGCCGCGAAAATCTCACATTGAATTGCATGTTGTTTTGTGCCGTTATCTTAAATGAATAGGAAAGTATGACAACGCATGTATGTCAGTAGTAAGTCTGAGCCAAATAAGGACGTCGTGAGAGTCAGCTTCTGTCAAACCGCGAGAAGTTTTCGCTTCACTGGGTCGACACGCTGCAGTCTGCGGATTTTACAGGTAACGTTAACGTTAATATCTCACTTTTGTTTGTTCCTTCACACGACAATGAAGCATTTGACCCGACTGTGTGCGCCTTTATCTTTGTCTGTCAGAAGTAGGATGAGAATTTAGGAATCATGCCGGGACATTACTCATGAATATTAATTAGATTACGTGATACGCCAGGAATGTTACAATGAAACGTCTGCCTAATGACTACTCATGACTTGACTCTTTACTGTACATTGTTTTAGAGATGTGTAAGTATATTCAGACTGAAGTGCAGCCAGAGAGAGAACAATTGTATATATATTAAACCAAACTAACGTGCCCTTGTAAAGCTCAGTTCAGCATATTGCCTGAATCTCTTAAATGTTCAGAATCACGAGTTGTATTAGTTTGGAGTCTGGGAAATTTGAGAAAGCTCCTGACATGACAAAATAACTGAGATATATACACACAAAACCCCAGTTTTAGAATATAGGCTAATTTATTTAAAACAATTTTGAGCTTAATGTTAAATGACAGGGAAGTGGTTCTTAAAACTTATAGCCATGCCTTTAGTATATATTTTTTGCTACTTATTGCTAGTTTACAAATCATTATTATATTGGATTTTCTTAAACAAATACAATCCATCATAAAAATATAAATTTTAAAATAAATGTTATGTTTAAAACTATGATAATAATATACAAACATAGTAATAAAAAGAAACAATTTAAATAGTTGTTTTATATTTATTGTGTTAGTTTTAGTTTAGCCAATAAGGCTCCGGCCCACTTTTTTTTTTTTCAGTAATCCATTAAACTCAAATAAATATCATAATATGGAAGAAATGATCTGTCACTTGTTTTCATCACAGCTTACTTCTAAAATAAGATCAGATACAACATTTTTTAAATAAAGATTCCAAAGAGAGTATTGCATGATCACTGATAAATCCGTAAAGATGAATTGATCCATACATCATTTATTATTAGGCCTTCTCAGATGATTTTAATTCCAATATGATGACAGATTGTTGAGTGGAGTGTAGTAATGTGTTTGCCCTCCAGCTGAGAATGTCAAAACCATTAGCACCATGGTAAATGAAGCTTCACTCAGACATCAGCTGTCTGAACAGACAATTTTTGCTTCAAACCAGCCAACCGAACCAAATCGAGCAATTGAAAGGCCAACCTGTTTGACTCTGCTCTTGAATGTTGCTTGCCAAGAGCCTAATTATACATTTGTAGTCACTTCTTTACTCAAGGATTTCTTTTTTATTTGGCACGCAGTCAGGACATTAGTATGTGTTGGTACGCGTCAATGTTGACACTCTCCAGTGCAAAACAGCCCAAATAATTTGACACTTGCACAAATTCAGCTAGCGCTCTACCAGTATTCCGTGTTGGAAACTACACCCATCTTGGCCGTGGCACTTTATTGGCCAGGCGGCTGTGTCCCCCAGAGGACTGTTGAAAGCTGTGCGTGGATGACAAGTCAACAAGGAGCGTTTGTTCATAGTTTGGTTTGATGAAAAAAAGGAAAGAAAGGCTAATTATATATTTACATTGTCTCACCCAAGGGATTTTTCCAGCAGGGGTGATGGCAAGACATTAAACGACTGCACTGTTACGAGCAGATCATAAAAACGCTCCCTTGTTGTGTCTTTTACAGACCTGTCATTAAGACTAAGAACAACAATTACCCACAAACTCCTGCTCCCGCACACACAAGCTGTTTGAGCGCCTTTTCTACTCCGTTATGCCGTGATCGCGGTGTGAGAACCTCGGCTCCCAACAGGACGCAGATGAGGATACGTCTCCATTGATGGTTTCAGCCTTGTTCGGTTTTGTTTATTTGTCAAAAATACTTCTTTGCTGAGTTAAGAGGGTTCTGGAAGTTTAAAATGAGTCCACGAAGACTTCATTGCACTACCCAGTGCCTCTTTTATCCTTTTTCAAACTGGCCTGGCTCATGAAATACAGGCTGCTGACAAATTAAGAGCCCTCAATTGGGTAACACATTTTCAACTCCCCATTTCCTGATTACAACCCCTGTCATTTCAGACTCTGTACAAAGGACATCATTATTACGGTCTTAACGCTCCTGCTCTTTCAGGAATGAGAAACACACTCTTGAAGAAATGATGCAGAGTGCTCTGCTGGCCTTGAACGGGAAAGTTCACTCCCAGAAAGCCTTTTCACCTATGGTTTCTTTTATTTCCGTGTGTCCTCGCAGACTTGAGAAAATGGAGGCTGTATCTGAGACAGATGTGCAGTTTTGGATGGCCAAAGCCGTGAGCTGGGGGGAAGATACGTCATATTCTGCTCTTCTGGACACAAGCAGACACCTTGGCTCTCTGAGGAGCTTTCTGCATCAAGTTCTGCAGGGGGTGCAACAAATGGTATAAAAAATCCCGCTCTGTACTTCAAGCTGTACTTTTTGTCTGGAGTTTTGTGTACACACAGTTGATCCCTACAGCTATTGTTAAATGCTAGCCTCCAATAAACAATAGTCGAGCTAATGTTGTTCAGTATTCTTAATTCTGTACTGAGGAAATTGGTTCACATTGGACAGGATGGTCCAATAATAACCAACAAGGTCATTTAATAATCAACTAACTGATGAGTGAGGTCAACTGTGTTAAGACTTTAAATGATAGTTTTTTGCTTTTGTTTAATTTTTGTCTTTTGAAAGTTTTCTCTGAACCTACAATTTAAAATGTTTTCATTTATAATATATATTGTATAATATATAAATGTAAATCATATGATAATATGTGGTTCAACATGCTAAAAGTCTCACAGTAATTTATAACTCAGCAATGAAAATTTGTGGTTTTGCACATCTCTACTGCAGAGTTCATGAAATCACATCTAAAATGAAAGTCATAGTGCTGTAACTAACTCTTTTAGCACCCCTAACAGAAGCCGCTCTGTGCGACTGAAGGCACAGCCATGGTGATGATTTAGTGGACTAATAGCCACCCAGGGACTGCCAGCAGTAACCTAATGTATCCCTGCATCAAGTGTTGCGAATTTGGACGAGGTAGCATGGGTTCGGACGAATCTGTGAAGGACTAGTGTTAAGAAAAAATCTGCCTCCCACCGACTCTCCTCACCTTGAAAGAAGCTCTTTATTCATCTAGCAGTGGCCTTTCGAACCAGCAGATCTCCCGTTGGCCCTGCACACCATGCCGCTTGGTGCCTGGCGTGTCGGAAAAGAAAACAATGTCTTGCAGACCTTCTTATTTCTAGTTACAATGGCCCCCTCAGCTAAAATGCAAACACGTCTTCCGTTTCCATCACTTTCAATTTCTTAATTGGCCCTAAACCCTTATTCCCGGCACAGCCTCGTAAAAAGGCCCGAACGAAACGGATCTGAACAGCAGCACTCTGATGAGTTAAGAACGTGGCTCGCGCCTGGGGATGAAAAAATGTCTCATTTATATCAATTTCCTCATTTGCATTCCATCCTAACCGGTTTTCCCACTCCCTGCTTGGGACTGCTGGAAAGGGGAGGTTTCACGGTCCCGTAAACTGTTTTCTTCCTAAGCCTGGCGCAGTTGGGTGCCCGCTGGCAAGGGGAGACTGAGAGACGAATGTGTGTGATGAACACATTCAGCATTTGCAGATTTGTGAATGTGTACATAAGACGTTTTGCCCTTTAACTCCCACGAGAAGACATCTCTGGGATTGTATGTGCAATGACAAAGCTGTTCGCACCTCTGTGCTGGAGCTGGACTTTGTCATGACATCCATGAGAGACACATATAAATAAACTTTTCAAACCATTTGTCCAGGGTCCACACTAGGGCAGCGTAATTAGTCTCAATAAAGTTGATATTGTGATATGGCATAGCAAATTCATCTAAAGGATGCAGTTTAATGTTAAGTTTTATTGAAATTTGACATTTTTGTGTAAGATGTAATTCTAAAATGTAATGGGAATTTAAACTGAACTTCAGTTGAAATGTTTTTGCTGGTGTCTGGGGACCACAGATGGCTTTAAAAGTTTTCTAGAGAGTCTGCAAAAAGTTATGCAGATGAGAAATGTTATGGTTGTCAAAGCTGTAAAACTGCTTTGGAGCAATATGAGGTTTAAAAAGCATTAAATCATTTTCAGGTTTATAGATTTAACATTTAAAGTGGGGATAAAAAATAATGTAATAACTTTAATATAATATTGTATTATTATATATCATTTTCTAGGTAATGATAATTTGTTTTGGCTTCAGTACAATAACAATATAAAAGCTAATTATTAAACACTGTTTTTATAATATGCTTTTCTATTTTTTTTTTTTAGGTGAAAATAGCTGCATTTACATTTTAGAAAAGGGATTCATCCCTTTTGGGGGTTCCTGGCACCAAAAGTAAAAAAATATATATATAAAATGTTATGATTACAAATCATCTAGAGCTACATATAATTAGTTTAGTGTGTGCTCTGCATTCGTATTAATTATTTTTTTGGCTCCCACGGGGTCTTTTTTTTGTGTTAAAGTGCCATAGGAATGGTGTCATTCACTTTCGTGCGTGCACTGAAATCGTTTAGCGTCTATGTGCCTATGGAATGTTAAAAAGGCTTAGATCCTTTGTATAGCTTCCAGTTTACAGTAAATTGGCAGGGCACATCTTGAACTGATGCGAAAAGCTGTGATCCTCAACATGCCTTTGCATTAGTTCACTGGTTTTCATTAATTACGTAACTGACTTTAAAGAAGTGATCAGTGACTCTCTCCGTCTGTCTGCGTGAGAATAGTTTTGTAAAGCTCCATCAAAAGGTTTTTTATTTTTTGTCTTAAATAGTTCTTTGGGAAACGATGATTGATTTTTTCCATATTAGCTAATTGTTCATACTTGTGATGTCAGCTAGGCAAGTGGCATGCGTTTATTCTGTTACTTAAACTGTCAGTATTACTTTAGAAAAAAAAGACCGCTTATGATCTGAGACAGGATCTGCTGATGACAGTTAATTTTGATGGGAACGAATGCTAAACAATATAGCTCTGACATGAGAACATTTGTTCCTGCTTAGTTTCTCTCGGCAACCATCAGATCTGCCTCGATGTTCCAAAGACAAACCACACACAAAGTCTTTTAAAATGGCCCTTATTATGGCCCAGGAAGCTATTTTGGTAGCATGCTGTACATGAAATATGTGTGTGAGAGTAAAGCAAGCCGAGGCAGGTAGGTCTGTATCCTTAGGTGCTAATATGAGCGAGGTTTAAATCTAACTTATAGCACTTTACAATAACAAAATAAAATAAAAAAAGTGCAAAAAAGGTTTAATTGAGTTATTCACTTGTATTACTTTGTCTGCACTGTGAAACTGTTAATGTTGAGTCCAATTGCAGTTTATTTATTATTTTTTATAATGCAGATGCCGGTTTTTGCTATTGATGTCTGAGGTATGTGTGTTTACTGTATAACAGAGCTCCACTAGTGAGGCCATGAAGACGTTTCCTTTTGTGGGCCAGTTCCTGGGAAGACTTTGTTGGAACCCATGTGTTATTGCGGATGGTAAATTTACGACTCTTCTACACTCAGGGGTGTGTTTCCCATTTGAGACCAAGAAATGTGTCTGCTTGGGTTGGGTATTTACACTAATTTTCCAATGAACCCTGTAGCGGCCTGCTGGGCATTTGTTCTGTTATTTGGCTTGCTTTCACTACCTCTCTTTCTGTATGATCAACACTTCCCTTCCCTGAAATGTCATATCAGACGATCAGATCTTGCAGTTTTGTTTCACATCATAGGTTTTTTATTTTGTTATAGTTGTTCAAAGATCTAAAACGTTTGTCTCTAGCTTTTTACTGTAATGTTTGTGCCTGATTATAAATGCATGCTTGCTCGTAGGTTCTCTGTCATACAGTGGATGAATAATGTTGCCATTTTCACATTTTATAAATGCCATTTTGTCCTGTGGTCTTGTTTATGTATGCTCAGAGAGGAGCCAGAGACTCCTGCTGCGGTGTTTGAGCTGTCTGTACAGCGCTGAGCCACTGAATGCTGTCGAACGAAAAGCCAACATGTGGATCAAGGTAAAGAAACAACATTTCACCTCTTTGCTAACCCTCAAGTTTTATTGCATAGATAAACAGATTGTTAAAGCAGTATTACAAATTGATATCCTGGCAAACACAATTAAAATAGCAATATATTGGTTGTTTAATTCAAAGTGTGATAAAGGGACATTCTTTTTTTATATATGTTTTTTATTTGACTAAAATTGTTATTAAAATGACAATGAAGAGTTTTAAAACACATGCTTTAAATTTTCTGAGCCCTTTTGTGTTTGTAATGTACCCAATAAACCTCATAGTCTTCCAGACCCCTACTTAAAACAGTTTTCAACCCGTCAGAGGAGTGTTTTAGAAATTCCCAATGTACACTTTTATATTTAAGGAGATGAAAAAGAAGTAAAATAATTGTACACTTTCAACTTTTTACAGAGTTCACGCAGATGGTTTACCATAAGCAATATAGAACCCCTCGCATTTCTGCCAGATTCAAACGTGTGTGTATTCGTTTGATTATTTTTTTCATCTAATAAAACATGGCGCTAATTAAAGCAGGGCTTTTAAAGTAAACTTTTAATTTGCCAGATGTTTTTTGACCTATACGAAGGGAAGTGGAGTCGTAGGGAGGTGTGGGTTCTCAGTCACAGTGTTTAATCTTACATTATTTATTTGCTTAGCTAACAATCCCTAGTGCAGCAGCAGTGCTTGTTCGTATGGTTTGTTGAGGAAAGATAGGGAACAATAAAACAGAGATTAGGACTTGATTTGTGAAGTAACGTTACAGATTATAGGCACATGTGCATTTACTTGATCAATGAAACATGGGAAGAGGAAGACAATCCAAAAGACTCTGACCTGTATAAGGTCTATAAGCTTGCTGTTTTTATCTTCTGTATTTGGTAGACTGGCCAGTCTCCTTCTGCTGGTTTGTAGAGTCATGGCACCATTCCTCAGGCTTGATCACGCTGATCTGGAAGTGTGTTCTTTGTTTAATAGCATGTCCCTAACCTGTAAACCAATTACTGTCCAGTGTCTTCTGTCGTTTTCTTGTTGTGTTTTGGCAAATTGATTCGGTTTGAGTTAATTTCCCTGGGGTCTTTCTTCTTCTCCCAGCCTGACGTCTTGCTTCTCCCAGAAAGCTGATTTTTCCATTCTTGTGTTTGTTGCGGTTCTAATGGACTGTGCATTTTTCCGTTTACCCCATCCTTGTTTGTTTCGAGCACTGTTTACTGTCACTGTCAACATGCAAAGACTCACTCATCTGAGAAAGCCTTTATGTTGATCAGCATGGGTTACAATGCGAGGTTCATCTGGGATGATCCCCCAGAGCCTCAATGGCAGTGATGGCCTGTGTTCCTTTAGTTGATCGGCATGAATAAACAAACGGTCCTGTCATTCACAAAGCCAACTTGGTTGCGGTGTTCTTGTGGCTCGTTGAGCCCAGAAGATGAGAGGAAGAAGAATGACGATGCTTCCGCAGAGGCACGGAGAGACATTTTTGTCTGTTATTAAAGAGACGTTTGCCCATTCTTCTATTATCCTTTGCTCTGGAGCGCCAGCTTGACTCTCTCTCTCTCCACATCAGAGAGACCAGACCATGCCTGATGGCCCCTCCGCTCCTTCAGGGCTCCCGGGGGTCTGGAAGCAGTCCTCTGGGAGACTTGTGTGGTCTTTTTAAGAATTAAACATTTGCCTCTGCAGACACATTTGAGAACTGTTTTAGGCTGATTAGAAAGAAATATTAAAGATAAGGTCAGTCGTTTATCGTTTGATAGTATATATCTTTTCTTAACCAGGATTAAATGGCATGAAATGCAGCCCTCATCTGACATGAATAATAAAACTTTTTTATAATAATTAAACATTTTTAATCTTTGTTTTAAATTATTTCATACTGTACATCAAATTTGTTCATATTGTACATCATAATATGAATTTCCTAAGAAAATATAATCTCACAATTACCAATGTTAGCATTGGACTGAACTGCTGAAACCCTCACATAAACTAACATATTCATTTTCTAACAAAACAACATAAATATTACTGTGGGATGTTTTCAAACTAAATATTTTTACTTGTATAACTTGGCTTTCGGTAGAAAAAGATGATTCATTTTTCATGCTGCAGTCAGTGGTTCATCAGAAGGCATTGCATATTCAAGTTTATCAACAAAATGTAATTCCAAATGTGTGTGTGTGTGTGTGAGAGAGAGAGAGAGAGAGATGGGAGAAGGCTAAATATATTTTACTAGTATTTTGAGACGAATCAAACTCCGACATCCAGGTCAGAATGGATTATAGTTTTTTTCCCATGCTAAAAGCTATTTTCTTTTCGGTCAAAATGGACCTGAATGCATTTAAATCACGTTTCATACCTGTGAGGTGTGCAAATACTTCATTTTATTAATAGTTTAATAATAGAAGTTTGCTTGCTTGTTTAAAGATATTGAAGCTATAAGAGTCATGTGATGCTTGTGATGTTGTTGTTTTGTTTTGTTTTTTTGTCTTTTTTCATATTGTAAGTTGTTTCGATTTAGCTTGGGCATCCATGTGGTTTAGTACTGTCTAAACTACCACTTTGAAGAACCCCCCAAAAAAAAAAGCCATGTTCTCCACCTCAAGGTAGAGAAAAAAACGCGAGAATGTAAAAAGGCTGTGTTTCATTGGCCTGCGCTGTAGCCGCAGCCCAGCTTAGAGTTAAGTGTGATCTGCAGTATGTTTTTGCTGTTCAGATGGTAGTAATTGAGCCTCTTTGGGTCTGTGGAGGACATCTTAGCATACTGTAAACCTAAAGAAACCACATGGCCCCTCCACAAGCACACATGCTTTCTGTCAAGGCTTAAACCCTGAGCTTTCAAAAACAGACAGGCTTGTCTTTTTTTTTGTTATAATTATTTGTGTGCAACATGTAGATGGATTTATGATAAGCAAATAGTTGTTCAATCACATGGCTAAATAATTTAGTTATTGATGATTATTGGTGTGTGATTTAAATTTAGCCATAAATAGAGGGGGTTTAAAAGCTGTCGTTGACATTGTTATCTGTTCTGGACAGAATATGTTGTGTCATCTGATCATGGAGGAAGAGGACAGTGTAGCTCATGCTACAGTAAAACATGCTGGATTAACCCCGGAGAGATACCACTCGGAGGCTCTTCAGAAGGTTTGGGAAAATCTTATTTCAGAACCTTGACATGTTAGTCCATCAATCCATCAATGATTTTTAATAGCATCTCTTTTCTTTCCCCCATCACGAGAACTGTTGTTTCAACAAAACAGGCTTTATTGCAAGCATAAATGCAGTGAAAAATATAGTTTAAAGTTTTGTGAAATGGGAAATTTGAGATGGATTGGTGAAACTGTGATGGTCATGGACAAATAAGAAACCCTTTTTTAAAGAGGGTTGGCGTTGTAGTTTTATATCACGAACATGAAACGCATTGTGAATATTATATGCAGTATATTGCTCGGGCCCCAAATGTTATTCCATTCTCATTTACATGAGAGATTGTCTGTTTATATGAGACTTCATAACTTCATAAGTTTTTAGTCATTTTTAAACTGCATTGATTTTAAGAACTTAAAGATAAACCATTGTGTCCTGCTGTCACTTTCAGGTTGTGTCAATGATGACCGAGGAGGTCAATAAAAGCTGTGACGGCTTGTCAAACCCATCCGCCGGGTAATAAAACCTTAATATCCATCTGGACATAAACATTTATTTAATTTTTACACCTGGAAAAGACATTCACACTGTGTGTTCAGTTAGTATTGTACAGCACTTTGAAATTGTCAAAGACAGATAATCCACTCTCACACTTTCTGTATGTATTTCTGTATTTTTGTTTGCTTGTAGGTGTTCAAATGGGAATATTCATGCCATGTCAACAGCATGCGCTGCCTTGGTCACATGTCCTTATATGTCTCCTCTTATTGGAGCCCTGCTGAAGCATTCCTTGTTGTGTGGCTCTTCCTGTCTGAATCAAGAGTTCATCAAGGAAGTCAGTGAGGCCTTGATCAGGTGAGTGTCATCACTGTCTCTCATCCAATATGAACAGCATTCAATTATATTGGTGTGTTTTCTGTCCTACATAGTAAGCGGCTTGTGTTAGAAGATGAGGCCGTAGTGAACCTGTGGTGTCACAGTCCCACCTGTCTGGAAGGGGCAGCAGTGAGCTTACTGGAATCTGTGCTTTCTGACCATGAACAAATGACACTGAGTCTGGACAAACATGTTAGTGACTCATTACTGGTAAGCTTGGTTTCTTCTATATTGACATTTTTCCTTTCTTGATTACAAAAGATTGAGACCACATTAAAAGTATTATTTAAATTTGAATCTTTTCTGTCTGTTTTTCTGGTAATATAGTTCACAAGAAAATCTATTTATAAAAACGCAAAACTAAAAAAACACTTTCACTAGTGATTTCAGACTTTTTGATCCCGCATATTGTCAAAATATAAACTCTTAAATACTGTTAAACAAATATATCAGCACCTTACGGCAACAGACCATCATCATGTTTATTAGCAACAGTTCACACTGTTATGTTTGATGGCAACTAGTACCGCATGTCATAATATTTGCTTCGGTTGCTAATTAATTTGGTGCTGCTGTGTTGACAGTAAAACTATGCTAGTAAAGAAGGAATTTGATGGTCTGTTGTTCGTATGGTACACAGCGTGTGGAGATTAACGGCGTTGTATGATACGCTGGCCTCTTTTTGAGAACAGACACAAAAAGCATGACGTGAAGCAGGCCCTTGACCCATACACATCTTTACGAGACTGCTTCATACAGTACCTACATGAAGAAAGTTAAAATGACTCAAATCAAGACCTTATTTACATGTCCATCTAAGGACAGTCTTCTTGTAGCTTATGTTTGAGGTTCGTTTTGATCTGTTTAGCGTCTCATTCTGAGCAGTACAGACAGGTAAAATGAGGCCCAAATGCAGCTGCGTTCCTCCTATTTGTTTGTGCTTGAGAGCAGATTGAACTCTGCGGTGTGTTTACGTTGCAGGAACAAGTTGTTTAAACCGCAATCAAAAAGGGGAAACCAGAAATTAGTTTCACATTTCTGTTTTCATCCACCTTCCTCAAAGCTAAGATCCAATAACAATAAACAGCATCTTCCAGCATCCCTCTGCCAGAAAGAGGATGTTTTTGCCATGCCGTAATTGACCCTCCCTGAAGTGTTAGGAGAAGGTATGGATGAGTGTTCGGAAAGTCCATCTGTTTTCACTAGGGAGAGAAAACTTCAGCCTTCATAAAAAATACAAGCAGACAGCCCTTTCCTAATGCCTCTGCATATGTCACGTCATCTCTGATTTTAGTTTTTCTTTTTATTATTGATCATTTCTTCGTCCCTGTGTTGTTGTTTTTTTTTTCTGTAAACACATAGTTATTTAATAAGAAAATCTTGGCCAGTCATTGAGTTATAATAAAACTCAATAAGTACTGAGTCTGAGTCTGTCAAAAATATCGGTCCCACTTTATATTAAGTGTCCCTAATACCTGTGTACTTGCTTAGTAACTAGATGTGTATCTAGTATGTAACCACAGTGTAAGCACACACCGGTACATAGTATCTACAGCTGTAATATATCTGTAACTACACACATGTAACAACCCTCAGAATGGTGTGTGTAAGTACAAATGTATAACAGGACACTGGTAACAACACTTTTTGCTAAATAAAGTGTTACACTTCATATTAAATAGACAATTGCTAAGGATTTAGCATGTAATTACTCTGATGCTACACAGCAGCGGGAAGTAAATTAGGTTTTACTTATAAATTGTGGTTGGTGTCCAGAATGTTACACTTTATATTAAGTGGGCAGTTCCTGAGGAGTTACCATGTATATAC